>SJYX01005105.1:43553-123721 GCA_006410675.1 Oreotragus oreotragus
GTATACATATATCCCCTCCTTTTAGAAACTCCCTCCCATCTCCCTCCCCATCCCACCCCTCTAGGTTGATACAGAGCCCCTGTTTGAGTTTCCTGAGCCATACAGCAGATTTCTGTTGGCTGTCTATTTTACATATGGTAATACAAGTTTCCATGTTACTCTTTCTGTACATCTCATCCTCTCCTCCCCTCTTTCCATGTCCATAAGTCTATTCTCTGTTTTTCCATTGCTGCCCTGTATAAGTCCTTCAGTACGATTCTTCTAGATTCCGTATATATATGTTAGAATACTATATTTATCTTTCGCTTTCTGACTCACTTCACTCTGTATAATAGGTTCTGGGTTCATCCACCTCATCAGAACTGACTCAAATGTGTTCCTTTTTGTGGCTGAGTAAATTCCGTTGTGTATATGTACCACAACTACTTTATCCATTCAGCTGTCGATGGACATCTAGGTTGTTTCCATGTTCTAGCTACTGTAAATAGTGCTGCAGTGAACATTAGGGTACATGTGTCTTTTTCAATTTTGGTTTCCTCATGGTATATGCGTAGGAGTGGAATTGCTGGGTCATGTGGTTTTATTCCTAGTTTTTTAAGGAATCTCCATACTGTTTTCCATAGTGGCTGTATCAATTTATGTTTCCACCAACAGTGCAAGAGTGTTCCCGTTTCTCCACACCCGCTCCAGTATTTATTGTTTGTAGGTTTTTTGATGATGGCCATTCTGACTGGTGTGAGTTGATATCTCATTGTAGTTTGGATTTGCATTTCTTTAATAATGAATGATATCGCGCATCTTTTCAAGTGTTTGTTAGCCATCTGTAAGTCTTCTTTGGAGGAATGTTTGTTTAGGTCCTTTTCCCACTTTTTGATTGGGTTTGTTTTTCTGCTACTCAGTTGTATGAGCTGCTTGTATATTTTCGAAATTAATCCTTTGTCAGTTGTTTCATTTGCTATTATTTTCTCCCATTCTGAAGATTGTCTTTTCCCCTTGCTTATAGTTTCCTTTGCTATGCAAAAGCTTTTAAGTTTAATCAGGTCACACTTGTTTACTTATGTTTTTATTTCCATTACTCTAGGAGGTGGGTCATAGAAGATCTCGCTTTGATTTATGTCATCATATGTTCTGCTTGTGTTTTCCTCTAAGAATTTTATAGTCTCTGGTCTTAATTTAGGTCTTTAATCCATTTTGAGTTGGTCTTTGTCTTTGTGTATAGTGTTAGGAAGTGTTCTAATTTCATTCTTTTACAAGTAGCTGTCCAGTTTTCCCAGCACCATTTATTGAAGAGGCTGTCTTTGCCCCATTGTATATTCTCGCCTCCTTTGTCAAAAATAAGGTCCCCATGCAGGAGACCTGGGTTTGATCCCTGGGTTGGGAAGATCCCCTGGAGAAGGAAATGGCAACCCACTCCAGCACTTTTGCCTGGAGAAGCCCATGGAGGGAGGAGCCTGGTAGGCTACAGTCCATGGGGCCACAAAGAGTCGGACACGACTGAGCGCCTTCACTTCACTTCATAGGTGCATGGGTTTATTTCTGGGCTTTCTATCTTGTTCCATTGGTCTATCTATATGTCTGTTTTTGTGCCAGTACCATACTGTCTTGATGACTGTAGCTTTGTAGTTTAATTTTTAAGTCAGGAAAGTTGATTCCTCCAGCTCCACGCTTCTTTCTCAACACTGCTTTGGCCACTCGGGGTCTTTTGTGTTTCCATATGAATTGTGAAATTTTGTGTTCTAGTTTCATGAAAAATGCCATTGGTGATTTGTTGCTGCTGCTGCTGAGTTGCTTCAGCTGTGTCCGACTCTGCGCGACCCCATAGACTGCAGCCCACCAGACTCCCCAGTCCCTGGAATTTTCCAGGCAAGAGTACTGGAGTGCGTTGCCANTGAAATTTTGTGTTCTAGTTTCATGAAAAATGCCATTGGTGATTTGTTGCTGCTGCTGCTGAGTTGCTTCAGCTGTGTCCGACTCTGCGCGACCCCATAGACTGCAGCCCACCAGACTCCCCAGTCCCTGGAATTTTCCAGGCAAGAGTACTGGAGTGCGTTGCCATTGCCTTCTCCGGGTAATTTGTTAGGGATCACATTGAATCTGTAGATTGCATTTGGTAGTATAGTCATTTTCACAGTATTGATTCTTCCTACCCAGGAACATGGGTAATATATCCATCTGTTTACACCGTCTTTGATTTATTTCATCAGTCTTATGACTTTCTGTGTACAGTTCCTTTGTCTCCTTAGGTAAGTTTATTCCTAGATATTTAATTCTGTTGTAGTGGTGAATGAGATTGATTTCTTAATTTCTATTTCTGAATTTTCATTGTTAGTATATGGAAATGGAAGTGATTTCTGTGTATTGATTTTGTATCCTACAACTTTCCTAAATTCACCAATTTAGCAAAGTAATTTTCTGATACTATCTTTGGGGTTTTCTATGTACAGTATCATGTCATCTGCAAACAGTGAGAGCTTTACTTCTTCTTTTCCGATCTGGATTCCTTTAATTTCTTTTTCTTCTCTGATTGCTGTAGCTAGGACTTCCAGAACTATGTTGAATAATAGTGGTGAAAATGGACACCCTTGTCTTGTTCCTGATCTTAGGGGGAATGCTTTCAGTTTTTCACCATTGAGAATAATGTTTGCTGTAGGCTTATTGTATATGGCCTTTCCTATGTTGAGGTAGGTTCCTTCTTTGCCCATTTTTTGAAGAGTTTTAATTGTAAATGGGTGCTGAATTTTGTCAAATTTGTCAAAAGCAAAAATAGATGCTTTTTCGGTATCTATTGAGATTATCATGGTTTTTATCTTTGTTTGTTAATATGGTGTATCACATTGATTGATTTGCATATATTGAAGAGTCCTTGCATTCCTGGAATAAACCCAACTTGATGATGGTATATGAGCTCCCTGATGTGTTGCTGAATTTTGTTTGCTAAGATTTTGTTGAGGATTTTTGCATCTATGTTCATCAGTGATATTGGCCTGTAGTTTTCTTTTTTTGTGTTGTCTTCGTCTGGTTTTAGTATCAGGGTGATGGTGGCCTCAGCAAATAAATTTGAAAGTGTTCCTTCCTCTGCAATTTTTTGAAAGAGTTTTAGAAGGATAAGCATTAGCTCTTCTCTAAATGTTTGATGGAATTCTCCTGTGAAGCCATCTGGTCCTGGGCTTTTGTTTTTTGGGAGATTTTTTTTATCACATCTTCAATTTCACTGCTTGTATTTGGGTTGTTCATAATTTCTATATCTTCCTGGTTCAGTCTTAGAAGATTGAACTTTTCTAAGAATCTGTCCATTTCTTCCAGGTTACCCATTTTACTGCCATATAGTTGTTCATAATAGTCTCTTATAAGCCTTTGTATTTCTGCACTGTCTGATGTAATCTCTCCTTTTTTTCATTTCTAATTTTGTTGATTTGAGTCTTCTCTCTTTTTTTCTTGATGAGTCTGGCTAAAGATTTGTCAGTTTTGTTTATCTTCTCAAAGAACCAGCTTTTAATTTTATTAATCTTTACTGTCATTTCTTTCATTTCTTTTTCATTTATTTCTGCTCGGATCTTTACGATTTCTTTCCTTCTACTAATTTTGGGGGTTTTTTGGTTCTTCTTTTCCAGTTGTTTTAGGTGTAAAGTTAGGTTGTCTATTTGATGTTTTTCTTGTTTCTTGAGGTAGGACTGTATTGCTATAATCTGCTATAATCTTCCCTCTTAGGACTGCTTTTGCTGCATCCCATAGGTTTTGAGTTGTTACTTTCACTGTCATTTGTTTCTAGAAAATTTTTGATTTCCCTTTTGCTTTCTTCAGTAACCTGTTGATTATTTAGAAACATGTTCTTTAATCTCCGTGTGTTTGTGTTTCTTACAGTTTTTTTTTTCTTCTTGTAATTGATATCTACTCTCATAGCATTGTGGTCAGAGAAGATGCTTGATACAATTTCGATTTTCTTAAATTTACTGAGGTTTGATTTGTGACCCAAGATGTGGTCTACCCTGGAGAATGTTCCATGTGTACTTGAGAAGAAAAAGTATTCTTCTGCATTTGGATGGAATGTCCTGAAGATATCAATGAGATCCATCTCATCTAATGTATCATTTAAGACTTGTGTTTCCTTATTAATTTTCTGTTTTGATGATCTGTCCGTTGGTGTGAGTGGAGTGTTAAAGTCTCCTACTGTTGTTGTGTTACGGTTAATTTCTCCTTTTATGTCTGTTAGTGTTTGTCTTATGTATTGAGGTGCTCTTATGTTGGGTGCATAGTTATTCACAACTGTTATGTCTTCCTCTTGGATTGATCCCTTGATCATTATGTAATCTTGCATCATGTAATCATTATCTCTGGTAATCTTCTTTAAGGTCTACTTTGTCTGATACGAGGATTGCTACTCCAGCTTTCTTTTGCTTCCTGTTTGCATGGAATATATTTTTCCCTCCTCTTACTTTCAGTCTATATGTGTCTTTAGGTCTCAAGTGGGTTTCTTGAAGACAGCATATATATGGGTCTTGTTTTTGTATCCATTCAGCCAGTTTGTGTCTTTTGGTTGGAGCATTTAATCCATTTACATTTAAAGTAGTTATTGATATATATATTCCTATTGCCATTTTCTTAATTATTTGGGGTTGATTTTGTAGATCTTTTTCTTCTCTTGTATTTCTTGACTATACAAGTCAGTTTAACATTTGTTGTAAAGCTGGTTTGGTGGTATTGAATTCTTACTTTTGCTTGTCTGAAAAGCTTTTTATTTCTCCATCAGTTTTGAATGAGATCCTTGCCAGGGACAGTAAATTGGTTGTAGATTTTTCCCCTTTCAGTACTTTAACCTTATCCTGCCATTCCCTTCTGACCTGCAGAGTTTCTGCTGAAAGATCAGCTGTTAAGCGTATGGGGTTTCCTTCGTATGTTACTTGTTGCCTCTCCCTTACTGCTTTTAATATTCTTTCTTTGTATTTAGTCTTTGTTAGTTTGATTAGTATGTGTCTTGATGTGTTTCTCCTTGGGTTTATCCTGTACGGGACCCTTTGTGCCTCTTGGACTTATTGACTATTTCCTTTACCATGTTGGGGAAATTCTCAACTATAATCTCTTCAAAAATTTTCTCATACACTTTCTTTTTCCCTTCTTCTGGGACCCCTATAATTTGAATGTTGGTGTGTTTGATATTGTCCCAGAGGTCTCTGAGACTGTCCTCAGTTCTTTTCATTTTTTGCTTTATTCTGCTCTTCAGAAGTTATTTCCACCATTTTATCTTCCAGCTCACTGATTCGTTCTTCTGCTTCAGATATTCTGCTATTGATTCCTTCTAGAGTATTTTAAATTTCAGTAATTGTGTTGTCTCTGTATGTTTATTCTTTAATTCTTCTAGGTCTTTGTTAATTGATTCTCCATTTTGTTTTCAAGGTTTTTTTTTTTAATCATCTTTACTATCATTATTCTGAATTCTTTTTCAGGTAGTTTGCCTATTTCCTCTTCATTTATTTGGACTTCTGTGTTTCTAGTTTGTTCCTTCATTTGTGCAGTATTTCTCTGCCTTTTTTTTTTAAACTTATTGTGTTTGAGGTCTCCTTTTCTCAGGCTTTAAGGTTGAATTCTTTCTTCCTTTTGGTTTTTTCCCTCTTAAAGTTGGGCCAGTGGTTTGTGTAAGCTTCGAATAGGGTGAGGTTTATGCTGAGTTTTTATTTGTTTGATTTTCCTCTCATGGGCAAGAGTGAGTGAGGTGGCAATCCTGTTTGCCGATGACTGGGTTTGTATTTTTTTGTTTGTTTGTTGTTTAGAGATGTCCTGCACAGGGTGCTACTGGTGGTTGGGTGATGCCGGGTCTTGTATTCAAGTGGTTTCCTTTGTGTGAGTTATTGCTATTTGATACCCCTTAGGGTGGGTTCTCGGGTAGTCTACGGTCTTGGAGTCAGTGCTCCCGCTCCAGAGGCTCAGGGCTTGATCTTGTCGGTCACCGTCGCATCTGCCTCCTCCCCGAGAGGGTGCACCTCCAGCCACAGAGACTGGATTGGGGAGTGAGAGCGGCCCTGTGGCAAAGAACTGCTCCTGGGTGACGAAGCAGAGCCGCACTCGGTAGTTCAGTTTAAATTTTGGGTTGCATCTTCCAGCAGAAGCTTCCTCATCCGACAGGACACCTTGCCCCCAGGTTTGTACTTTTTAATTGAGGTGATAATTATTTGATCTGTTTTGTCTTACAGTGTTTTCTCTTCAATCATTGAACAAGTCACTGCAAAATCAATTACAGGAGTCATTAAAGAGCCAGGAATTACTGCAGAGTAAAAACGAAGAGCTCTTAAAAGTGATAGAAAATCAGAAAGATGAGAACAAAAAACTTGCTGGTATATTTAAAGAGAAAGATCAAACTTTACTTGAAAATAAACAGCAATTTGACATTGAGACAACAAGAATGAAAATTGGTATGTGTTTGAACTTAAGTCACAGTCACTTTTTAAAAAGTAATACTGAAACTGAAACTTTTTGTTGTTTTAGAATTGGAGGAAGCCTTAGTCAATGTGAAAAGCTCCCAGTTTAAGTTAGAAGCTGCTGAAAAGGAAAACCAAATATTGGGAATAACATTACGCCAGCGTGATGCCGAGGTGACTCGACTGAGAGAATTAACCAGGTGATGTTGACATTATTTGAATAACTTATGCCTTTTGTTAGATGTATTTATAAACTTCAAAATAATTTCAGACCTGCCTTCTTAACCTTATCCTTTTCTCAGTGGTTTTGCTAATTTCTAAGGATATTTTTCTTCTGTTCCAGTTAAATTTCAAACGTGGCTAAATTCCTTTTTAAAGCATGTGATTCCAGGCAAAGGACTCTGATGAGGAGCTGAAGACTTGGTTAGCAAATGGTTAAGAACTCTCTGAAGCCAGAGACACCTGAGTGGAATTCCAGCTCTATCATTTATTAGCTGCATGACTTTGAGCAAGATAGTTAACCTTTCTAAACCTTAGTTGTAAAGTGGGGGCATGATTAAGGTTGATAAGAGGGCTAAGAAATCATTCATGAAAAGCATTTAGCACAGTAAGCCCTCATTCATTGGATCTTGGGTAAGTTATTTAGCCTCTTTGAACCTTATTCACTGCATTAGTAAAATGAGGGATTTGACAATAATTTCTAAGATTCCTTTGTTCCTTAACATGTCTTAAATAAATAAAACCACCTCACTCAATTTTTATATGATATTCTTTTATAAAGTTCAGTTTTCTCTTGAGGTAGTTGACAAAAATTGAATTTTCAACTGATTTTTTAAATCCTAGAGAAGTCAGTTACTTTAAGCCTAAATTATATATCATCAGATCTGACCATGCTTTTGACTTATGCTGGAAAGTCATAGTTCTAAATATAAAGCAATCCTGAATATAAAACAATCTTCTTTGTATTTCAAATGAAAAGATCCATTTTGAATTATACACTTTTTTCCCCACTTTGAGTTATAAACTTTTAGAGAATAAATGATACATAGATACATGGTGGTGGTTTAGTCACTAAGTTGTATCTGACTCTTGCAGTCCTGGCAGGACTGTAGCCTGCCAGGCTTCTCTAACCTTGGGATTTCCCAGGCAAGAATACTGGAATGGGTAGCTCTTTCCTTTTCCAGGGGATCTACCTGACCCAGAGATCAAACCCACATTTCCTGCATTACAGATGGATTCTTTTACTGCTGAGCTACCAGGGAAGCCTATACATATATATATATAAAGAATATTAGTTTTATAAACACATTTGAAATGACTTTATATAAGCTATGTTAATATAGAAATATTGCTTCCCCCCACATTCATCTGTCACAGAATAATTTCACTCAAACTTTTATTGAACAGTGAGAAAAACAAAATGTACTTCTTGTATCCATGTAGTGTTAATTAGGCTCTAGTCAGAGTTTTTGGAATATTGGGTTATACCACTCTTTTTCCAAGTTAATTATGAGGATGCCCCTTCTTATGAAAGTCTTTATAAGGTCTCTAAAGAAAAGCATCTTCTCTTTTCTGAGGAATAATTTAGGGTAAAAACTTTGTTATCTTTAAGTATTTATGGTAAAAGTAGTTAATCACAGAAAATCACATATTTTATGATTTTGTTTCTAAGAAATGTCCAGAAAAATGCTAGGATTTACTCAGACCAGATTGCCCTTTAAATTTAAGAGCAAAACAGACAAAAAATACTCTTTGAGCTTGGTTGTCAAAACTCACCCACATTGGTGACTTGGGCAATTCAATTAATTAGGAATATTCCCAGTACTATAGCTGGGCTACTGTAACAATTTACATTTTATTTCTGACATTAGAGCATAAGTCAACCACACTTGACAATACAGATAAATCTTGATGTTCACCTATCCCAGCTCTTTTTCCTATAGCCATGTAACCTCAGTCAGATATGTATGTGTCTGTGTCTGTGTGTGTGTGTGTGTGTTTTGTTTTTTGGCATGTGTTAAATAGTCTCAGAGATTAGACAAAAATTTTAAATGCCTTTCTCAGACTACTGAGGAGGGATAATGGAGCTAGAAGTTTCACATACAAGTGCTAAACAAATTTCCTAAACCATTTCTTCTCCAACTTTCAATAGTTTTGAAATATATCTTTATTATGGTTTTTAGATTTTGTAGAATGCATGTTATAGTACCATTAAAATGTGAGGAAAATTAATATATTTTTCAGTAAAAAAGTAGTAAATATTCTTCTGATAGTTTCTAAGAGCACTCATACAAGTGACATTTATTTAAATTAGTATAGTTTTATAGCCAGTAAAGGACTTTACATTTTTATTATGAAAACGCACCAGTTTTCCAAGCATTAAAAACCATTGTGTTTAGCTGAGTCTCATGTAATAGAAACACAGATATATCTACTTTGTAGCTATTTAGGTGCTTGTATTGCTTCCTTTAAAATTTTGGCATAGTTTTATTTTATTTACAGAGATTTTTCTTTTAATTTCAAAGACAGTTGTAAGTCACATTTGTTTACACATGAGAAACTTAATGATTGCATTTAATTTCCAGAGATTAAACTCTTATTACATGTCCCTTTTTGTACTGTGAATTTTGTACAGAGCAAAGATAATATTTTTATTTAAGTCTGAAAAGGAACTTCAACATAAGGATTTCTTTTCTAAAAATAAAGGAAAATAAGAATGTCAGTATGCTGTCTGGTTGAATTAACTAGTGGTCATTGCTCATTACAGCACTTCTTAAGATGGTTTCTATAGCATACTATTTATCTTTTAATAGTAGCTCGTTAGCTTCTTGAAAGAGGTATGAAAAAAAGTGGCTGGAGCCATTGCCATTTGAAGGGCAATCAGAACTCAAGACATAGCATATTTAAGATGACAGTGTATGCCAGGTTGGGAAAGAACTTTTTTTTCCTTCTGTAGGAAAAGAATCACATATTCTGTATCCAAAGATATTAATATAATCACTGCTAACTGTTTCATACAGAGATTTCCTGTTAGTATTTTATTTGGATGTGTATAACTGTTTTTATAAAAATAGTATTGTTACTGTGTTGCTTATGGCCTACTCTTTTAAATTTAACCTTGTATAATGAACATTTTCCTATCAATAAATATTCTTTACAAATGACTATAAAAAATGGCTATGATGCAGTAAGACTGTAATATACCTGAATCAGTCCACAGTATTTGAAGATAAAGATATTAAGTTCATCAATTTTCTGTTTTAAATTATATCTTTGTAAATATATCTTTGGGTGCAGCCTATTGATGAATATCAGTAGGTTAAATTCCTAGAAGTGTGACTTGGTGGGTCTAAAGGTGTGGGATATAAAAATCTTTTTAAGATTTCTGATATAATGCTATTTTGCTAGGAGAGTATACACTCCCACTTTGCCTCTCCAAGCCTTTTTAACAATGGATGTTCTTATTTCCCTATGTTAGCTTGATAGGCCAAAAAAAATCATATTTTAAAAATGTTAATTTCTCTGATAAAAGTCAAACTTTAAAACATACTTATTGACTCATTATAATCTTTTTAAAAAAATTACCTGTTAATGTTCTTTGTATCTTTAAATTGGTGTGTTTCTTTTTCTTATCTATATTTAAGAATATATATGATTCCATTCAAATAGACTAAAGTCTTGGTATAAAATGGTTTTAAGAGGACTACTAATAAAAGCTGTCACCAGATGGAAACTGTGCTAAGCACTCTACCCTTATGTTTTATTATTTTATCTTATTTTATCTCATTCTAAATGTGAAATAGTTATCTTCATTTTGCAGTTGAGGAACTTGAGATTCAGAAAGGTTGAACAGCTTGCTCAAGATCACAGCTAGCAATAGTGTTAGGATGTGTATCAGTTTCTGTCTGACTTCAAACCCTGTGTGGTTTTCCTTATATCACACTTCCCCTGGAGTCTAGCTGTCAGTTATACCTAATTATACTAGATAATTAAATTATGTCTATCCTTTTTTTCGCCAATATTGTTCAAATATCCTTTCCATATATGTTTTGAATGTAGAGTAATAGTTATAACACAGTCCACTAACAAATGGGTAGTATATTTACCATTTTGCAGTGTTGCTCAAGAATAAAGCATCTCTACCTTAAGAGAAAATTTTTTCTGAGCCTCCACTTTTAGATACAATAGTATTAGATTTGATGCAGACTAAGATCTTTTATCAGTTGTTACTTTACTCTTTCCAGAACATATTCTGTGATTTTGTGCTTTTAGTTGCTTTTTTCCATATTAAGAACGAGGTGCTTGCCTCAGATACTTTCTTTTAAAGCTGAGAGGAATATGTAAGTAAATGAAACAAATGGGTAAAAAGAAATAATTAGTGTACTAAATTCTTCTTAACAGAACTTTACAGAGCAGTATGGCAAAGCTTCTCTCAGATCTTAGTATGGACACTGCTCGCTGCAAGCCTGGGAATAATCTTACCAAATCACTTCTGAACATTTATGAAAAGCAACATCAACATGACCCGATCCCTGCTCACACTTCCATAATGAGCTACCTAAGTAAGTTAGAACCAGATCACACTCTTATTACACATCCAGAGCCTCTTTCTACAATTGCCAATGATGAAAACATGGTGCCAGATAGACCTTATGAAAATGTTGTGCCCTCCAAAGGCCCTCAGCACAGTAATGCTAGGAGTTTGGAGGAGGTATCAGCCCCTGGAATTGTTCCTACCCTTTCAAAACAGGGTTCTGATGAGGAAAGTGAAATTCCAACCTTAGTAGAAGATGAGCATAATTTGGATAAAACAATTTACATTCCATTTGCTAGAAGCACTCCTAAAAAGAAACCACCACTGTCTAAGAGATTATCCCCCCAGGCCCAGATCAGTGTAGCTCCACCGCAACTGGTCAGCAGACTTCTTGCTGAAAAAGAAAGTAAACTGTGTGCACCTGGAGTTTGTTCCTCTTGCAAAAAGGAAGAAGAAGCACCTGAGAAACTTTCCAGAACAGCTGATATGGAGGACAAGCAGCTCCTCCAGAAAATAAAGGAGGCCATTTGCAAGATCCCTGCTGCCACTGAGGAGGAGTCGGTGGCCTGTCCTGGCCCCTCCGCTTGTCAGAACAGCAACGTTCAGGTGAAAAGCAGTGCGGCCTCTGATGGCAGCTTCTTAAATTCTGACTTGCCTTCTGACTGGAGCGCCTCTTCTTTCTCCACGTTCACGTCTCGTGATGAGCAAGACTTCCGAAATGGCCTTGCAGCACTGGATGCCGACATTGCCAGACTCCAGAAGTCCTTAAGGACTGGCCTTCTGCAGAAGTAAGCTCGGAAGAAAGGGAAAGTTGTAAAGAATAGAACTTGGCTACATTGAATGTATATTTTAAATTTCTTTAGAGAAAAGTTTCATATTATGTGTGAAATTGTATGAATAATACATTTATCATTGGAATATATTGACACTAGAGCTTATAAAAAGTCATCTTAAGAAACTGACATTTGTTAAGAGAAGAAAGTTGTGTGTTACTAGAAAAATACTGTATTATAAATAAAATTTAGTATTTATTTATTAGAGTTTATTCTTTATCTGCTGGGCTAAGAATGTAGGTAGGAAGGAATTTCTGGTTGTTCTAAAGGATAATGGGAAGAGAGTCTCTGGGTACAATTTACTATATTAAAACTAGAGGTTTTTTTTTTTTCTCTTTCAGGATACCTGTTTGTTTTTTAATGGCATTGTGTTTTAATGTGTGATGTTCTGTGCTACAGGCTGGTGTCAGTGAGACATATAAACATTTATTTTAAGAGAAAAGTGCCAGTATCTCCATTTAAAAAAAAAACGAATGTTGATTGGTCTTAAAAAATACAGGTAATATCCTGTTAGCGTATGGTTTCTTAACACTTTAGCACTTTTACTAATTTTTGTCACAGATACATTGGAGATCATTAAAAAGTAAAGTCAGACTAATTTAAAAAAAAGTGCTAAGATAGGTTTTGGTTTTGTAAATGTGTTTTTCTAAATAAATAAGTGTTTGTTTTTTGTCGTATTTGAACATGATGGATTTTATAAATCTTGTACTGATTGTAATTCTGCTTTTCTGGGCCAATTTTCCCCCCTCCCCCAGCACTTTAGCTGAGAGCATTCTCTATTCTGTGAATAATATGGGTTGGGTTGGTCTCTGCTTCTCTATACTCGCACTTCCTAACTGTTGGGTGTTACCTCCTTCCATGTAAATAGCACATCTTAACTCTTAGAAAGCTGCATATGTGCTATGACTGATACTTCATACAAGTCACCTGCCTGGGTCATTTTATTTGGTGCTTGGGCAGGCTTTAGCATTAGAGTGTTCTGCTGGTCCCAGAACCATCTCCTGCTGTTTTTAAGTGTTGGGGCTACACCCTCTAGAGACCCAGATAGGGTCTCTCTAACATGTTCAGATTTTATAAAAAGAGATTTCTTAGGCCTAAATATTAAATGAATTTTAAGCTGTTTTCACAGAATTGTCTACTGTTTATAATTTCTTCTAGTATTCATAAATTAATTCCTTAGTTTATGTGGAGGTAGTAGATCACAAGCCTTGAACACATAAGTTGAGAAGTACAGTTCAGAAATACAAAATAGTAAAGCAAGGAAGGAAATTGTGTCATATGTCTATACCTAAATATTCAGTTGTTATTCATATGCATATGCAGAAGTAAATTCTTAAAATTATCATGGGATTTTCAAGAAGATTGCCCTCTTTTACCCCTAATATAAGATGGGTATCTTTACATGCAAGGAAAACTTTTAAATATTTATGGGTTCAGTTATCTACGATTAATAATTTGAATAACAAATGAGACTGGAACATCCCCAAGGGACCTGTACCAGGAGCTTACTGTAATTGGTAAAAGACACATACATGTCACAAAAACATGAAAAAATTTGGTTTAACTTTAAGATGGAATATGATCCTAGCAAAATTGAGGGAATAGACAATGATTTTCATAGAAATTTAAAGTAGAAAGAAGCCCCAGTATGGTAGCAAGCAAGCATGAGCTATGCTCAATCATGTCTAACTCTTGGCAACCCCATAGACTATAGCCTGCCAGGCTCCTCTGTCCATGGGATTTTCCCAGAAAGAATACAGGAGTGGGTTGCCATCTCTTCCTCCAAGGAATCTTCCTGACACAGGTATCAAACCCACATCTCCTGCATTGTAGGTGGATTCTACCACTGAGCCACTCAGTTCAGTTCAGTCACTCAGTCGTGTTCGACTCTTTGCGACCCCATGAACTGTAGCACGCCAAGCCTCCCTGTCCATCACCAACTCCTAGAGTTTACCCAAACTCATGTCCATTGAGTCGGTGATACCATCCAACCATCTCATCCTCTGTTGTCCCCTTCTCCTCCTGCCCCCAATCCCTCCCAGCATCAGGGTCTTTTCCAATGAGTCAGTTCTTAACATCAAGTGTCCAAAGTATTGGAGTTTCACTTCAACATCAGTCCTTCCAATGAACACCCAGGACTGATCTTTAGGATGGACTGGTTATATCTCTTTGCAATCCAAGGGACTCAAGAGTCTTCTCCAACACCACAATTCAAAAGCATCAGTTCTTTGGCACTCAGCTTTCTTTATAGTCCAACTCTCACATCCATACATGACCACTGGAAAAACCATAGCCTTGACTAGACGGACCTTTGTTGACAAAGTAATGTCTCTGCTTTTTAATATGCTGTCTCTGTTGGTCGTAACTTCCCTTCCAAGGAGTAAGCTTCTTTAATTTCACGGCTGCAGTCACCATCTGCAGTGATTTTGGAGCCCCAAAAAATAAAGTCAGCCACTGTTTCCACTGTTTCCCCATCTATTTGCCAGGAAGTGATGGGACTGGAAGCCATGATCTTCGTTTTCTGAAATGATGAGTATTAAGCCAACTTTTTCACTCTCCACTTTCACTTTCATCAAGAGGCTTTTTAGTTCCTCTTCACTTTCTGCCATAAGGGTGGTATCATCTGCATATCTGAGGTTATTGATATTTCTCCCGGCAATCTTGATTCCAGCTTGTGCTTCTTCCAGCCCAGCATTTCCCATGATGTACACTGCATATAAGTTAAATAAGCAGGGTGACAATATACAGCCTTGACGCACTCCTTTTCCTATTTGGAACCAGTCTGTTCCATGTCCAGTTCTAACTGTTGCTTCCTGGCCTGCATACAGATTTCTCAAGAGGCAGGTTAGGTGGTCTGATATTCCCATCTCTTTCAGATTTTTCCACAGTTTATTGTGATCCACACAGTCAATATGGCTATGCCACAAGGCTTTGGCATAGTCAATAAAGCAGAAATAGATGTTTTTCTGGAACTCTCTTGCTTTTTCCATGATCCAGCGGATGTTGGCAATTTGATCTCTGGTTCCTCTGCCTTTTCTAAAACCAGCTTGAACATCAGGAAGTTCACGGTTCATCTAGCCCAGCGTTTCTCATGATGTACTCTGCATAGAAGTTAAATAAGCAGGGTGACAATATACAGGCTTGACGTACTCCTTTTCCTATTTGGAAACACTCTGTTGTTCCATGTCCAGTTCTAACTGTTGCTTCCTGATCTGCATATAGGTTTCTTTAAGAGGCAGGTCAGATGGTCTGGTATTCCCATCTCTTTCAGAATTTTCCACAGTTTATTGTGATCCACACAGTCAAAGGCTTTGGCATAGTCAATAAAGCAGAGATAGATGTTTTTCTGGAACTCTCTTGCTTTTTCCATGATCCAGATGTTGGCAATTTGATCTCTGGTTTCTCTTCCTTTTCTAAAACCAGCTTGAACATCTGGAATTTCATGGTTCATGTATTGCTGAAGCCTGACTTGGAGAATTTTGAGCATTACTTTACTAGCGTGTGAGATGAGTGCAATTGTGCGGTAGTTTGAGCATTCTTTGGCATTGCCTTTCTTTGGGATTGGAATGAAAACTGACCTTTTCCAGTCCCGTGGCCACTGCTGAGTTTTCCAAATTTGCTGGCATATTGAGTGCAGCACTTTCACAGCATCATCTTCATAGCTCCACTGGAATTCCATCACCTCCACTGGCTTTGTTCGTAGTGATGCTTTCTAAGGCCCTTTGTTCGTAGTGATGCTTTCTAGGCTCTATGATAGAATTACCCAAAGTCATTAGCAATCATACTTCAAAGTGTGGATCATTACAGTGGGGTTTTATTTATGATAAAAAAGATTACAAAAGCAAGATTTTTCCAGTCAGATTAATAGACTGGCTTTAGTCTGCATTTTAGTCTATAGCTACTCTTGAATGAACAAGTTATAATGTTATTATCAGCCACAACAGGCATGGGTAGGTGTTGAGAATTATATTTACAGATGATGTGGAGGAGATATTTATGGAGCATAGATAATGTTTCAAATGTCTTCTCTACAGTTTACACATCTGGGATAGAATGTGTGAAGTATAATACAGCTAGTACAATGAAGGGAGGTTAGTTTGTGGTAAATTCATGCCATTAATGAGGAAGGACTCTTCAAGTACCCACCTTATAATCACATATCCTTTAAAAAAGCATTGCATTTGTAAATAAAACAACTTTGATATACCTTTGATATTTCAGTTGTTTGATGAATCAGGAAAATATTTATTAAAAACTTTCTAAATGCAATCATCATTATTAATTTGACATGCATCAGCAGATTTTTATCCTCCAGAGAACTCTGAGTAGGTTCCATTAATGTCCATTTATAAAACTGGCTCAGAATCTTTGACTTGCCCAAGGTGACAAGCTGGTAAGAAGTATAGAGCTGGAAAATTTTTACCTGCTTTCCTTCTAGGTTCTTTGGCTGGTCTAATTCGGGGAAGGCAATGGCACCCCACCCCAGTACTCTTGCCTGGAAAATCCAATGGACGGAGTAGCCTGGTGGGCTGCAGTCCATGGGGTCTCTAACAGTCGGACAGACTGAGCGACTTCACTTTCACTTTTCTCTTTCATGCACTGGAGAAGGAAATGGCAACCCACTCCAGTATTCTTGCCTGGAGAATCCCAGGGATGGGGGAGCCTGTTGGGCTGCCGTCTACGGGGTCACACAGAGTCGGACACGACTGAAGTGACTTAGCAGCAGCAATAATTATATTGACATACAACACACAAACAGATGAAAAGTAAATTTAATTTTATATATATTGAGAGTCCCAAAGATATGAGACCCAAGGGCACATTGACACAAGTTGTGCCATCCTGAGCTAAGGAATGGAATAGGGGCCTGGAGTTTAAGGCAAGGAAGAGGGAAAATCACAGTGCAATAAAATGAGCAGATGTTTGGTAATTAGATGTCCATCCTGCCATTTCAGATTAAAAAGTTAACCTCTGGTGTTAGCTCTTTTTCCCAGCCAGCCCCTCAGTAAAAATTCTTTTAGGGCATTGTGGGAGAAGTAGACATTTTTCTTGACTCTGCTGATCTTGACTGCCTTCAGCACAAAATGATCCACATGCCAAAGTGGCATATTTTGGGATTGCATATTCTGCGCCCCTTTAGAAGCATGGTCAGAATTCAAAACAGTCCATTTGATTCTGAAGCCCGCATTCTTGACTGCCCTACTAAATGGATGTTTTCAATTATATCTGTATCTTTAGTCATTGTACTAATTCTTCCACAGTCTAGCACATATGCATTTAATAAATGTTTGTCTAGAGAATTAATGAATAATAATTGAGTTGTGAATAATCAAAATAATACACCAATTACTTCTTAAATACAACTAGGCTCTACTTACTTTTTTTTCCATTGTATTGTCAGTAGTAGGTCAAGCCCCCAGCTGTTTGGCCTGCTGCTGCTGCTGCTGCTGCTGCTGCTAAGTCGCTTCAGTCGTGTCCAACTCTGTGCGACCCCATAAACAGCAGCCCACCCTAGACTACTTTAAAAACTTGATTTTCTCCAATCTATTTTCACTGTAGCAACCAGAGTCAGCACTCTGAAATGCAAAGCTGTTCCCCCTACACCCTGAGAAAAAATTCTTTAGTGGTTTTCCCTTGCTTCTAGGATTGAGTCCCAAATCCTTAACACTGGATACAAATGCCTTTCAGCCTTATCTCCCACTGTCTCCCTGGCCCTCAGCAGTCCCTCTGCTTGGGCCTTCAGTTCTCACAGTGTTGCTTCTGACCTCAGAAATTTGCCCATGCTCTTTCATGTGTTGGAAATAAACGTTCCTCTTCCCTCTATCCTCCACCTCTAGTGATTCTTAAACCTTTAGATCTCAGGTCAATTGTTCTTGCCCAGAAAAGACCTCCCAGACCCCCGTGTGTTAGTCACTCAGTGGGATCCAGCTCTTAGCGACCTCATGGACTGTAGCCTGCTAGGCTACTCTGTCCTTGAGATTCTTTATGTCCATTCCCTTCTCCAGGGGATCTTCCCTTCTTGGGGACCGAACCTGCATCTCCTTCATTGCAGGCAGATTCTTTACCTTCTGAGCACGGGGGAAGTGCCCCATTCCCCACTCCAGACCGCTAAGTCTAGATGAAATCCTAAAATTTCTGCCTTTGGCACCTGGAGCTTCTTACTGGCATTGATCACTACTGCAAATTCACATTCATTTGATTTATTTTCCCCATTTAAATGTAACTTCCATGGGGCAAGTCTCTGATTGTTTTTATTCTTTTTTGTGAAGATCGTCAGTGTCTGCCCCACAGTAATCACTCAATAGCTATTTAACATTAAAAGGTTTGTTTGAATGTATGAATACAGTAGGGCTCTCCTGATAGCTCAGTTGGTAAAGAATCCACCTGCAATGCCAATGCAGGTAACCCTGTCTCCATTCCTGAGTCCGGAAGGTCCTCTGGAGAAGGGATGGGCCACCCACTCTGATATTTTTGGGCTTCCCTTGTGGCTCAGCTGGTAAAGAATCCACCAGCAATGCAGGAGACAGGTTTGATCCCTGGGTTGGGAAGATCCTCTGGAGAAGGGGAAAGGCTACCCACTTCAGTATTTCTGGCCTGGAGAATTCCACCCACTCTAGGGTTTCTGGCCTGGAGAATTTGTGTTACGTTTGATTCTTTGCAGCCCACACAATGCGACTTTCACTTTCATGAATACAACTGGGATATTTCTATTGGATTTTCTCATGTTCCCATCCTCTGTTTTTATGATCATGATCTAACATTTCTGAAGCAAATATTTTGCATAGGGCACAGTGATGTTTAGAGTGGATTTAAAAACTACTTGTACATCTGTTACCAGGGCTAAAGGCTAAGGAAGCTCAGAGTTAGGATTAGAAAAAGCAAAGCCCATGTGTGACAGGAAGGTCATAAAAAGAAGCCACAGTCCCAGCACAGCTGGGTCTCTGTCCACCTGTGAGTTGCCTTCATTCTGTTCTCATGACCACTCTCCGTTTTCCTTCAAGTGAGAAAATGGGCAAGTACAAAATGCAGACAGCCTGCTGGCTGCTGAGAGTCACTGATTAAAGCAGGGGATGGAACTCTTTTTCTCAGTTTCATTTTCTTGTACCTGATACCAGCTGGGTTTCAAGCTGAGCTACCACACACCTGTGGAGAAATTGTTTGCTACCTGATGCTTGAAAAGAACGGCATTTATTCCTTCGGGTGTGAGAGATGATCGGCTCTTTAGGAGGCCAGAGGAAGAAAAAGATTTTTTTTAACTAAGTGTGCATCTTTCATGTTCTGCCCAGTTAAAGGGTTAAGAACAGAAGTGTGTGTGGGAGAGGGGTGGTTCAGGGTGTATGTTGAACAGTATTGATGCGAAATTCTCTATTTCCCAGGCATCTATCACTGTGGGCAAATTTAATTTCACAAAATTCAAATCGTGGATGTCATGCTGGCTCTTGAAGGTGCCACTGGCCTGAAGCTCTGGAGTCTCTCCTCTGCTGTGTCCCTGACCCTCCTGGCTCCGTTTGGAAAAGTAGAATTTAGAGAGGCAGAATGTACACTCCTTCCTTGAAACATTATTAAAAAGTAAGGTTTCTTACCAAAAATGAACAGACAGAAGACAAAGAGAAGAACAAAGTTTTTCTGTACTGGGCACAGGATGTTTATTTTCAAGAACCTTTTAGAACTTACCCTAGAGGAAAGAAAAAAATTCAATATGCAGTTATCTAAGGGGAAAAATGAAATGTGCTAAGATGGATATTTCTATTCATACATGCACATCATAT
Organism: Oreotragus oreotragus; assembly: GCA_006410675.1. Taxonomy (NCBI): domain Eukaryota; kingdom Metazoa; phylum Chordata; class Mammalia; order Artiodactyla; family Bovidae; genus Oreotragus; species Oreotragus oreotragus. The sequence goes on from SJYX01005105.1 coordinate 63,100, forward strand.
TAGCACTCCCAAGGAGTAAGAATTTTATTTTTACTTTTTAAAAAAATCCTTTTTTATGATTTGGATTTACAAGTATTAGAATATTAGGTGCTGCCTGGGGTTGAGAGGTTTGGAGTCAGATTGTAAAATTTATAATCTAAATATTTCCCATCCTGATTTTTAGGATACCAGCCAAACAAATTTGTGGAAGCCAGCAGCTTCCTTTCAATGTAAGGAACATTTACCTTTCTACATTGTCATTATATGTTTTTAAGGGTGATACATTTGGCATACAACACAGAATTCATCTGGACCTGCTAGATCATGTCTATTTTGTTCTCCATTGGATTCTCATTGTAAAGCATAGAGCCTAGGTCATAGTAGGCCCTCAAGAAAATGTTTTGATGAGATGAGTGATTAAATGATTCTTTCATCATCATTATCACCATCAACACTATCCTCCTGAACACCCAAATTTTGTAAGGGACTCAGAAAGGTCCTTTCTTCCACTCTGCTTAGCTATAAACATCAGTGACCATCATCCCATAGATCAGCACCCAACTCCATCCCTCAATCTAGGTTAGATGACTTTGTCATATATTGTTTCCTCACTTCTTGGTGAATTCTGGAGTACATCATGTTGCTCTAAGCCCAGCATTTGCTGTATCTGGGTGAAAGCTCAGTGTGAAATGCCAGGAGGTGCTTAGACCTCCCAGCCTCATTCCTGTACTTGGGAGTTTCTCCTTCTGTTACTGTCTAGCAGGGGTTTTGCTACAATAGTCAACTGATAAACAGCCTTAGACAGTCTACCTGCAAGTTTCACCTCTGCCTGGTGCCTCCTGCCATGCTGGGTGCACAGACTTGACCTTGTAACTCAGAGAAATTAACAGATATATCCAATGCTCACCGAGCATTTATGTACTTGGTATAATTCAAAGTGTGTGTCTATTCTGAATATTTCATCTTCTTAACACTGTGAAGAAAGTACTATTTTTACATACTCTTTATAGATTAGGAGATTGGGTACAGAGAGTCAAAGAAAATTTTTCTGCGGTTAAACTGCTACATGATTCAATGCAATTTATTTAATTGAAGAGCACATGTTCCTATATTAATATCCTAACTGACTGAGCAACTGAACTGAACTAGTATCCCCTTAGCAGGGAGAATATTCAGCCAATGCTTGCAACCATTACAGGTAGTGACCATTCTGACTGGTTGGGAGTCTGCTTTGCTTCAGTATTTTGAGTATCAGCTCTTTTAGAGGTATCTAGAAGTTATAAAACACCAGCTCAGAGGTATAGACAAAGCCACACAGAAGCCCAGAAAGGAAAATATCACTGAGACTTCTCATAAGAGAGGTGGGACTTGAGCTGAGTGTTGGAAAATTTGGGCCAATAGTATGAAGAGAGACTGGCATCTTTGGCATCAGCCATTTCTTAAGTAATTTTAATTCAAAGTGATCAATATGTGCTTGAGACATAGTTTGTGGTGAGCTATCCTAGGCTCAGTTCAGTTCAGTTCAGTTCAGTCACTCAGTCGTGTCCGACTTTTTGTGACCCCAAGAATCACTGCAGGCCAGGCCTCCCTGTTCATCACCATCTCCCGGAGTTCACTCAGACTCATGTCCATCGAGTCCGTGATGCCATACAGCCATCTCATCCTCTGTCATCCCCTTCTCCTCCTGCCCCCAATCCTCCCAGCATCAGAGTCTTTTCCAATGAGTCAGGTCTTCCCATAAGGTGGCCAAAGTACTGGAGTTTCAGCTTTAGCATCATTCCCTCCAAAGAAATCCCAGGGCTGATCTCCTTCAGAATGGATTGGTTGGATCTGCTTGCAGTCCAAGGGACTCTCAAGAGTCTTCTCCAATATCACAGTTCAAAAGCATCAATTCTTCGGCACTCAGCTTTCTTCACAGTCCAACTCTCAGATCCATATGTGACCACAGGAAAAACCATAGCCTTGACGAGATGGACCTTTGTTGGCAAAGTAATGTCTCTGCTTTTGAATATACTATCCAGGTTGGTCATAACTTTTCTTCCAAGGAGTAAGCATCTTTTAATTTCATGACTGCAATCACCATCTGCAGTGATTTTGGAGCCCCAAAAAATAAAGTATGACATTGTTTCCCCATCTATTTGCCATGAAGTGATGGGACCGGATGCCATGATCTTCGTTTTCTGAATGTTGAGCTTTAAGCCAACTTTTTCGCTCTCCTCCTTCACTTTCATCAAGAGGCTTTTTAGCTCCTCCTCACTTTCTGCCATAAGGGTGGTGTCATCAGCATATCTGAGGTTATTGATATTTCTCCCGGCAATCTTGATTCCAGCTTGTGTTTCTTCCAGTCCAGCGTTTCTCATGATGTACTCTGCATATAAGTTAAATAAGCAGGGAGACAATATACAGCCTTGACGTACTCCTTTTCCTATTTGGAACCAGTCTGTTGTTCCATGTCCAGTTCTAACTGTTGCTTCCTGACCTGCATACAGATTTCTCAAGAGGCAGGTTAGGTGGTCTGGTATTCCCATCTCTTTCAGAATTTTCCACAGTTTATTGTGATCCACACAGTCAAAGGCTTTGGCATAGTCAATAAAGCAGAAATAGATGTTTTTCTGGAACTCTCTTGCTTTTTCCATGATCCAGCGGATGTTGGCAATTTGATCTCTGGTTCCTCTGCCTGTTCTAAAACCAGCTTGAACATCAGGGAGTTCACGGTTCACATATTGCTGAAGCCTGGCTTGGAGAATTTTGAGCATTACTTTACTAGCGTGTGAGATGAGTGCAATTGTGCGGTAGTTTGAGCATTCTTTGGCATTGCCTTTCTTTGGAATTGGAATGAAAACTGACCTTTTCCAGTCCTGTGGCCACTGCTGAGTTTTCCAAATTTGCTGGCATATTGAGTGCAGCACTTTCACAGCATCATCTTCCAGGATTTGAAACAGCTCAACGGGAATTCCATCACCTCCACTAGCTTTGTTCTTAGTGATGCTTTCTAAGGCCCACTTGACTTCACATTCCAAGATGTCTGGCTCTAGATTAGTGATCACATCCTCATGATTATCTGGGTCGTGAAGATCTTTTCTGTACAGTTCTTCTGTGTATTCTTGCCACCTCTTCTTAATATCTTCTGCTTCTGTTAGGTCCATACCATTTCTATCCTTTATCGAGCCCATCTTTGCATGAAATGTTCCCTTGGTATCTCCAATTCTCTTGAAGAGATCTCTAGTCTTTCCCATTCTGTTGTTTTCCTCTATCTCTTTGCATTGATTGCTGAAGAAGGCTTTCTTATCTCTTCTTGCTATTCTTTGGAACTCTGCATTCAGATGCTTATATCTTTTCTTTTCTCCTTTGCTTTTCGCCTCTCTTCTTTTCAGTGCTATTTGTAAGGCTTCTCCAGACAGCCATTTTGCTTTTTTGCATTTCTTTTCCATGGGGATGGTCTTGATCCCTGTCTCCTGTACAATGTCACGAACCTCATTCCATAGTTCATCAGGAACTCTGTCTATCAGATCTAGGCCCTTAAATCTATTTCTCACTTCCACTGTATAATCATAAGGGATTTGATTTAGGTCATACCTGAATGGTCTAGCGGTTTTCCCTACTTTCTTCAATTTAAGTCTGAATTTGGAAATAAGGAGTTCATGATCTGAGCCACAGTCAGCTCCTGGTCTTGTTTTTGTTGACTGTATAGAGCTTCTCCATCTTTGGCTGCAAAGAATATAATCAATCTGATTTCGGTGTTGACCATCTGGTGATGTCCATGTGTAGAGTCTTCTCTTGTGTTGCTGGAAGAGGGTGTTTGCTATGACCAGTGCATTTTCTTGGCAAAACTCTATTAGTCTTTGCCCTGCTTCATTCCGCATTCCAAGGCCAAATTTGCCTGTTACTCCAGGTGTTTCTTGACTTCCTACTTTAGCATTCCAGTCCCCTATAATGAAAAGGACATCTTTTTTGGGTGTTAGTTCTACAAGGTCTTGTAGGTCTTCATAAAACCGTTCAACTTCAGCTTCTTCAGCATTACTGGTTGGGGCATAGACTTGGATAACTGTGATATTGAATGGTTTGCCTTGGAAACGAACAGAGATCATTCTGTCGTTTTTGAGATTGCATCCAAGTACTGCATTTCAGACTCTTTTGTTGACCATGATGGCTACTCCATTTCTTCTGAGGGATTCCTGCCCGCAGTAGTAGATATAATGGTCATCTGAGTTAAATTCACCCATTCCAGTCCATTTTAGTTCGCTGATTCCTAGAATGTCGACGTTCACCCTTGCTATCTCTTGTTTGACCACTTCCAATTTGCCTTGATTCATGAACCTGACATTCCAGGTTCCTATGCAATATTGCTCTTACAGCATCGGATCTTGCTTCTATTACCAGTCACATGCACAACTGGGTATTGTTTTTGCTTTGACTCCATCCCTTCATTCTTTCTGGAGTTATTTCTCCACTGATCTCCAGTAGCATATTGGGCACCTAATGACCTGGGGAGTTCCTCTTTTGGTATCCTTTCATTTTGCCTTTTCATACTGTTCATGGGGTTCTCAAGGCAAGAATACCCAAGTGGCTTGCCATTCCCTTCTCCAGTGGACCACGTTCTGTCAGACCTCTCTACCATGACCCGCTCATCTTGGGTTGCCCTGCAGGTATGGCTTGGTTTCATTGAGTTAGACAAGGCTGTGGCCTAGTGTGATTAGATTGACTAGTTTTCTGTGAGTATCATTTCAGTGTGCCTGCCCTCTGATGCCCTCTTGCAACACCTACCATCTTACTTGGGTTTCTCTTACCTTGGGCGTGGGGTATCTCTTCACGGCTGCTCCAGCAAAGCACAGCCACCGCTCCTTCCCTTGGATGAGGGGTATCTCCTTACCGCCATGGTTCCTGACCTTCAACGTGGGATAGCTCCTCTAGGCCCTCCTGCTCCTAGACAGCCACCGCTCCTGGGGTGCGTGGGTGGCTCCTCCCAGCTGCCGCCCCTGGCCTCCGGCTCCAGGTGGCTTCCCCTGGCTGCCCTTGACCTCAGACGTGGGGTGTCTCCTCCCGGCTGCCACTGGCCTCAGACACAGGGTGTCTCCTCCGGCCGCTACCCCCCCTGACCTCGGACTCGGGGTAGCTCCTCTCCGCCATTCCTGCACCATCGCAGCCTGGCACTCTAGGCTGCTGCCCCTGACCTCGGACGTAGGGTAGCTCCTCTCGGCTGTGCTTAGTGCGCTGACTCTCACAGCCGCCTGCCCTTAGTGTGCTGGCTCTCGCAGCTGCTGGCGCTCAACACTATCATTAATTCTGCCATTGTTCTCTTTTTTTTTTTTGGAGAGGAAGTAATGTCCTTTTCCTTGATAAAACTTCATCTCTGTCAGATCCCAAGAGACAATTCTATCTCATTAGCTTTCAGTCTGGATCATAAGTTTAAAATATCCAATCCAATATTGATTTTCACTTCTTTGATAATTGAAAGGTTGGACTTTGTCTAGTTTATGAGCCATCAACTTCCAGGGTCTCTGCTCTCTGTTTACTTCCTGACCAAGGAGCCACTGCTGTTTCTGTCCTGGGTCTAGGGCTTCATGACCTTCAAGGGGACTCACCTTGGGGGGCTTTTGCGGCCTCAGTGCAGCCCCTCTGATGCAGGCGGTGCTTTGGCTTTCTCTCTCCACCCCACCTCAGCATGCTGTCCTAGTCCCTCGTTCCCCAGCTCTCTCTTGAGCAGGTTCTCCTTATTGGAGTTCTTCACCCGTCTAGATATTCCTCCAGAAGAGGCTTAACATAGCTCCAGCCTGGCCTTCTCTCTTGTCTGGTTCATATCAGGCCCACAAAGAACAGGCACTTGTGTCTCACCGTGACAGCCTGGGAGTGCTGGCTCAGAACAATGCAGTGGTTTTTATCCTCTGCCTGCAGGTCACTTCCATCTTTCTCACATGAGGCTTAAGGCAACTTTTCTTACTGTTCTTCAACTTCAGATACCTAATCGAAAGCTCTTGTGGAAGCCAGTGAATGCCCCTTTAGTAGCTAAAGGGGACAGAGATAAACCCTTTTCTCATTTGGTGGTGTAGGTTGGAATTTCACAGGAAAGCCAAACTCTTTCCAGAGAAATTTCTCTGAGTTCTGTCTTTATATCCACTCTCTCACCCTTTTTATAGGCTGAACTTGCAGTTTGATATCTGCTATGTATCACTGTACATAGCAGAGAAGGCAATGGCAATCCACTCCAGTACACTTGCCTGGAAAATCCCATGGACAGAGGAGCCTGGTGGGCTGTAGCCCATGGGGTCGAGAAGAGTCGGGCATGACTGAGCAACTTCAATTTCACTTTTCACTTTCATGCATTGGAGAAGGAAATGGCAACCCAGTCCAGTGTTCTTGCTTGGAGAATCCCAGGGACGGGGGAGCCTGGAGGGCTGCCGTGTATGGGGTCGCACAGACTCGGACACGACTGAAGCAACTTGGCAGCATGTACCACTGTAACCAAAATTGAGATAAAAAGATCTCATTTTAACATTATGGTGCTATTATATTTTTAAATTAATTTATTTTTAACATGTATTTATTTATTTGGCTGCACCAGAATCTTTAGTTGTGGTATGCAGGATCTTTAGTTGTACATGTGAACTTTTAGTTGTGGCATGAAGGATCTAGCTCCCTGACCAGGGATCAAACCTGGGCATTGGGTGTGCGAAGTCTTAGCTACTGGACCACCAGAGAATTTTCACTATTATTTTTTAATCACAACTGAGAATGGGAAAATCTGCAAAATTTTATTTTTCCCTTTTGCCATATCAAGGACCTAGAGATCCAGCTAAAGAAAATGTCTGATAACCTCTCCATTTTAAAGAATATTGGTGAAGAATCACCTATATAGAAACAGAAAAGCTGGGTCAAGTTTCAGTCAGAAGATGGCAGAAATCCCATGTCTTAAACTGGCAGCTCAATTTAAGCTTCTTTTCTATGTTGCTTATTTCATTAACCACTGGGAAAGGATGCCAGTATTCAGCCTTAGGGACTTGGTTAAAAGCTTTTTAGATGGATAAATGCAGGCTCTTGAAATGAATAGTGGGACTTCCCTGGTGGCTTAGATGGTAAAGCGTCTGTCTACAATGCGGGAGACCTGGGTTCGATCCCTGGGTCTGGGAGATCCCCTGGAGAAGGAAATGGCAATCCACTCCAGTACTATTGCTTGGAAAATTCCATGGACAAAGCTTTACCAGTGACTTTGCTGAAAACAAACAATTCTTAATACATTTCATTTAACTACAGAAATAATTAGAAATATGCATTTATATTAATTCAAGTTAGAGATTGTGATGGGGCTCCATGATGGTTCAGTAAGTGGAGAACAATCAATAGTTCTTTCTTGATTCTCAAAAATGATATTAATTTCTTTCTTTGTCCCTTTAACCTGTAGCAACCACTTCAGTAATAAAAATATTCCCTTTAGGAGTAAATTAGCATAAGTATGTAAATACTTGGTATTGATAGAGTATAAGTATGTAAGAGCTTTTACATAATCCAGGTGGAAGTGTAATTGTCGTAGCCTTTTCAAATAATAATTTGATAAAAAGCCATCAAAAGCCTTAAAAATTTCCTACTCTTAATTCAGTAATTTTCTTCTAGAAATCTATTTTATGGGGAAAAAATGCAAAGGTATTTTTTAAAAGACATTTTTATAAGTTGAAGCAATCTTAATATTCAACAATAAAGATTTACTATATTATCACATACATATATGATGAAAATTTATGGAATCTTTTAAAATTAGAATATGAGTCCATATTTATCAACACAGACAATGTTGAAATGAAAGCAGGTACAGAGGAATATGTAGAATCAAATATCACTTTTGTTTTACATTTTATATATTAATGTATGATACACAGGTCAAGAATAACCAACACTGAAATAGTGGTTATCTTTTTAGTAGTAGAATTTTGAATGCATTCACCTTTTTTTCTTACCTGTGTTTTATAATTTTTCCATTACAAATATGAATCATGAACACTTAAAAAGAAGAAAGCAATTAGAATAGGTTTCATATGGTTCAGAAACAAGGAAAAAATCCAAAGATGAAAAAATACATCTACCCAACATTAAATACAGATGAGTATAAGAGAAAAACAAAGCTTAGTGCTAATGAAAAGGACAAAACCGGAATCTTCTCAATGAATGTTATTGATCTCCTGCTAACTGCATGGTTCTGTGCAGCAGAGAACCCCTGAGATACCTAAGGCAAAAGGATAAGATAAAAAGAGGTTAAAAAGAAAAAAAAGAACACATTTTATATTTGAATGAAGAGTTCAGTTAAATTTCCTAGATTCTGAATAAATTATCTGTCCCCAATAATTCACCTATTAATGTCAATAGATTTTGAATTCTATTTTATTTTTAACTGAGTTAGGTAAAATTGGTCTTTAGTTTTTGCATGTTTCCCTTCTAGAAGATATCAGTTATCTTCTAGATATTAGCTATGTAATTAACATAGAGCACATCATGGTTTCATTCTATTTGGGTTCATTCAGCTAAAACCTCCTGAATGACCTTTATTCCAAACCCCCATTTGCCATGCAAGTGTATTCTTCTGCAAGGCAAATGTTTCTAAGGAAACTTTATGGAAATGAAAAAGCTCCAAACAAACCATCTCATATCCAAAGGCGCAAATGACACACCCAATAATAACAAATGTGATTGTCTCAGGCTCAATGAAGTAAGTTTTGGATATTGTGTTCTCGATGGAGACCAGTAATTAAAAGGGATTCCCTAGCTCTGTTCTATATGCCAAAAGAGAAGTGTATTCACATTGTGAGCTGTAAACCATGAAAGGGAGAAACTGTTTGTGGGAATAAATGGAAAGTCACTAGCAAGTCTCTGTTAGGAAGGTAAGGAAGCTAATGAATTAAGGCCAAACTGACTTCTCAGAATATGTTTATCAAATCTGTTATCTTCCTCCATCAACCCTCTCACCCTCTTTGCTTTCTCTTTCCAGTTCATCTGAGCCTTGGCCTGTAAGAGAAATAAGTTTTTAATACTTAAATTCTATGGATAAAATAGCTGACCAACCCAGAATAGGCAGTACAATATAACAGGAGGAGAATGACTGACATTTCTTATCGGTAAGGCTTACTATTAAGCCACAATAATCAGCACAGTGCAGTATATGAATAGACCAAAAAAAATAAGGAATACAGGAAAAGATAAGTGGAACAGAGTAGAGAGCTCAGAAATAGACCCTCACAGATATAGCCAGTTGATGCCTGATAAAAGAGCAAAAGACAGTCTCTTCAATACATGGTGCTTGAAATAATGACATCCACATGCAAGAAAAAAAAGAATCTAGACACAGACCTTACACTCTCACAAAAATTAACTCAAAGTGAACCGTAGACCTAAACGTAAAGCACAAAAATATAAAACTCCACTCTCTTATATGATAATATAGGAGAAAACCTAGATGACCTTGGATATGGTGATGCCTTTTTATGTATACCACCTAAGATATGATCCATAAAAGAAACCACTGATAAGCTGGATTTCATTAAAATTGAGAATTTTGCCTTTGTAAAAGACAATGCCAAGGGAATGAGAAGACAAGCCATAGACGGGGAGAAAAATATTTTCAAATGCCATATCTGATAAAGGACAGTTAGTCAAAGTATATACAGAGCTCTTAAAAGGGCTCCCCAGGGGGCTCAGTGGTGAAGAATCCTCCTGCCAATGCAGGAGACGTGGGTTCAATTCCTGGGTCAGGAAGATCCCCTGGAGAAGGCAATGGCAACTCACTTCAGTATTCTTGCCTGGAGAATTCCATGGACAGGGAAGCCTGGTGGGCTATAGTCCGTGGGGTCAAAAAGAGCCAGACATGACTGAGCAACTAAAGAAAATAACTTGATTAAAAAATGAGTCATAGACCTTAACAGACACCTCATAGGGAAGATACCCAAGTGGCAAATAAGCATGTGACACCTCATAGGGAAGATACCCAAGTGGCAAATAAGCATGTGAAAAGAGGTCTCATATCATATGTCATCAGGAAAATGAAAATAATGAGATACTGCTGTGCATCTATTAAAATGGCTACAATATGAACACTGACAGCAGCTAATGCTGGTGAGGATGTGGAAAAGCAGTAACTCCTATACAGTACAGTACAGTGCATGCTCAGTCATGTCTGACTCTTTGGAACTCCATGGACTGTAACCTGCCAGGCTCCAGATGTAAAATAATATAGTTACTTTGGAAGGCAGTTTGTCAGTTTTTTACAAACTAAACATACTCTTGTCCTAAGATCTAGTAATTTCTCTCCTTGGTATTTACTCAGAGTTTGAAAAGTTAAGTCTCTATAAAAATCTGCATCAAGATGTTTATAGCCACTTTGTTCATAATTGCCAAAACTTGGAAGCACTTGAGATGTCCTTTAGTAGGTAAATGGACAAATAAATTGTGGAACATCCAGACAATGGAATAGAATCTAGTAATAAAAAGAAAGAGTCATCAAGTCATGAAAAGATATGGAGGAATCTGAAATGCATATTGCTAAGTGAAAGAAGTCAGTTTGAAAAGGCTATGGATGTTTTGATTTCAACTATTTGATCTCTATGGGCTCCTCAGGTGGTGCTAGTGGTAAAGAATCTGCCTGCCAATGTGGAAGTTATAAGAGACTTGGATTTGATCCCTGGGTCAGGAAGATCCCCTGGACTAAGAAATGGCAACCCACTCCAGTCTTCTTGGAAAATTCCTGGACAGAGGAGTCTAGCAGGCTGCAGTCCATGGTGTCACAAAGAGTCCAGACATGGCTGACTAACTGAGCACACACACATTTGATCTCTGGAAAAGTTAAAAATGTGGGCAGTAAAAAGATTAATGGATGCTAGGGAAGAAAAGATGAATAGGCAGAGCACAGAGGATTTTTGGGGTGGTGAATATTCTATATGATATTATAATGATGGATTCATGTCATTATATGTTTGCCCAAACTCATAGAATGTGCAACAGCAGTAATTATCTCTAAGGTTAAGTGTGGACTTTGGGTGATTGTGATGTATAATATAGGTTCAACCTCTGTAACAAAGGTACCACTATTGAGTGGTGTTGATAATGGAGGTGGCTATACATGAGTACGGAGAAGGCAATGACAACCCATTTCAGTACACTTGCCTAGAAAATCCCATGGACAGAGGAGCCTGGTGGGCTGCCATCTATGGGATCGCACAGAGTCAGACACGACTGAAGCTACTTAGCAGTAGCAACAGTAGCAGCAGCAGCAGCATGCGTAAGAGCAGGGAATGATGGGAAACCTCTATATCTTCTTTTCATTTTTGTTTTGAACCTAAAGCTGCTCTAAAAAAAGTAAATTAAAAAAACAAAAAGGTAGAGAGAGAAAACTGAAGCAGACAATCTGGAACTAAAGTAGGAAGAGAGAAGAATCCTCTCTGTAGAATGGGCCCTATACCAAGTAATACATTCTAAGATTAAAGGATGAAGAGGCATTCCTAGTATGTGCACTATATAAACAGTAACTGAAAAATGGTTTGAACAGTTTGTAAGATATATGACAGTTTACCCAATGCTATTTTTGCAAATAAAGTTTATTGGAACGCATTTACTTGTTTACATACAGTCTGCTGCTGCACAATTGCAGAATTCAGTAGTGTGACAGAAACCATTAGGCTTGTAAAACCTAAAATATTCACTATTCATAGAAAATGATTGCAAGTCACTGATCTAGAAGGAAAAAAAGGGTAAGAACAGATAAGAATACATTGAATTAAAAATGAGAGGGTGCATGCATTTCCACATTTTAATTCACAATAAACAACTCTAAGATCTAAAGTTTCTTGTTTCCCAGAAACACATATTTTCTCATCATTTTTAATGTTCTGAAATTAATGTGAATGTTACAATAAATGTCAAAATAAACTTGTCTTCTACCAGATAGAACAAGTGCTACAGCTGTTTTTGCCTATACCTGTATAAATTTAACATTATGTAGACAGACTCTTTCACTTTTCACTTTCATGCATTGGAGAAGGAAATGGCAACCCACTCCAGTGTTCTTGCCTGGAGAATCCCAGGGATGGCGGAACCTGCTGGGCTGCCATCTCTGGGGTCACACAGGGTCAGATACAACTGAAGCAACTTAGCAGCAGCAGCAGGATTGATGTTGAAGCTGAAACTACAGTGCTTTGGCCACTTGATGCAAAGAGCTGACTCACTTGAAAAGACCCTGATGCTGGAAAAGATTGAGGGCAGGAGGAGAAAGGGACAACAGAGGATGAGATGGTTGGATGGCATCACCGACTCAATGGACATGAGTTTGGGTAAACTCCGGGAGTTGGTGATGGACAGGGAAGTCTGGCATGCTGCAGTCCATGGGGTCACAAAGTGTAGGACATGACTAAGTGACTGAACTGAACTGAACTGAGAAAAATCTCTCTCATCTCCTCCACCTTATTGAAGTTATGCATGTGGTTAACAGCATACACTGTTCAGTTGTAAAAAAATGAATTCACCTCTTTACATAAAAATATAAACATTCAGGAATATGTCCTAAGGAAAAACTGACACATGTATAAAGATGAATTTGTAAGACAGTAACACAAATGTTGTAGGCTATAAAATAGCAAATGTGATCCAACTTTTATAAAATATATATGTGCCTGTTTATACATACACATTTCTATCCAGCCACCTGTCTGTATGTTCTTCTATCAAATCTGGGAGAATATACAATAAAATCTTTTCAGTGTCTCCAAGTTGGGAAATTGCTTGAGATTTCTCACTTTTTTTCTTATACTTTCAGTTATTTTCGAATTTAATAAAAAAGAGTAAAAGCTATTTTCATTAAAAAATAAAAGGCAAATGAAAAATTGAAAATTTTGGTAAAGGATATAGCAAATTATTATCATCCTTCCATATCATGTATTGCAAATCAACATCAAAACTGACTCTCCAAGTAGCACTGAAACACATTACCATATGTAAAATAGATAGCCAGTGGGAATTTACTGGGCTTCCCTGGTGGCTCAAAAGGTAAAGAATCTGCCTGCTATGTGGGAGACCTGGGTTTGATACTTGGGTTGAGAAGATTTTCTGGAGAAGGAAATGGCAACCTGCCAGGATCCAGCCCCGGTGGATCCAGGGAATTTAAAGGAGAGACAGAGTCAGTGAGGAAAAACTTATTTATTTAGAAATATAAAGAGAGGTTAGGAAAGAATAATGTAGTAGGAAAATTTAGTGGAGAAAAGAGGCTGAATAACTTGGTTTATGTGGAAAACCAATAAAGTTCCAAGACAAGGAACTTGCACCGTCTATGTTAGGCCGCCGGCACCCGCTTGAATAGCGGAGGGTGCCCACCTTGGGCTCCCTCTCGTGTGGATCTTAGAAGCCAGAGCAAATAAGTAGACTCAGTGAGCCTTTGCGTTCCAATGGATCAGCCTGAAAAGGAGAGGGAGAGAGAGGGAGACAGAGAGAGCAAGAGTCGACACAGGGGGAGCCAGATTTCCAAGAAACCAGTTTGAGAAGCTGGTCTGAGAAACTGGTCCATCCTTTATTGTCCAGGAAAGCTTTTTATACTTTTGGTTGTACATAGAGATCAATGGATAATACAAAGTTATGCAGTGTCAGCAGCCCTGACTCTTATCGAGACCAAGCTTTCTCTCTGCATACCTAGCTGTATACACAAATCTTAAGTGATTTACATAATCTTCTGGCCAGGAGGCCTATTAGCATTTATGGCCCTTTTCTGATAAGGGTCCATCAACCAGAAAACTTATTTGTCTTAAAAATGTTGTTCTTACTAAAGTCTGGTGCCACTCTCAGACCCCTTAACCTCATGACCTTTGCCACTAATTAAGGTTACATTCTTACATAGCAAGGACACAACAATTTATAGCAAGGAAAGAGGAGTACAGTGATTTATAACAAAGAGAAAGTTCACTAACTCAAAAGTCTAGTGTTGCTAACAGCAAAACTACTATATTCCTTTTTCTATATCTCAATTACATTGATTAATATCCTCCAGGTGCCTAAAAGATAAAGAATATGGAAGTCTGGCAGCAGTCATTGACTCAGCAATGAAAACCCATCACCAATATAATTCTTAGCTCTTTAGAAAAGTCTCTATATCTTTAAGATGCTTTAAGCTTCTTGCCTCTCGCGGTTGGGGGCTGTAAACAATTCACGTGCATAGCTGTAACAATCTGGGTAAGGCAAGTTAGAGAGCCATCAGAGGGGTTTAAGCCGAGACATTCTTTTTATGCCCAGGAGACTTATTGACTGGAGCTCTAAGTTAATTCCTTTTAGAGGAAGGTGGTTTGCCTCTCGCGGTTGGGGGCTGTAAACAATTCACGTGCATAGCTGTAACAATCCGTGTAAGGCAAGTTAGAGAGCCATCAGAGGGGTTTAAGCCGAGACATTCTTTTTATGCCCAGGAGACTTATTGACTGGAGCTCTAAGTTAATTCCTTTTAGAGGAAGGTGGTGGGGGACAGCCTCTTTTAATGTCAGAAGCGTAAGCGAAAAGCATAATGCAATACGGCAGGCAGACTCTGGTTTTGGGGGTAGATGCTCGAGAAAATTCAGCAAGGCTCCCTTAAGGCCTGACTCGCCTTTGCTTGTCAGACCCCTAACCTCATGACCTTTGCCACGGGCGGGACTCCTTGTGCTGGCTCCCGGCAGCAACCCACTCCAATATTCTTGCCTGGAGAATTTCATGGACAGAGGAGCCTGGTGGAATTTACTGCCTGACACAGGGAGCTCAACCTGGTGCTCTGTGACAACCTAGAGGAGTGGGATGGGGTGGAAAGTGGAAGGGAGGTTCAAGAGTAAGGGAACATACGTACACCTATAACTGGTTACATTGATGTATGGCAGAAAACAGGGCAACATTGTAAAGCAATTATCCTCCAATTAAAAATAAAAATAAATTTAAAAAACTGACTCTCCAAATAAACACTGTTAAGAATCTTGAAGAAAAAACTCACAAAAGAATAAAAAATTAACCTAATAACCAAAAGAATGCATTAAAATAAGCCTTTTTCCTAAGGTTTCTCATCACATGGAAAAAAAAAATATATTTTCTATTTCATTAATGTTGTACTTATATGAGAAGATGAATATCCATTAAACTTATTGTCATCATCATTTCATGATGAAAGTAAGTCAAATCATTATGTCACACACCTTAAGTTTATGCAGTGCTGCATATTTCTCAAATATTGTCTGAGAAATCCCATGGACAGAGGAGACTGGCGGGCTATAGTCCATGGGGTTGCAAAAGAGTTAGCCACTAAACAACAATGCCAATTATATCTCAATTCAGTTCAGTTCAGTTCAGTCACTCAGTCGTGTCTAACTCTTTGCGACCCCATGAATCGCAGGATGCCAGGCCTCCCTGTCCATCATCAACTACTGGAGTTCACTCAGACTCATGTCCATCGAGTGGGTGATGCCATCCAGCCATCTCATCCTCTGTCGTCCCCTTCTCCTCCTGCCCCCAATCCCTCCTAGCATCAGAGTCTTTTCCAATAAGTCAACTCTTCCCATGGGGTGGCCAAAGTATTGAAGTTTCAGCTTCAACATCAATCCTTTCAATGAACACCCAGAACTGATCTCCTTTAGAATGGACTAGTTGGATCTCCTTGCAGTCCAAGGGACTCTCAAGAGTCTTCTCCAACACCACAGTTCAAAAGCATCAATTCTTTAGTGCTCAGCTTTCTTCACAGTCCAACTCTCAGCCTATAAACCCAGACAAAAACAAAATAATAAAATCAAATGAGACTCTTATTTTTCCCTATCAAGGTAGAAAATTACTTTTTAAAGCTAAACAATTCCATGTAGAATATTAGCAAACATTTGGGCAGAACCTCCATTTGTTTTGACTCATATTTACACATGGAAGGATTTCAACTTGATTAACATTTCTGGCTTCTTTCTTCCCAGCTCTCTCACTGTCCTCTGCTTCCCAAGGGAGAAGGGGTGACTTGGTGTACTTTGGAGGACCAAGAATGTGCATCTAAAGTCTTTCTCTTTTCTGGTTCTGAGTAGGCTCACCTTCTGGAAGCCTCTAATCTTCTATATGTTCAGCTTGCTTGGCAGGACCCCAGAGGGCAGCTTGTGGAAGTGCACTTGGTCCAGGGAGGGAGGCTATAAATCTGACTGGTTTAGAAATCAGATAACCCAGTTTGACTGCAAACCTTAAGCATCATCTTCCAGTTCAGTTTTTATCAGTAATAAAACTGATGTGCTTTTTTGTCTTCATTTGTCTGAATCTTGCATCTCTTAAAAATCTCAGGAGCAAGGGTGAATGGAGAGAAGAACTTATAGATACCACTAGGGGCAGTTTAAGACAACCATCTTTCTGGAGGGCAGTTTCACATTGTGTTACAAAGGGTTTACCTATTCCTGGGGCACTTTTTTAAAGAACACATGCTAAGAAAGCAATTAGAGGAATGGATGAAATATGTGTATACAAATGTTTGTGAGTGAAAGTCAATTCAGTTGTGTCTGACTCTTTGTGACTGCATGGACTATACAGTCCATGGAATTCTCCATGCCAGAACACTAGAGTGCCGAGCCTTTCTCTTCTCCAGGGGATCCTCCCAACCCAGGGATTGAACCCAGGTCTCCCACATTGCAGGCAGATTCTTTACCAGATGAGCCACCAGGAAAGCCCCAATACAAATGTTTAGTGTAGTTTTATTTATAATAACTAAAGTTGTTACCAAGTAAAGGGCCCACTTGTCAACACCCATAAAAGCCAATAGTACAGCACTAGGTTTTGAGAAAAGAAAGAGTTTTATTGCAAGGCTGACCAACAAGGAGAAAGGAGGCAGACTCCATCTGGCATTTAGTCAGATTTTTATAAGAGGAGGAAGGTTGATACATAGAAGTACTTGTAGACAGGGTTTTGATTGGAAGATTTGGAACTTTATTATTTATGGAATGATTAAGGGGCTTCAGCACCTGATCTTCCTGGCTAGTGAGCTCTTTGCTTCTGAAAAATTCCTGCCTTTAGGTTCGTGTCATGTCCTAGTTCTTTGCTTACGTGCTGGAGGTGGGAGGTGGGGAGAAGACTTTGGTTTTTGGCAGTATTCTAGATCAAAATTTTCCTCTGTGCATGCTTTTGCTGTATGACTTGCATTTCTTTTTTACCTTGAGAACCCCATGAACAGTATGAAAAGGCAAAATGATAGGATACCAAAAGAAGAACTCCCCAGGTCGCTAGGTGCCCAATATGCTACTGGAGATCAGTGGAGAAATAACTCCAGAAAGAATGAAGGGATGGAGCCAAAGCAAAAACAATACCCAGTTGTGCATGTGACTGGTGATAGAAGCAAGATCCGATGCTGTAAGAGCAATATTGCATAGGAACCTGGAATGTCAGGTCTATGAATCAAGGCAAATTGGAAGTGGTCAAACAAGAGGTGGCAAGGGTGAACGTCGACATTCTAGGAATCAGCGAACTAAAATGGACTGGAATGGGTGAATTTAACTCAGATGACCATTATATCTACTACTGTGGGCAGGAATCCCTCAGAAGAAATGGAGTAGCCATCATGGTCAACAAAAGAGTCCGAAATGCAGTACTTGGATGCAATCTCAAAAACGACAGAATGATCTCTGTTCGTTTCCAAGGCAAACCATTCAATATCACAGTTATCCAAGTCTATGCCCCAACCAGTAATGCTGAAGAAGCTGAAGTTGAACGGTTTTATGAAGACCTACAAGACCTTTTAGAACTAACACCCAAAAAAGATGTCCTTTTCATTATAGGGGACTGGAATGCTAGAGTAGGAAGTCAAGAAACACCTGGAGTAACAGGCAAATTTGGCCTTGGAATGCGGAATGAAGCAGGGCAAAGGCTAATCGAGTTTTGCCAAGAAAATGCACTGGTCATAGCAAACACCCTCTTCCAGCAACACAAGAGAAGACTGTACACATGGACATCACCAGATGGTCAACAGTGAAATCAGATTGATTATATTCTTTGCAGCCAAAGATGGAGAAGCTCTATACAGTCAACAAAAACAAGACCAGGAGCTGACTGTGGCTCAGATCATGAACTCCTTATTTACAAATTCAGACTTAAATTGAAGAAAGTAGGGAAAACTGCTAGACCATTCTCTTCATTGGCAGATCATAAAGTGTCTGTTTGCTTTCTTTTAGGCTACTAGGAGAATCTCTCTCTGAAACTTCATGTTCTATAAAGGCTCCCTTGATGAAGTCAGATCCATACAAGTTAAGCTCTCTTTTGATTAAAACTTAAAGTCAACTAATTAATAACCTAATCAAGAAAGTGATATATGATCATATTTTTTAGACCCATCCACACTCAACAAGAGGGGATTATATAAGGCATATAAACCAGGGCATAAGAATCTCAAAGGGTCATGTTAGAATTCTTCCTACTATACTCATTACAAATCCAGTTCTATTCCTGAATTCCTCTTTGATATACTTATTACTTGGACTTCATCAATGAGTAGTAATTACATTGAGAAAAGATCATATGGGCTATAGTTACTGAGTTCTTACTTCTCTGAGAGTGCTTGCCAAATGTCATTTTTACTATGTGATAATTTAGCTATACTATAAGTGATAACTTATCTGGATAATTATTTTAGGTCTTTTTTGTTTTCCCTTGGAATTTTATAGACTTCCTAGGTGGTACTGAAAATTGTGGAGAAATTTGTGATATATATTACTTCCTACTTCTCATCCTTTATGGGAGACAGAAAAAAAATTTGATACTTCCTAAATGTCTAAGAAAGTCTTTCTTCTTCAGAAGTTCATAATTTACCTAAGATATTCTAATATGTCTTAATTTGGGAGACAATTTCCTCTTTTCCAAATCTTAATAGATTTTTTTTCCATTAACTTTAATCTCTCCTTCAAAGACAGTAATTGTCCTTATATTAGCTCATCTTTGGCTTTTAAATTTCTCATCCATAATTTAAAAAATCTTTTTGTTTATTTTTCTCCATTGAATTTATTATTCTAAGTATTTCTCCCAGAGCAGAAGTTCAATATTTCACTCTGTCTTTCCTGCCTCTTGTTGTTTCTAATTTATTGTAAATGTTGATATTTTGAACTTGATTTGTTTTACCAGCTCTGAAATTTTCCATTTCATTTTATTTGCTTGTTTAGTACCTTGTCTTTGACCCATTGTTTTATTGATTTTGTATTTTTTATTAAGTTCTATATAACACAAAACACGCTTGGAAAGTTTTCCTCCCATCTTTGGACAATATATTTTGATGAGTGGGTGCTTAATCCGCTGTGCACTGCTGCAGTCAGTTGTTTAGTTGCTGACCATCTTTTAAAAGCTTTTTGGTAATTAACATGCCTCTAATCTAAACACTAATATTGTTTTCTATATAACACAAAACACGCTTGGAAAGTTTTCCTCCCATCTTTGGACAATATATTTTGATGAGTGGGTGCTTAATCCGCCGTGCACTGCTGCAGTCAGTTGTTTAGTTGCTGACCATTTTTTAAAAGCTTTTTGGTAATTAACATGCTTCTAATCTAAACACTAATATTGTCTGACATATTGAGGGTACATTCTTTTTGACACTCTCATATTTTATCCAAACTACAATTTGAGGAAAAAATCTCATTTTGTTTGTTTATCTGCAGTCTGAGAGTTTGTAGTGATGAAAAAGGGAAGAGGACACATGAAAATAAAAGCACAGCTTCTAAGGAAACTGTTCTCTGTTTTATCTTTGAGATTCTTCTAAGTGTTCTATTAAGAGCACAAACCATACAACCAGGGGTATCTTCTGTCATAAAAAACTGGCTCATTGGAAAAATCAATTTCCTAGAGACCATTTTCAGTTGTGCTAACATCCTCTCAAGGATTTCATCTTCACATTCTTAGTCTGTATCTCTCCAAACTGGGGTTCTCAGTGAGAAAATCTCAGGGTTTTGTCATCTCACCATCTGTTCTCATTTGCCCTTCTGGCATGGAGAATGAGATGGCAGAAGAATCAAGAACTACTTTGGTGTAAACTTTTCTGCTTTTGTCATAATTTTTCAAAGTTTATAGCACAAGACTTTATCACTTGATATTTGTTATATACTAGGGGAACTAAAGTCAGTGATGAAGATTCACTCAATTATCTTTACCCCCAAATTTTTATTAGTCTAATTAGACTATATATATTTTAAGAGCAGAATTAAAATATTTTCAAAAATCACTTGTTCTAAAATTGTTGTACGCCTCTTTAACCATAAGCAAAAGGAAGCACTTATGTGTTGATATAAAAATATCCCCAGGTCACAAAGTTATGTGAAAAAGGAAAAATACAAAACAGAGTATATACAATGGGCTTTGTGTGAAAAAAAGGTGGTGTAATAATGGTATATATGCTGATGTACTAAGATATTCATCAGTATCCCTGGAAAGATATATTGATGGGTATGGGAGACTTTAGACTATATTATGATATTCTGCCTTTTGAATTTTTAAATATATGAATACTTTAGTTTTTCAAAATTTAAATTAAAAATGCATTAACATGTATATATTCTGAAGGCTGTCAAACCTATGGTTGCCTTTCTTCTTCTTCAAATCAAAACTACAATGAGATCTCACCTCACACAGGTCAGAATGGCCCTCATCAAAAAATCTACAAACAATAAATGCTGGAGAGGGTGTGGATAAAAGGGAACACTCTTGCACTGTTGGTGGGAATGTAAATTGATACAGCCACTATGGAAGACAGTATGGAGATTCCTTTAAAAACTAGGAAGCACCCTATGACTCAGCAATCCCACTCCTAGGTATATACCCTGAGGAAACCAAAATTGAAAGAGACACATGTATCCCATTGTTCATCGTGGCACTGTTTATAACAGCTAGAACGTGGAGTCAACCTAGACATCCACTGACAGATGAATGGATAAAGAAGTTGTGGTATATATACACAATGGAATATTACCCAGCCCTAAAAAGGAATACATTTGAGTCAGTTCTAATGAGGTGGATGAACCTAGAACCTATTATACAGAGTGAAGCAAGCCAGAAACAGAAAGATAAATACCACATTCTAACACATATATATAGAATCTAGAAAAATGGTACTGAAGAATATTTACAGGGCAGCAATGGAGAAGCAGACATAGAGAATAGACATGGACATGGGGAGAGGAGAGGAGAGGGTGAGATGTATGGAAAGAGTAACATGAAGACTTACATTACCATATGTAAAATAGATAGCCAATGGGAATTTTCTGTATGGCTCAGGAAACACAAACAGGGGCTCTGTATCAAACTAGAGGGGTGGGATGGGGAGGGAGCACCAAAAGGGAGGGGATATATGTATACCTATGGCTGATTCATGTTGAGGTTTGACAGAAAACAGCAAAATTCTGTAAAGCAATTATCCTTCAACAAAAAATAAATTATTAACAAAAAAAACCAATATGAACATCAGTTACCTGCCTATCCTTATTTCCTGAGGAGACCAACAACACTTCTTACTGAAAGGATGCAAAGAATAGCTTGCCCATGTATTTGTTTCCTAGGACTGCCATAACAAAGAACTATGAACTGGATGGCTTAAAACAGAAATTTATTGTGTCAAAGTGCGGGGGGAGTTAAAGCTCAAAATTGAGCTGTTAGCAGAACAACTCAGAACACTGTAAGGGACTCCTTCCTTGACTCTTCCTAGTTTCTGGCACTTTGCTTTTGTATTGGCTTCCCTTGGCTTGCCACTGCACAACTCCAACTCTGACTTTATCATCACATATCGTTCTCTGAGTATGTCTGTCTTCACGTAGCACCTTCTTGGAAAGACGCCAGTCTTGTTGGAATAGAAGCCCACTCTATTCAAGCACAGACTACATCTTAACTAATTAGATCTGCATTGAACCTACAGCCAAACATGATCACATTCTGAGATACTGAGAGTTAGAACTCTAACANGCCTGGCATGCTGCAATTCATGGGGTCGCAAAGAGTTGGACATGACTGAGCGACTGAACTGAACTGAATTGAACTGAAAAAACATTCAGTATCTTATTAGAAACAAGAAGTACCAGTTTGGGCTTCTTTTGCAGTTATGAAATAGAAAAACAAAATGTCCAACTACATAATATAATTAAGAAAAATATATTTGTATGTCATAAAAGAATATGATAAATCATATTAGGGAAGAGTATTTTTGCTTGGGGAAGCTGTTCACTCTATATTGCTTAATTTTAAAAGTGAGCTACAGAATGGTGTATGCAATGTGATATCAAATTTGTAATGTATTTATAAGTCTTATAAGTTTGAATTTAAAAATACTGGTAGACTATGGTATTTTTCAGAGAACTAGAACAAATAATTTTACAATTTGAGTGGAAATACAAAAAAACCTCGAAAAGCCAAAGCAATCTTGAGAAAGAAGAATGAAACTGGAGGGATCAACCTGCCTGACTTCAGGCTCTACTACAAAGCTAAAGTCATCAAGACAGTCTGGCACTGGCACAAAGACAGAAATATATATCAATGGAACAAAGTAGAAAGACGAGAGATAAATCCAAGCACCTATGGACACCTTATCTTTGACAAAGGAGGCAAGAATATACAATGGAGAAAAGACAATTTCTTTAATTAGTTTTGCTGGGAAAATTGGTCAATCACCTGTAAAAGAATGAAACTAGAACACTTTCTAACACCAGACACAAAAATAAACTCAAAATAGATTAAAGATATAAATGTAACACCAGAAACAATAAAGCTCCTAGAGGAAAGCATAGGCAAAACACTCTCTGACATAAATCACAGCAGGATCCTCTATGAACCACCTCCCAGAGTAATGGAAATAATAGCAAAAGTAACCTAATTAAACTTAAAAGCTTTTGCACAACAAGGAAACTATAAGCAAGGTGAAAAGACAGCCTTCAGAATGGGAGAAAATAATAGCAAATGAAGCAACTGACAAAGAATTAATTCAAAAATATACAAGCAACTCCTGCAGCTCAATTCCAGAAAAATAAACGACCCAATCAAAAAATGGGCCAAAGAACTAAACAGACATTTCTCCAAAGAAGACATACAGATGGATAACAAACATATGAAAAGATGCTCAACATCACTCATTATCAGAGAAATGCAAATCAAAACCACAATGAGATACCATCTCACACCAGTCAGAAGGGCTGCTATCAAAATGTCTACAAACAATAAATGCTGGAGAGAGTGCAGAGAAAAGGGAACACTTTCATTGTTGTTGGGAACGCAAACTAATACAGCCACTATGGAGAACAGTGTGGAGATTCCTTAAAAAACCTGGAAACAGAACTGCCATATGATCCAGCAATCCCACTGCTGGGCATACATACTGAGGAAACCAGAATTGAAAGAGATATGTGTAATCCAATGTTCATCGCAGCACTGTTTACAAAAGCCAGGACATGGAAGCAACCTAGATGTCCATCGGCAGATGAATGGATAAGAAATCTGTGGTACTTATACACAATGGAATATTATTCAGGTATTAAAAGGAATACATTTGAATCAGTTTTAATGAGGTGGATTATACAGAGGGAAGGAAGTCAGAAAGAAAAACACCAATGCAGTATGTTAACACATATACATGGAATTGAGAAAGATGATAACGATGACCTTATATGTGAGACAGCAAAAGAGACACAGATGTAAAGAACAGACTTTTGAACTCTGTGGGAGAAGGTGAGGGAGGGATGATTTGAGAGAATAGCATTGAAACATGTATATTACCATATGTGAAATAGATCGCCAGTCCAGGTTTGATGCATGAGACAGGGTGCTCAGGGCTGGTGCACTGGGATGACCCTGAGAGATGGGATGGAGAGGGAGGTGGGAGGGGGGTTCAGGGTGGTGAACACATGTACACCCATGGCTGATTCATGTCAATGTATGGCAAAAACCACTACAATATTGTAAAGTAATTAGCTTCCAATTAAAATTTAAAAATTAATTTACCAAAAAAATACTGGTAGAACATATCAAAATATTGATAGTAGTTACTTTTAGATTACAAGAGATAGTTGTTTCTTTTTTTTGTTTTGATTTTCCAAGTTTTATAATGTACTAATAAAGTAATTAGAAAAATATTATTCAAGTATAACTGAACAGTAGCTGCAGCAAATCAATAACTTTAATTTATTATTATTATTTATAAAAAACTCTCTTGCCATTGAATGCCAGTTAGTTAATAACTATGTTCATGTTCAAAAGAATTTTTAAATTTAAATTAGAAAATTTCTAATTGAAAGGAATGAATTTACTATGGGTCAAACAGAAGTGGGTTAATGTCCTAGCTTTGTTATTTGTATAAATGTATACCTTCTAAATCTCAGGGGATTATAATATATACCTTGCAAAATTGTGGAGGATGAAAGATCATCTATAAATCAGTGAGCCTGAGATGAAATATGATCTCAACAGATGGTTAATATATTGTTATGAAAGCATGATGATGGCATTTAGAGGAATGGGGTGGCTTTCACCTGGGGTCTTAAGAAGACGTAAATCCTTTTCCCATAATTCTAGCAGACTTCCTCTTATATTTTATTTGCTAGAAGATACTACCTTTTCTATAAAAGCCTATGTTTGGAAAAAGGAATGAGGTGATTTCAGTTGAATTACAAATATCAATAACCTCAGATATGCAGATGACACCACCCTTATGGCAGAAAGTGAAGAGGAACTAACAAGCCTCTTGATGAAAGTGAAAGAGGCGAGTGAAAAAGTTGGCTTAAAGCTCAACATTCAGAAAATGAAGATCATGGCATCCAGTCCCATCACTTCATGGGAAATAGATGAGAAAACAGTGGAAACAGTGTCAGAGTTTATTTTTGGGGGCTCCAAAATCACTGCAGATGGTGACTGCAGCCATGAAATTAAAAGGCGCTTACTCCTTGGAAGGAAAGTTATGACAAACCTAGATAGCATATTCAAAAGCAGAGACCTTAATTTGCCGACTAAGGTCCGTCTCGTCAAGGCTATGGTTTTTCCACTGGTCATGTATGGATGTGAGAGTGGACTGTGAAGAAGGCTGAGCGCTGAAGAATTGATGCTTTTGAACTGTGGTGTTGGAGAAGACTCTTGAGAGTCCCTTGGCCTGCAAGGAGATCCAACCAGTCCATTCTGAAGGAGATCAACCCTGGGATTTCTTTGGAAGGAATGATGCTAAAGCCGAAACTCCAGTACTTTTGTCCACCTAATGCAAAGAGCTGACTCATTGGAAAAGACCTTGATGCTGGGAAAGCAGAAGATAGGAGCAGAGAATTAGATGGTTAGATAGAATCACCAACTCAATCAACATGAATCTGAGCAAAGTCTGGGAGATAGTAAAGGAAAGGGAAGCCTGGCATGCTACAGTCCATGGGGTCACAAAGAATTGGACATGACTTAGCGACTGAACAAGAATAACAACTGGAGTTGACTCCCAAGTGGAGTTTCTTCTGAAGCACATAGCTTGGTGGAGTCATAGTGGTTACTTGTACCAAAGCAGAGTTCTAGAAATTTTTTCAAAGTGAGAGTGGTGGGGATCGGGTAAACAAAGAACAGTGTCTCCTGAAACTTTTACAGAGCTAAGCACTTAGCTCTCTTGCTGGAGGGAAAATTATGAGAAAAATTATTCCTGTTAAGATTAGGAGATTTACCAAGGAATGAGGAAATACCCAGATGTGAGGGGGAAAGAGGAGAAATTAGAAAAGAATGAGAGAATATAAAAGGGAACTCATGACACAAGAAGGGCTCAACAGAAGTGTTTGCACAGAAGGTGTGAGCCCTGATAAAAGTGGTTCTGGAAAGCCCTCTGGAGAGGAAGCAGGGCACAAAAATCTCAAGATTTACAGACATATGGGGTGCATTTGGAGGAGTATCTAAAGAGAGACGAGGAATAAAGTGACAGGTAAGAAACAAGAAATAAAGGGTGAGAAGCCCTGCTGGTCTGTAATGATCAGAGGAAGGTGCTGTTGCTGGGATACCTGTGCAAAGGCTGCTGGGAATCATGTCTCTGGCAGCTGGGCTCTGAAGAGAAAGAGTGGCTCTTAAGTGGCTGACATCCTTTGTGCCTCTGGCCATTACAAATGCAATCTAATGATGAGGAGCAGAGCTGTAATTCGGAGGCTATGCAATGTGATTCTGATTCTTGTGCTTACTGTCTGGTAAGAAAAGTTTCCCATTCTGTTTTGCTCCTCGCTGAACTTAAAGCTGGAGTACTTAAGTGTGGGAGATCTCAACATTGTAATGAATAGTACCTTAGTTCCTCTTCAAAATTTCCCAGAATGTCTGTGTTCAATTCAGTTCCAATCAGTCACTCAGTTGTGTCTGACTCTGCAATCCCATGGACTGCAGCATGCCAGGTTTCCCTGTTCATCACTAACTCACAGAGCTTGCTCAAACTCATGTCCTTTGAGTCGGTGATGTCATCCAACCATCTCATCCTCTGTTGTCCCCTTTTCCTCCTGTCTTCAATCTTTCCCAGAATCAGAATGTTGTCCAATGAGTCAGTTCTTTGCATCAGGTGGCCAAAGTATTAGAGCTTCAGCTTCAGCATCAGTCCTTCCACTGAATATTCAGGACTCATTTCCTTTAAGACTGACTGGTTTGATCTCCTTGTAGTCCAAGGGACTCTTAAGTGTCTTCTCCAACACCACAGTTCAAAAGCATTAATTCTTCATTGCTCAGCCTTCTTTATGGTTCAACTCTCACATCCATATATGACTACTGGAAAAATCATAGCTTTGATTAGATGGACCTTTGTTGGCAAAATAATGTTTCTGTTTTTTTTATATATGTTGTCCAGGCTTGTCATAGCTTTTCTTCCAAGAAGCAAATGTCTTAATTTTATGGCAACAGTCACCATCTGCAGTGATTTTGGAGCCCAAGATAATGAAGTTTCTCATGGTTTCCATTGTTTCCCCCATCTATTTGCCATGAAATGATGGGACCAGATGCCATGATCATAGTTTTTTGAATGTTGAATTTTAAGCCAGCCTTTTCACTCTCCTTTTTCACTTTCATCAAGAGGCTTTTTAGTTCCTCTTCACTCTCTGCTATAAGGGTGGTGTCATCTGTGTATCTGAGGTTACTGATATTTCTCCCAGCATTCTTGTTTCCAGCTCATTCTTCATTCAGCCCAGCATTTCTCATGATGTACTCTGAATATGTTAAATAAGCAGAGTGACAACACGCAGCCTTGATGTACTCCTTTCCCAAATGGAGGCAGTAAGTTGTTCCATATTTGGTTCTAACTGTTGCTTCTTGACCTTCATACAGATTTATCAGGAGGCAGGTAAGGTGGTCTGGTATTTCCATTTCTTGAAGAATTTTCCACCGTTTGTTGTGACCCACAAAGTGAAAGGCTTTGGTGTAGTATTAAAGCAGAAGTAGATATTTTTCTGGCTCTCTTACTCTTTCTATGACTCAACAGATGTTGCAATTTGATCTCTGGTTCCTCTGCCTTTTCTAAATCCAGCTTGAACATCTGGAAGTTCTTGGTTCATGTACTGTTGAAGCCTGGCTTGGAAAATTTTGAGCATTACTTTGCTAGCCTGTGAGATGAGTGTAATTGTGTGGTAGTTTGAGCATTCTTTGGCATTGCCTTTCTGTGGGATTGGAATGAAAACTGACCTTTTCCAGTTCTGTGGTCACTGTCAAGTTTTCCAAATTTGCTGGCATGTTGAGTGCAGCTCTTTCACAGCATCAGCTTTCAGGATTTGAACTAGCTCCACTGGAATTCCATCACTTCCACTAGCTTTGTTCACAGTGATGCTTCCTGAAGCCCACTTGACTTCACATTCTAGAATGTCTGGCTCTAGGTGAGTAATCACACCATCATGGTTATCTGGGTCATGAAGATCTTTTTTGGATAGTTTCTCTGTGTATTCTTGCCACTTCTTCTTAATATCTTCTGCTTCTGTTAGGTCCATACCATTTCTGTCCTTTATCGAGCCTATCTTTGCATGAAATGTTCCCTTGGTATCTCTAATTTCTTGAAGCGATCTCTAGTGTTTCCCATTCTATTGTTTTCCTCTATGTTTTTGCATTGATCACTGAGGAAGGCTTTCTTATTTCTCCTTGCTATTCTTCGGAACTTTGCATTCAAATGGATATATCTTTTCTTTTTTTCCCCTTTAGTTTCTCTTCTTTCCTCAGCTGNTGGACTGGATGAAGCACAAGCTGGAACCAAGATGGCTAGGAGAAATATCAGTAACTTCAGATATGCAGATGATACCACACTTTTAGCAGAAAGCGAAGAGGAACTAAAGAGCCTCTTGATGAAAGTGAAAGACGAGAGTGAAAAAGTTGGCTTAAAACTCAACATTATGAAAACAAAGATCATGGCATCTGTTCCCATCACTTCATAGCAAATAGATGGGGAAACAATGGAAACAGTGATAGACTTAATTTTGGGGGGTTCCAAAATCACTGCAGATGATGACTACAGCCATGAAAATAAAAGATGCTTGCTCCTTGGAAGAAAAGTTATGACCAACCTTGACAGCATACTGAAAAGCAGAGACATTACTTTGCCAAGAAAGGTCCATCTAGTCAAAGCTATGGTTTTTCCAGTAGTCATGTATGGATGTTGGAGTTGGATTCTAAAGAAATTTGAGCACCGAAGAACTGATGCTTTTGAACTGTAGTGTTGGAGAAAAATCTTGCGAGTCTCTTGGACTGCAAGGAGATCCAACTAGTCCATCCCAAAGGAAATCAGTCTTGAATATTCCGTGAAAGGACTGATGCTGAAACTGAAACGCCAATACTTTGGCCACCTAATGTGAAGAACTGACTCATTTGAAAAGACCCTGATGCTGGGAAAGTTGAGGGCAGGAGGAGAAGGGAACGATAAAAGATGAGATGGTTGGATGGCATCACCAACTCAAAGGACATGAGTTTGAGTAAGTTCCAGGAGTTGGTGATGGACAGGGAGCCTGTCATGCTGCAGTACATGGGGTTGCATATAGTCAGACAGGACTGAGCAACTGAACTGAACTGTACTGATAGAGCTTCTTCATCTTCAGCTGCAAAGAATATATCCAGTCTTATTTTGGTATTGACCATCTGGTAATGTGTGTGTCATCTCTTGTGTTGTTGGAAGGTGTTTGTTATGATCAGTGCATTCTCTTGGCAAAAGTCTGTTAGCCATTGCTTAGCTTCATTTTGTACTCCAAGCCCAACATTGCCTGTTACACCAGGTATCTCTTGACTTCCTACTTTTGCATTTTAGGCCTTTATGATGAAAAGGACATCGTTTTTTGTTTGTTAGTTCTAGAAGGTTTTGTAGGTCCTCATAGAACCGTTCAACTTCAGCTTCTTCAACATTAATGGTTGGGACATAAGACTCGGATTACTGTGATATTGAATGGTTTGCTTTGGAAATGAACAGAGATCATTCTGTCATTTTTGAGATTGCACCCTAGTGCTGCATTTCGGGCTCTTTTGTTGACTATAAGGGTTACTCCATTTCTTCTAAGGGATTCTTGCCCACAATTGTAGAGATAATGGTCATTTGAATTAAATTAGCCCATTCCAGTCCATTTTAGTTCATTGATTCCTAAAATGTTGATATTCATTCTTGCCATTTCCTTTTTGACTACTTTCAATCTGTCTCTTATACACATCTAGGGGAACATTTCATGCAAAGATGGGCACAATAAAGGACGGAAATTGTATGGACTTAACAGAAGCAGAAGATATTAAGAAGAGGTGGCAAGAATACACAGAAGAACTATCCAAAAAAGATCTTCATGACCCAGATAACCACGATGGTGTGATCACTCACCTAGAGCCAGACATGCTGAAATGCAAAATCAAGTGGGCCTTAGGAAGCATCACTATGAACAAAGCCAGTGGAGGTAATAGAGTTTAGGTTAAGCTATTTCAAATCCTAAAAGATGATGCTGTGAAAGAGCTGCACTCAATATGCCAGCAAATTTGGAAAACTCAGCAGTGGCCACAGAACTGGAAAAGGTCAGTTTTCATTCCAATCGCAAAGAAAGGCAATTGCAAAGAATGCTCAAACTACCACATAATTGCACCCATCTCCCACGCTAGCATAGTAATGGTGAAAATTCTCCAAGCCAGGCTTCAACAGTATGTGAATCATGAACTTCCAGATGTTCAAGCTGGCTTTAGAAAAACCAGAGGAAGCAGAGATCAAAATTACCAACATCTGCTGGATCATCAAAAAAGAGAGAGAGTTCCAGAAAAACATCTACTTCTGCTTTATTGACTATGCCAAAGCCTTTGACTGTGTGGATCACAACAAACTGTGGAAAATTTATCAAGAAATGGGAATACCAGACCACTTGAACTGCCTCCTGAGAAATCTGTATGTAGGTCAAGAAGTAGCAGTTAGAAATGGACATGGAACAACAGACTGGTTTGAAGTCAGGAAAGGAGTATATCAAGGCTGTATATTGTCACCCTGCTTATTTAACTTATATGCAGAGTACATCATAAGAAATGCTGGACTGGATGAAGCACAAGCTGGAACCAAGATGGCTAGGAGAAATATCAGTAACTTCAGATATGCAGATGATACCACACTTATAGCAGAAAGCGAAGAGGAACTAAAGAGCCTCTTGATGAAAGTGAAAGACGAGAGTGAAAAAGTTGGCTTAAAACTCAACATTATGAAAACAAAGATCATGGCATCTGTTCCCATCACTTCATAGCAAATAGATGGGGAAACAATGGAAACAGTGATAGACTTAATTTTGGGGGGTTCCAAAATCACTGCAGATGATGACTACAGCCATGAAAATAAAAGATGCTTGCTCCTTGGAAGAAAAGTTATGACCAACCTTGACAGCATACTGAAAAGCAGAGACATTACTTTGCCAAGAAAGGTCCATCTAGTCAAAGCTATGGTTTTTCCAGTAGTCATGTATGGATGTTGGAGTTGGATTCTAAAGAAATTTGAGCACCGAAGAACTGATGCTTTTGAACTGTAGTGTTGGAGAAAAATCTTGCGAGTCTCTTGGACTGCAAGGAGATCCAACTAGTCCATCCCAAAGGAAATCAGTCTTGAATATTCCGTGAAAGGACTGATGCTGAAACTGAAACGCCAATACTTTGGCCACCTAATGTGAAGAACTGACTCATTTGAAAAGACCCTGATGCTGGGAAAGTTGAGGGCAGGAGGAGAAGGGAACGATAAAAGATGAGATGGTTGGATGGCATCACCAACTCAAAGGACATGAGTCTGAGTAAGTTCCAGGAGTTGGTGATGGACAGGGAGCCTGTCATGCTGCAGTACATGGGGTTGCATATAGTCAGACAGGACTGAGCAACTGAACTGAACTGTACTGATAGAGCTTCTTCATCTTCAGCTGCAAAGAATATATCCAGTCTTATTTTGGTATTGACCATCTGGTAATGTGTGTGTCATCTCTTGTGTTGTTGGAAGGTGTTTGTTATGATCAGTGCATTCTCTTGGCAAAAGTCTGTTAGCCATAGCTTAGCTTCATTTTGTACTCCAAGCCCAACATTGCCTGTTACACCAGGTATCTCTTGACTTCCTACTTTTGCATTTTAGGCCTTTATGATGAAAAGGACATCGTTTTTTGTTTGTTAGTTCTAGAAGGTTTTGTAGGTCCTCATAGAACCGTTCAACTTCAGCTTCTTCAACATTAATGGTTGGGACATAAGACTCGGATTACTGTGATATTGAATGGTTTGCTTTGGAAATGAACAGAGATCATTCTGTCATTTTTGAGATTGCACCCTAGTGCTGCATTTCGGGCTCTTTTGTTGACTATAAGGGTTACTCCATTTCTTCTAAGGGATTCTTGCCCACAATTGTAGAGATAATGGTCATTTGAATNTACTGTGATATTGAATGGTTTGCTTTGGAAATGAACAGAGATCATTCTGTCATTTTTGAGATTGCACCCTAGTGCTGCATTTCGGGCTCTTTTGTTGACTATAAGGGTTACTCCATTTCTTCTAAGGGATTCTTGCCCACAATTGTAGAGATAATGGTCATTTGAATTAAATTAGCCCATTCCAGTCCATTTTAGTTCATTGAGTCCTAAAATGTTGATATTCATTCTTGCCATTTCCTTTTTGACTACTTTCAATTTACCTTGATTCATGGACCTAACATTCCAGGTTCCTCTGCAATATTGTTCTTTACAACACTGGCATTTACTTCCATCACTAGTCACATCCACAGCTGGGCATTGTTTTTGCTTTGGCTCAGCCTCTTCATTCTTTCTGGAGTTATTTCTCCATTGATCTCCAATAGCATCTTGGGCACCTTCTGACCTGGGGAGTTCATCTTTCAGTGTCATATCTTTTTGCCTTTTTATGCTGTTCATGGGTTTCTCAAGGCAAGAATACTGAAGTGGTTTGCCATTCCCTTCTCCAGGGGACCACATTTTGTCTGAAGTCCTTACCATGTCCATCTGCTTGGGTGGCCCTATGCAGCACGGCTCATTGTTTCATTGAGTTAGACAAGGCTGTGATATGTATGTTACTAAATCATATACCACCCCTGTGTTCCTCTGGAGTACTTTCTGGGAATATCACTGTGCAGATGCTTTCAAGGAGCCTTGCAATCTTCAGATCTTCATCTCTTGCAATTTCTTTAGGTTGCATTTTTAGTTTTATAGTTGTTGTTCAGTTGCTAAGTTATATCTGACAATTTGCAAACCCATGGACCCACCAGGCTCCTCTGTCCATGGGATTTCCCAGGTAAGAACACTGGAGTGGATTGCCATGTGTTTGCACTTAAATGTAGCTGACTTGTCTAAGCATAGGTTGCAAAAAGATGGAAAAAGTTGGCCTTAGAAAACAGCCCTTTTCTGGTACTTACTTATTCTATCATTTTTTGACTTTTTGGTTCTCACACATGTATTCCCACTGTTATCTTTGGCTGTTGTTCCATGTTCTGTAACCTGTTTACATTCTTTAGATTATCTTTATATCTCACTTCCATTTTCAACTTTCCATTCAAGATTTTCCTCTACTTCAAGCTCCCATGGACGTCTATAAAAAAGTTTCCTGTAACAGCTCCGACTGTGCTGACCTTAGCTGCAGCTATTGTAGAAGAAAGCCAAATAGCTGGTATAAATGTTCCAGTGGGGAAGATCTCTTCACCTTTCAAGAGCTAAGCACTGAGTGTATCCAGAAAATGTGTTATGCTGATTGTTTCTGTTGTTGTTTTTGCTTGTTTATAGGATGTATTTAAATTAGGGTTGAAGCACACGTACTACCTTTGAGCTTGGGGAAAAAGTAGGAGAGAGGCTTGTTTTTCTTTGGAAAATCAGGATTCATTACCAGAAGAAGAAAGCACAGATGCTGGGCATCCAGAATAATAGGAATTACCGTAATCATCCACATAGATGTTTCAGTAATTTAGTGGGTTATCAGTTCAAAGTGTTTACATTTCAAATCTGCAATTAGATTTTTGAATCTTGAAATAAATTTCAGATCATGGAGCCTGAGGGTCTTCCCAGGTGGCACTAGTGGTAAAGAACATGTCTACCAATGCAGGAGGCTGTAAGAGACTTGGTGTTCCATCCCTGGATTGGGAAGATACACTGGAGTAGGAAATGGCACACCACTCCAGTATTCTTGCCTGGAAAATCCCATGGACCTGGTGGGCTACAGTCTACAGGGTTGCAAAGTGTCAGACATGACTGAAGCGACCCTGCATGCACAGAGTCTGAGAAACCTTAGTTGTTTTACACTACATGTCTTGGAAACCTTCCTCTTGATTTTTGAATTATGTATCTGAAAAGGGCATTATATTTGGCTGACTTAGATTTTAAAAATAAAAAATCATGTTACATTCTTTGAGAGACCAAAGCTATTTTTTCCTTAGATTACAGAATCAAGGAGAGCCTTCACTACACCTCAGTATAAATTACACAAATACATCAATTTCCATACTTGCTTAGGTGGAATAATTCCACAAAATGTAGAATACCATCCAAAGCGACAAAGTAAGTAGTTTAATATGTATTTAAACTTTACCATGCACATATAAAGCAATCTAAAATTTATAAAACAATCTTTTGAAGAGAGGTGTGGGGCTCATTCCAACCCATGATTTAGTTTCACTGTATAACAGAGCATAACAGTTTATATTTACTGTAAAGGAATGCTTTAACTAGTATTGGGGTGTTATTACACAGAAATTTGTAGTTCTGATTAGAGAACAAATACCATGTGTTTATCTGCTCAACCAAAACATTCTAGTTGTGCACCCTGGGCACATACCCAGCTTCATGCTTGGCAGTA
Source organism: Oreotragus oreotragus (assembly GCA_006410675.1). Classification (NCBI taxonomy): domain Eukaryota; kingdom Metazoa; phylum Chordata; class Mammalia; order Artiodactyla; family Bovidae; genus Oreotragus; species Oreotragus oreotragus. The sequence continues at coordinate 97,300 of SJYX01005105.1, forward strand.
CTCAATCTGGAAAGTACTATTATATTAGATAGTCCTCAGATCTGTTCAATAGGAATGGAAGAGATTTTCAGTCACATTCAGTCTTGACAACCCTCTTTGCACATTCAAGAATGAGAACTAATGGTCGTAACATCCCTTCTTTGCTAAATACTCAAGGTAGACTAGGCTTTAGTGGATAAGGAAGTCTGTAATCTCAGCTGCTCCTTGTTCTTACCCATGGTTGTTTGCAGAGGGCAAAGGGACTCCTCTGAAAGCTGAAAATTTTGGAGATAGTTTACAGATAACTACTTAGTTATCCCTGGTAGCTCAGTGGTAAAGAATGCAGGAGATGCGGGTTTTATCCCTGGGTCAGGAAGATCCCTTGGAGAAGGAAATGACAACCCACTCACGTATTCTTGTCTGGAAAATTCCATGGACAGAGCCCCCTGGCGGGCTACAGTCCATGGGATTGCAAAAGAGTAGGGAAATGACTTAGCAGCTAAATGACAAATACTTAGTTAATAATGTAGAATTTCTCTCTTGTCCTTTTTGGGTAACCTAAACTTGGATATCAGTCTGATCTCTGAGGCCTATACCAACTATTTTTATTGTTATTTGTGGTCTCAGTTCTACAGTTTTGAGAACTAACAGCTTTCCTTTCTGGTACAGAGATCATTCTTATTTTGTCAAAGCTTTTGAAGGGGAGAAGAGAATAGCAGTAATCTGGTGATGTAGATTTGGGATATGGATGATTAACTATGGAGCTTGAAAAGTTTGTAAGTTGTTAAAGTGATAAAATCAGAAGTACTGGCTGATGTAGCTTGGAGAGGTTGGAGGAAAATATCATGCAGATTTTATATCATGGAAATTTTTTCTTTTCTGGCCTGTGGGAGTATAGCTGCATTACTTGGCACAAAGTAAGTGTTTCATTCATAGACATTGCATGTCGAATGAATGAAATATAAAAACACCACGAACATAGGATAGTCTTATTTTCCATTAATAACACCTGGGTAAATATGAGGGCATAAAAATGAGTCACATAATTTCCTTCTTACTTATTAATTGAATGAGGGGAAAGAGCAGTAAAACAAATAGAAATTAGCAAAAAAAATCTAACAGGTAAATAGGGATGACATAACTAAAAAATATATAGAGCCATAGAAAGAAAGAAGACCTGAGCCTTGTTTTGTTGGCTCCTGATCTGGCTGGCCCTAATTCCACAAAATCAGTTCTACTGAAAGAAAGGAGGTCAGTCAAATTCTGATTTTTTATTCTTCCTCTCTTGTCTTGGATAGAATAGAATTAACTTCAAGGACAGGGAGAAAATAGGCAAAGTTAATAACTAGCATATGTTAACTTTGATGAAGTATAAATGCTTCCTATTAAATGGTGGTAATACCAAAAGGCCTGAAGATACCTCTGATGAATAGATTATATGCCCCCCATGTCAAGTGACAGTGAAAGTGAAGTCGCTCAGTCATGTCCGACTCTTTGTTACCCCATGGACTGTAGCCTACCAGGCTCCTCCCTCCATGGGATTCTCCAGGCAAGAGTACTGGAGTGGGTTGCCATTTCCTTCTCCAGGGATCTTCCTGGCCCAGGGATTAAATGCTGGTCTCCTGCATTCCAGGCAGACACTTTAACCTCTGAGCCACTAGGGAAGTTGACAGAATGCCAAAAGTGAGAACAAAACTAAGACCATATTACAAAAACTGCTCTAAACCAAGATGGTATTTCATGAAACCCATTCCCTATTCTCAAACCACAGTTCGGATAAGGTGGGAAGACAATTTTAGAGAATTTGTCAATAGAATATCAGAAAAATGAAATACATTCTCAGACTAGTCAACATTAGTGACTATGTGAAACATATGTGAAAAAATTGTGTGGCAATCATGCAAACAATTTATAAATTGGAAGTTTAGAAGAATGAAACATGAAAAAGAAAAACGGATAGCTGAGATTGGAAATCATATTACTCCAGGGTCAGAGGCAATCACCTGTGACCATTTTTTGCTATAAAAGGATTAATAAAAGCACACATTTGGTAAAATGAGAGTTCTGATAAATCAACAGAATAAGACGGCACAAGAAATTGCAGAAATGAGAAAAAAAAAAAAGTGCTACCAAAATAACACCATTACATAATGAGTAAATAAATGGGAAACACCAAGAACAGAGTATATATGACTCATATTCAAGTTACTGATGTAGAGAAAAGGGAGGAAATGATCACATTGAAGAGAAGAAAACATGAAGCGTTTTAGGCAGTTTTAGAGATATTTAGAAGTAAAGAAAAAAGATGACAAAACATTGTTGCACTTGGTCTTTTTGAAGCAGAGATGCCAACAAAGAAGCAGAAAAGATCTTCAAGCATTAATGGAAAAAATTTTTGAAATGAAAGAATCAAATCTGAAGATTAATAGGAAAATCAATTTAGAATTAGTGACGCAGACTATTTTAAGATCCCTCAAAAATTTAGAAAAAAGGGAAGTAAGAAGTTGAAACCAGAAACCCTTAGAGTTCTATGCTTCTATAGGATATAGGAGTACTCTCATGTATTGTTTTCAGCTTTGGGTCTTTGATATGTTGACATACAAAAGCAAAAGTTCTGTTGTTTAATCTGTCCCTGTACATAGGCACAAATGTGGCTCAGATAGTGTAAGAAAAATCCCTCTATTTTTTTTAATAATTGGTCTCCATCATGTTACAAATTTAATGCCATTATTCTTTTAAAAACTTCTACAGAATATACAAATTTCCCAATTTTCTTATGTACTTGTATATAAAAACCAATATCCTTTAAGGAATCCTAAACAAGACAAAAGAACTGAGTTCCAGTGTCTATATCTGCCAGCCTTCTGATATGACCATGGACAAGTCACTTACTCTTCTTGTTCATTTTCTTTACCTGTCAAATCGATAGGTATTACTATCTTCTCTTTATAGAACAGCAAACATGCTTGGAGAGATTTAATGACTTGTCCATGCATAGCAAACTCTCTGATTCAAGACGCTGTGANTCTTCCTGGCCCAGGGATTAAATGCTGGTCTCCTGCATTCCAGGCAGACACTTTAACCTCTGAGCCACTAGGGAAGTTGACAGAATGCCAAGAGTGAGAACAAAACTAAGACCATATTATAAAAACTGCTCTAAACCAAGATGGTATTTCATGAAACCCATTCCCTATTCTCAAACCACAGTTCGGATAAGGTGGGAAGACAATTTTAGAGAATTTGTCAATAGAATATCAGAAAAATGAAATACATTCTCAGACTAGTCAACATTAGTGACTATGTGAAACATATGTGAAAAAATTGTGTGGCAATCATGCAAACAATTTATAAATTGGAAGTTTAGAAGAATGAAACATGAAAAAGAAAAACGGATAGCTGAGATTGGAAATCATATTACTCCAGGGTCAGAGGCAATCACCTGTGACCATTTTTTGCTATAAAAGGATTAATAAAAGCACACATTTGGTAAAATGAGAGTTCTGATAAATCAACAGAATAAGACGGCACAAGAAATTGCAGAAATGAGAAAAAAAAAAAAAGTGCTACCAAAATAACACCATTACATAATGAGTAAATAAATGGGAAACACCAAGAACAGAGTATATATGACTCATATTCAAGCTACTGATGTAGAGAAAAGGGAGGAAATTATCACATTGAAGAGAAGAAAACATGAAGCGTTTTAGGCAGTTTTAGAGATATTTAGAAGTAAAGAAAAAAGATGACAAAACATTGTTGCACTTGGTCTTTTTGAAGCAGAGATGCCAACAAAGAAGCAGAAAAGATCTTCAAGCATTAATGGAAAAAATTTTTGAAATGAAAGAATCAAATCTGAAGATTAATAGGAAAATCAATTTAGAATTAGTGACGCAGACTATTTTAAGATCCCTCAAAAATTTAGAAAAAAGGGAAGTAAGAAGTTGAAACCAGAAACCCTTAGAGTTCTATGCTTCTATAGGATATAGGAGTACTCTCATGTATTGTTTTCAGCTTTGGGTCTTTGATATGTTGACATACAAAAGCAAAAGTTCTGTTGTTTAATCTGTCCCTGTACATAGGCACAAATGTGGCTCAGATAGTGTAAGAAAAATCCCTCTATTTTTTTTAATAATTGGTCTCCATCATGTTACAAATTTAATGCCATTATTCTTTTAAAAACTTCTACAGAATATACAAATTTCCCAATTTTCTTATGTACTTGTATATAAAAACCAATATCCTTTAAGGAATCCTAAACAAGACAAAAGAACTGAGTTCCAGTGTCTATATCTGCCAGCCTTCTGATATGACCACGGACAAGTCACTTACTCTTCTTGTTCATTTTCTTTACCTGTCAAATCGATAGGTATTACTATCTTCTCTTTATAGAACAGCAAACATGCTTGGAGAGATTTAATGACTTGTCCATGCATAGCAAACTCTCTGATTCAAGACGCTGTGATTAACCCAAATATACAAATTTCCCAATTTTCTTATGTACTTGTATATAAAAACCAATATCCTTTAAGGAATCCTAAACAAGACAAAAGAACTGAGTTCCAGTGTCTATATCTGCCAGCCTTCTGATATGACCATGGACAAGTCACTTACTCTTCTTGTTCATTTTCTTTACCTGTCAAATCGATAGGTATTACTATCTTCTCTTTATAGAACAGCAAACATGCTTGGAGAGATTTAATGACTTGTCCATGCATAGCAAACTCTCTGATTCAAGACGCTGTGATTAACCCATTGTACTATATATTGAGATAAAATAAATGAATGGTTTGAAAAGTACTTGGAAAACTGTGTATGCAAAGTTTATAGTATCAGTTTTATGGTGGCATCATAGAAGTAGAACTTGAAATTTCAAGGATTTTACCTTTTATTATTATTTTTAATATTAAAGTCAAGTGCATATTTCTATTGCAATGAAAAAGGGTATCTTTTCCTATCATTAAAGGTGTTTTATGTTAGAAACAGAGCTTCCCAGGTGGCTCAGTGGTAAAGAATCTACCTGCCAAGGCAGGAGACTCGGCTTTGACCCTTGGGTCAGGAAGATCCCCTAGAGAAGGAAAGGGCAACCCATTCCAGCTCTTGCCTGGGAAATCTGATGAACAGAGGAGCCTGGCAGGCTGCAGTCCATGGGGCTGCAAAGAGTCAGACACAATTTAGGGATGAAACAACAACAAAAACAGTGTTCTAAACAAATTTTGGGGACCAAACCCTAGTAATACAGGTGAAAGATGATTTCCTCCTTGTTTGAAAGTGGTAAATAAAGAAACATTTTATTTCTACCAGGCTCATTTCTGACTCCACTTAGTCTTTACACCCCAGCTTTAGCCTTGTAACAAAGGACACACTGTTATCTGTCCTCCTTCCCCTTTGCTTGTTTGTATGAGTGATCTTCATTTGTAGTTCTATCTGAGCACAGACAGCAGAAAAGTACATTCCCAGGCACAAGGGAAATGATGGCTCTTCCTGTTCCTTTTTTGCACTCCCAAATTGTAACTGGTTCACCCAACAATAAGAAGGGAAATAGAGTTTACTAGCACATCAGTACGTGGGATGGAAAAAGAAACGACCAGGAAGAAGGCTTCCAGAAGAAACATTATGATAGGACATATATTAAATAAAAGTAAGCTGAAATATATCTCATCCTTGGAAATCCAATTAAAACATCCAGCCTGGATGAACTTAGTATTTCCAAAGCAATTCTTGTCTTCCTTTCCTGAAGCTATCCAGACAATACCAGTTTAAGATCTTTGCAGTGTTGCAAAAAAAAAACACAAAACATCACCACTAAAAAAAACCCTATGTTTTCTGTACACTATTTAAAAACTGTTGTTGTTGAATCATTCATTCAATCAATTCATTAAATCATATTCAATTCAATTCATGAATCCATCATTAAGTTCCTACTGTGTGTCAGGTGCTAAATTAAATAAGAAATGTTCATTTGCAGCCGCATGGATGGACTTAGAGATTGTTATACTAAGTGAAGTAAGTCAGACAAAGACAAATATCATTCAAATATCATGTATTTCCATTATGTGGAATCTAAAAAAATGGTCCAAATGAACTTATTTACAAAACAGAAACAGAGTCACAGATTTAGAAAACAATCTTTTGGTTACCAGGGGGATGAGGGGGGAGGGATAAATTGGGAGATTGGGATTGACATATACACACTACTATATGTGAAGTAGATAGCTAATAAGGAACTACTGTATAGCACAGGGAACTCAATACTCTGTAATGACTTATATGGGAAAAGAATCTAAAAAAGAGTGCATATGTGTATATACATAGCAGAAATTAACACAACACTATAAATCAACTATACTCCAACAAAGATTAAAACACACAAAAGCACAAATAATAATAAAATACTAATATATTCAACAAGGCCCTCTGCCTGTTGCTAATGGATGAGACGGATTAGTCTCATAGTGAGAGTGAAGTCGCTCAGTCGTGTCCGACTCTTTGCGACCCCGTGGGCTGTAGCCCACCAGGGTCCTCTGTCCATGGGACTTTTCAGGCAATAGTCCTGGAGTGGATTGCCATTTCCTTCTCCAGGGGATCTTCCCAACCCAGGGATCGAACCCTGGTCTCCCGCATTGTAGACAGACGCTTTACCATTTGAGCCACCAGGATTAGTCTCATAGGACTGATCAATCAGGACTGTCTTGGGTCACTTAAGAAGGGCCAGACTGGCAGGAACTCTGGTGTGGGCTGCCTGTAGGGACTTGACTGTTGGATTACCTGTCTTCTCTCTTCTCTCTTCCTTGCTCTCACACTTGTGCTCCCTTTCTCCTTTTCCTTCTAAACATCTCCTATTTCTCTCTAGATATTAACTTTGTCCTCCTACTCAAGGCCATATATCCACCTCCCCAGGCCAGGAAGCTAAGGTCTGTTACCAGGATATGAGACGAGGAGAGGAGAAAAGGGTACAGTATTATGTAAAGAATAGTTGTCTCAAAGGCAACGTTTCACCAGTGTTCTGTACCAAGACATGCCATGAGAAAAACCATCTAAAATTATACACTGCCTGTTTAAAAACAGATGCAATTTCAGTTAAAAGTGTGAAAAACAAATAATCATAAAATCGATAAATGAGGGGAAAAAAACGTCGAAAACAATTTTTGCAATGTCTCACCAACTCGCACTAATCACCAAGACTCAGCTTAACGCCCTGAAGACTGGGTAGGTCCCACTTATTATACTGGTACTCCCAAGCAGTACTAGTATTCTTCTTTCCCTGCACTTGACACAATTGTAACTAACTAGTTGCTTGTTTAAAATCTTTCTCTCACGAGATTAAAACCTTTATGAAACAGGGATAAATTCAGAGTCTAACACAATGTCTGATAGTGAGCGCTCAGTAGATGTTAATTTAAATAATGAAATGAGAAGAAAGTAACAATTTGATGTAATTCTTGCTAAAATTTGCAAAGATTAAAAAAAAAAAACACCTCTTTATTTTGTAGTGGGGTATAGCAAATTAACTGGAGAAGGCAATGACACCCCACTCCAGTACTCTTGCCTGGAAAATCCCAGGGATGGAGGAGCCTGGTAGGCTGCAGTCCATGGGGTCGCTGAGAGTCTGGCACGACTTCACTTTCACTTTTCACTTTTCATGCGTTGGAGAAGGAAATGGCAACCCACTCCAGTACTCTTGCCTGGAAAATCCCAGGGATGGAGGAGCCTGGTAGGCTGCAGTCCATGGGGTCGCTGAGAGTCTGGCACGACTTCACTTTCACTTTTCACTTTTCATGCGTTGGAGAAGGAAATGGCAACCCACTCCAGTACTCTTGCCTGGAAAATCCCAGGGATGGAGGAGCCTGGTAGGCTGCAGTCCATGGGGTCGCTGAGAGTCTGGCACGACTTCACTTTCACTTTTCACTTTTCATGCGTTGGAGAAGGAAATGGCAACCCACTCCAGTATTCTTGCCTGGAGAATCCCAGGGACAGAGGAGCCTAGTGGGTTGCCGTCTATGGGGTAGCACAGAGTCGGACACAACTGAAGCGACTTAGCAGCAGCAGCATTATAGCAAATCAGCAATGTTGTAATAGTTTCAGGTGAACAGCAAAGGGACTTGGCCATACATATACATGTAAGGAGTTTTAAATTGATCATTTTCAGTGTTAGCTAAGATACTGAAGAAGGACATTCTTTTTTTAAGATTTATTTATTATATAAGAAGGACATTCTTTTTTTAAGCTTTATTTATTTATTATATTTTTTGTTTGTGACTGGTCTTTATTGCTGCACGCGGACTTTCCCTAGCTGTGACAAGCAGGTACTACTTTTCCTTGCAGTGCTTGGGCTTCTCATTGTGGTGGCTTGTGGCTTTCAGTAAATAAGACTCGTGGGCTCTAGAGTATGAGATCAGTAGTTGTGGTGCAGGGGCTTAACTTCTCTGCTGCACCTGGGCTCTTCCTGGACCAGGGATCGAACCAGTGTACCTTGCATTACGAGGTAGATTCTTAACCACTGGCCACCAGGGAAGCCTGAAAAGGACATTCATATATACTGTTGTGAAATTGTAAACTGATGCCACATTTCTAGAGGATAATTTGGCAACTGGAACTAGAGACCAAACTGTTCATAGCCTTTTATAATTCAGAAATATATCTTAAGGAAATAATCTTATACACAAGGCTGTTCTTGCAAATCGAGTAATTTTCTCCTTGATATCTTCTTAACCACTCCCATCCCCAGCTTTAAACCTATTTAAGTAGAGTTTACTATCCGCTATCACTTTTTGTGCAATTTTTTAAAGATTGTGAATTATTCTCTCTTCCTCTTTAAGATTTGATCTCCTGACTCATTACCAATATCTTAAGCACTGCTCTTGCTTTGAATCTTAGTGACTTCAGTATCTGTATTGACAATTCTTTCAAAACCCTGACCTCTCAGTTACTAAACCTTTTCTCCTCCAGTGGTTTCTATCTCCATCCCAGCTGAGGCGTCCATTTCCATGGTTATCTTCTAGATTCCGTCATGCTGCCCAAGAGCTTAGTCTCAGTTCTAAGCACCCCAATTCTTTGAACATCACTTCTGTCTTTACAATTAATTTCCCCTAAGATAATCTTAGAAAGACTGTGAGAGTTAAGATAACTCTATTCTGACAATTCATAAACCCCTCCGGGACCTACAATCCACCTGGTCCTATTCGTGGCCTAATTCCTTCCTCGCTCTGTTCTATTCAATGTTGCTGCATATGAGTATTCTCCTGACTTTTTCTTCCTCTGCTGCAGTCAAGTGGCTCAAATAAAATTCTGCTTAAAGCAACTTCTCCAGGTATTTCATCTTTGTATTCGAGCTGCTGAACTGACTGGACTGGTGACTGACTACTCTGCTTAATGTTATGACTTGCAGCCACAAGGGGGCTCTTATTACCTGGTAATTCTACCATTTTACACTCAGGTTTTTACTTCCCATCCGCTCCTTTAATCTGTCTCATCCTTTCCTTCCTCTTCTGTCACATCTGCTGTTCTTGTTTTCCATATTTGCTTTTGATTTCCCTCCAGTGGGCATTTCTTTCCACTCCGCAGAAACAGCTTTTATAAAAATCATCAGTGACCGCTGTCTCTAGAGCAATGAGCAATTCTTAGTCTTCAGCTTATTGAAGCTGAGCAGGAAGCATCTGATACAGTTAATCACCCCTTTTTGAACCACTTATTCCATCTTAGCTTCAGAAATAATCCTTCTTTGTGGTTTTCTTCCTACTTCAGTGGTCATGCAGGTCTCTTTTACTCGATTCTCCTCATCTCCTGACTTCTAAATATTGCATTACCCAGGGACTCAGTCTGAACACATTTTCTCTTTTCTATCTATGCTTTCTTCCAAGGTTATTTTTTCCATTCTACTGGTTTTAAATGTCATGTTAATGCTGGTGACTTTTGAATTATTTCTTTATGCCAGACTAGTCCCACGAATTCCAGGCTCAAATATCCAACTGCCTACTCAGCTTGGGAGTTTAATTTGCATGTCAGTTTTAACAGAACAAAACCTGACTATATGATCCTCCCACCTTGCTACTCCCAGTCTCATTAAATGACGGCACTGTTTTTTTCAGCAGTTAAGGTCTAGCCCTTAAATTTATCACTGCTGCTGCTGCTGTTGCTAAGTCGCTTCAGTCATGTCTGACTCTGTGCTACCCCATAGACAGCAGCCCACTAGGCTCCTCTGTCCCTGGGATTCTCCAGGCAAGAACACTGGAGTGAGTTGCCATTTCTTCTCCAATGCACGGAAGTGAAAAGTGAAAGTGAAGTCGCTCAGTCGTGTCCGACTCCCAGCGACCCCATGGACTGCAGCCCACCAGGCTTTTCCATCAATGGGATTTTCCAGGCAAGAGTACTGGAGTGGGGTGCCGTTGCCTTCTCCGAAATTTACCACTAACTTCTCTCTTTTCATCAAATCATTTATTTAGGAAATTGACACCACCTTCAATATACCATCACTGCCTAACTGGTCTCCCTGTTACCACTGTGATCCCATTTTAGTCCACTCAATACAGCATCCAGAGTGATCTTTTAAAAATGTAAGTCTGGTCATATCACTCCTCTGTGTAAAACTCTCCAAGTCTTCCCATCTCCCTCAGGTTGAAAATGTTAGTTTGACCAATGCTCACTAATACCTGGCCACTAACTCTGTGATCGCTTCTCCTACTGTTCACCCATTTGGTCCACTAATCATTTACTCCAGCCATTCTGACTTCCTTGTTTTTTGAACACATGAGTAAAATCCTATCTTAGGGCATTGGCACTGGCCCTGCTTAAGATGCTTCCCACCAGCTATACAAATAGTTCCCTCTTTAACACTTTTTAAAAGATTTCTATGCAGATAACACATCAGATAAGACCTTACATTACCAGGCTATTTAAGTTATAACTGATTATTTTTTAGAAAACTGTGTTCATATTCCATACCTTCTACCTTCTGGTAAAGAGAAATGCTATATAATTCTTATATAACATATTTTTTGCTTACTTATTATATACTTCACTGGAAATGTAATCTTCATAAGACAGGAATTTTGTCAGATGAATGAATGCAATAGCTTTAGAGAAATTGAAGAGTTAGAGATAGCTGCATATCCAATAATATGATAAACAGTAAAAGAATCATGGTGTAACTAAATGATTAAACAAACACATTCATCAAAAGTAAAATTAGAAGACTATTTGGTGAAAGCAAAATATACTATCTGCTAAATTAAGGAAAATAAAATAATAAAAAATATCTGTAGAATAGAATGAAAATTCTGTTAAAATTTGCAAGCAAAAGTAGTTTGCAAAATAATTTGTAATATAGAAATTGTATTAACTTTGCAAATACATAATAATAAAAAGAACGGGGAAGGCAATGGCACCCCACCCCAGTACTCTTGCCTGGAAAATCCAATGGACGGAGTAGCCTGGTGGGCTGCAGTCCATGGGGTCGCTAACAGTCGGACAGACTGAGCGACTTCACTTTCACTTTTCTCTTTCATGCATTGGAGAAGGAAATGGCAACCCACTCCAGTATTCTTGCCTGGAGAATCCCAGGGATGGGGGAGCCCGGTGGGCTGCCGTCTATGGGGTCGCACAGAGTCAGACACGACTGAAGTGACTTAGCAGCAGCAAAAAGATTGAAAAGAAATACAGCAAAGTAATAATGGTAACTACTAATTCTATTGTTGAATATTTCTGCAAAAAGATTAGTTAATACAATTGGACAAGGTAATTATATTAGCAATATAAATGAAGCAAAAAAGAAAGGAAAACTATCTTTATTGGAAAATGATATGATTATATAAAGTAGAAAATCTAAGTAAATCTGAAAAGCTATTAGAGGCAAAAAGATCACTAAGGTGATGGATTGAGAACTTATTAAAGATGTGTATAAGAGACAGCTTCAGACTGGTTCCAAATAGGAAAAGGAGTNGAAAACTATCTTTATTGGAAAATGATATGATTATATAAAGTAGAAAATCTAAGTAAATCTGAAAAGCCGTTAGAGGCAAAAAGATTACTAAGGTGATGGATTGAGAACTTATTAAACGAAAATAAGTAGCTTTGCAATACATATATATTAAAAAAACACTGTCAATAAGAAAATAAAATCAAAGAATGGAGATCAGAAGAACGAATATCTATAAGTAGATCTTAAAAGGAATGTATAAGACCTGTACGAAGATGCTTAGGCTCTCTGAGGGAGATAAAAGAACACTTAAGTAAATGAAGACCAAAGATCATACAATATAAATACTAATAGAACAACAACAAATTTGGAGAATGAAGAAAATAATACTAAAATTTATCTGGCAAAATAAACATTCAAGAATATCCTGAAAAACCCTGGGGAAAAATTAGTGAGGATGGCTTTGACCTGTTCTTTAGCAAAATATCAAAACAAATTAGGCTACAAAAACAAAATCATTTCAGATTAAGAAACAGAAGTTATGTGGAATAGGGTCCAGATGTAGATTCAAATATATATCAGAATTTATTTTAAATAAGTTATTTCAAATAAAGTGGAATAAATGGGCTTATTCAATTAATGGTGTTGGAGCAATTGAATAATAATACATTTTTAAAAAGATGTTTTACATTCAAAATCAAAAGAAAATATCCACATCAAAAACATTTCAGATGAACCATAATTTTTATATATATGAAATGATAGAGTTTTGGATAACTGATGGATAAATTTATTTTAATCTTGAAACTGGGAAGGCTTTCCTAAAAAGAGTATAAAATAAAGAAACCATAAAAAAATAGGAATGACACAAGACTGACAAATGGTTGTTTCTTGGAGGGGTGGGGCGAACCTCATAGCTTGCAGGATCTTAGTTCTGCAACCAAGGATTGAACCCTACTCCGAGCAGGGGAGTCATGGAGTCCTAACCATTGGACTGTCAGGGAATTCCTGACAACGGATTTATTCCTTGATTCACATATAGCACATCCAAGTCAACTGGGAAAAATAAATATTTAATGGAAAAAGTTAAAGGGGATAACAGGAAGAGAATGCTTATAGAAAAGAAAATTTCCAATATACATACTGAAAAATGCTCATTCTCACTCACAATAAATTCAAATCACAGTCAAAATGATAATAAGATCACTTTCATTCAACTTTCATAGTAGGATAAGTTACAAACTTTGATGAGACCCAGTGCTTGTGATAGCATGAAGAGTGGGGTCATACTTTTGGTGAAAAAGGACTTTATTGTAGCCTCTTTAAATGTTATAGTCAAACAACATTTTACGTAAATATGCCTTGTAAATCTAGCTGCCAGGAATTTACTCAATGAATATGTGTACAAAATTCAATAGTATGCATAATGATATTTGTCAAATATTATTAACAAAATAAAACATAATCATAAATGTTCCTCAGTGGGAAATTAGGTAAATAAGATAAATTTTATTTTATAAATGTTTATTATATAAATATATATATTTATTTGTAAAATAAATTTCAAGTAGTAGAATATAATGTTAGGAAAAAAGAACGAGGCAGTTCATTCCATACATTAGCATGAAAGATCAGCAAAAAAGAAACCTACAAGAAGTATGATGCATTTCCTCATATCAAACTATATCACAAAGTCATAGTAATTAAAACATGGTATTGGCATAAAAACAGATACATAGATCAATGGGACAGAATAGAGAAACTAGAAATAAACCCATGCAACATGGTCAACAAGATTCAACAAAGGCATCAAGAATGTGCAGTGGGGTAAGGGCAATCTCTTCAATAAATGGTTTGGGGAAACAGGATATTCACATATAAGAATGAAATTGAAACTTTAATACCAAATACCAAATTCAAATAAAAATGAATCAAAAAAGAAATATACAGGAATGTTATTATTTTAAAAATTCATATGTAGATAACTTTATTTTGTACAGATAATGAAAAAATATGTATGGAATTATGTACCTTGGTGCTGGCATAAATTTTTCTGAAAATAAACAAGGAAGCATTCCAGTGATTTTCCTTGGGAAGAGCAGTTGGTGGGAAATGCATGAGAGAACGTAAAATTTTCAATTTCTATCCTCTGGATTGTTTGAATTTTAAAACCACTTTCATGTTTTATTTTTTAGTTTTCTTAACAATGTCACAATATGTTTTCTACATTATGGAATAATGGTCTTATTTTACTTTTGTTTTTTCACATATGTAAGAATTATAAAATAATAAATCTTCCTGATTTTTTTCCTTTAAATCTCAGTAGTTTTAGTTTGTTTTCATTTTTCAGTCACTCAGTCATTTCTGACTCTTTGCAAACCAATGAACTGCAGCATGCCAGGCTTCCCTGTCCTACAACATCTCCCAGAGCTTACTCAAACTCATGTCCACTGAGTTAGTGATGTCATCCAACCATCTCATAGTCTGTTGTTGCTTTCTCCTTCTGCCTTCTATCTTTCCCAACATGAGGGTTCTTTCCAGTGAAAAAAAAGAAATATACAGGAATGTTATTATTTTAAAAATTCATATGTAGATAACTTTATTTTGTACAGATAATGAAAAAATATGTATGGAATTATGTACCTTGGTGCTGGCATAAATTTTTCTGAAAATAAACAAGGAAGCATTCCAGTGATTTTCCTTGGGAAGAGCAGTTGGTGGGAAATGCATGAGAGAACGTAAAATTTTCAATTTCTATCCTCTGGATTGTTTGAATTTTAAAACCACTTTCATGTTTTATTTTTTAGTTTTCTTAACAATGTCACAATATGTTTTCTACATTATGGAATAATGGTCTTATTTTACTTTTGTTTTTTCATATATGTAAGAATTATAAAATAATAAATCTTCCTGATTTTTTTCCTTTAAATCTCAGTAGTTTTAGTTTGTTTTCATTTTTCAGTCACTCAGTCATTTCTGACTCTTTGCAAACCAATGAACTGCAGCATGCCAGGCTTCCCTGTCCTACAACATCTCCCAGAGCTTACTCAAACTCATGTCCACTGAGTTAGTGATGTCATCCAACCATCTCATAGTCTGTTGTTGCTTTCTCCTTCTGCCTTCTATCTTTCCCAACATGAGGGTTCTTTCCAGTGAATCGGCTCTTTGCATCAGGTGGCCAAAGTATTGAAATTTCAGCTTTAGCATCAGTCCTTCCAATGAATATTCAGGGTTGATTCCCTTTAGGGTTGACTGGTTTGATCTCCTTGCAGCCCAAGGGACTCTCAAGAGTCTTCTCCAACACCACAGTTCAAAAGCATCAGTTCTTTGTTGCTCAGCCTTCTTTATGGTTCAACTCTCACATTCATACATGACTATTGGAAAAATCAAGGTTTTGACTATATGGACTTTTTTTGGCAAGGTAATGTCTCTGCTTTTTAATATGCTGTCTAGGTTTGTCATAGCTTTACTTCCAAGGAGCAAGTGTCTTTTAATTTCATGGCTGCAGTCACCATCTGCAGGGATTTTGAAAAGAAAATAAAGTGTGTCTCTGTTTTTCCATTTATTTGCCATGAAGTGATGAGACTGGATGCCATGATCATAGTTCTTTGAATGTTGAGTTTTAAGCAATCTTTTTCACTCCTCTTTTTCAATTTTATCAAGAGGCTCTTTAGTTCCTCTTCACTCTCTGACATAAAGGTGGTGTCATCTGCATATCTGAGGTTGTTGATATTTCTCCTGGCAATCTTGATTTCAGCTTGTGCTCCAACAAGCCCAGGATTTTGCATGATGTATTCTGCATATAAGTTAAATAAACAGGGTGACAATATACAACCTTGATATACTCCTTTCCCAATTTGAAACCAGTCTTTGTTCCATGTTTGGTTCTGACTGCTGCTTCTTGACCTGCATACAGGTTTCTCAGGAGGCAGGTAAGGTGGTCTGGTATTCCCTTCTCTTTAAGAATTTTCCACAGTTTGTTGTGATCCACAGAGTCAAAGATTTTAGCATAGTCAATGATGCAGAAGTAGATGTTTTTCTGGAATTCTCTTGCTTTTTCTATGATCCAGCAGATGTTGGCAGTTTATCTCTGGTTCCTCTGCCTTTTCTGAATCCAGCTTGAACATCTGGAGGTTCTTGGTTCATGTACTATTGAAGCCTAGGTTGGAGGATTTTGAGCATGACCTTGCCAGCATGTGAAATGAGTGCAATTGTGTGGTAGTTTGAGTTTTAAAATTTGTTGGCATATTGAGTGCAGCAGTTCAATAGCATCATCTTTTAAGAATTTGAAATAGCTCAGCTGAAATTTCATCAGCTCCACTAGCTTTGGGTATAGTGATGCTTCTTAAGGCCCATTTGACTTCACACTCCAAGATGTCTGGTTCTAGATGAGTGATCACACCATCATGGTTATCTGGGTCATTAAACCTCTATTTTTTTGTATTGTTCACTTAAAAAAGCTTTCTTATCTCTCCTTGCTCTTCTTCGGAACTCTGCATTCAGATGGGTATATAATTCCTTTTCTCCTTTGCCTTTTGCTTCTCTTCTGAGCTTTTTGTAAGGCCTCCTCAGACAACATTTTGCCTTTTTGCATTTCTTTTTCTTGGGGATGGTTTTGATCACTGCCTCCTGTACTATGTTACGAATCTCTGTCCATAGTTCTTCAAGCACTCTGTCTATCAGATCTAATCCCTTGAATCTATTTCTCATTTCCACTGTATAATGATAAGGGATTTGTTTACAGACCCGGTAGTTTAGGGTCTGGATAATTCTACATCCTGTATATCCTTCAAGATAACTCTAAAAAATGCTTATTTATGGTAAATGAGTAGGGGATTCTGTTCTAAAGAATTTTAGGAGATAGATACAAAAAAAATCAATCTTCAATTTGAAAATTGCTCATCTGTAGCTGTTCTTTCTTTTAATAATCAGATAACAGGAGTAGCTGATGTAAAAGCCACTTGTACATAATGGTATAAAATCATTTTCTCTGTGGTAAAGTGATGTGAATCATACTGTTCTTTATAGTAAAAGAATATGCAATCATCTTATGCAATCAGAATATGCAATCATCTTATCCAAGTAGAATCAAGTTAACTTAAGAACAATTTAAAAGGTATAGAATTCCATGTTAGAATGTTTTCGCTGCCAGTTTTTAACTTCTTTTATTAAAAATGGGCACTAAAGAAAAACCTTCACTGATCACATGTTTGAAAGCTAAAGAAACTGTATTTACCTGGTATTCATTGTGTTTTCATCGGTAATGCAGAAATAAAAGTCTTTCACACACTTTAATTCATTTAGATGGTCAGAACAACCCTTTGAAATTGGTATTATGATTATTATTTTATTATCATATTGTTTTTCTGGATGACACCCTGGGGCTTGAAGGACATTAAATCTAGGTCTCTCTAGTTTCAGCACCAAGGACAGTAAATGGAAACCACAGCTATCAGTAGCATACAGTGAATGAATAACTTGCTGTTATCACGTGTGCATGCTCAGCTTCTTCAGTCGTGTCTGACTCTTTGCGACGCTATGGACTGTAGCTCACCATTCCTCTCTGTCCATAGGATTCTCCAGGCAAGAAGTGGGTTTCCCTTTCCTCCTCCAGAGACTCTTCTTGACCCAGGGATCAGATTTGGGTCTGCCTACATCCCCTGCCCCGCAGGTGGATTCTTTACCCACTGAACCACCTGGGAAGCCAGAAGGATAAGTAAATCTAGGTCTGAGATAAGGAATACATAATGATCACTGATTATGTGTTATTAACATAATAAGCTTTTTACTTGTGATAGCTCATTTAATCCTCAAGTAAATCTCATGAGGCGAACACCATTATTACCTGATTTGACAAACAGGAAAACAGAATCTGAATGAGATTAAGTGAGTTGTTTATGTTCGCCCAGCATAGATGGGCAGCAGTGGCATAGCCAGGATCTCCAGGCAGCCCAGATCGCCGTTCCTGACATCTCCTCAACCCGGTGTGCACATACACTGGGCGTCCGTGGGGCAGGCTATTCAGCAAGACAGCCGCCTGACTTTTGTCTTCTGCAGCAGACTGGAGAAACGGAAGCCCAAGCCGTGCACAGAAGTTCACTAGGCTTGTGAAGAAGGAGGTCTTTCTAGTTCTCAGTTCCAGACGCACCCACAGGGCCCCTTACTTACACCTCCGCATGCTTGTTCATCAGCCTTGGATTGCCTGCACCACTGGAAAGTTACTTTCCATGGTCTTCTGATGCAAACATCATGTGCCACAGGTCATGTATCACAGTGGGGCTTGTTTCCCTCTGAACTCACTTCCTCTGTGTACCTGCTTCCAACCTCAGCTTGCCTGCAACCCTTTAGGTTGTTTGTAATTTATCAGAGACTATGAGCAGTGAAACTCAGGGAGCTTCTTCATTACTTTCTTCAATAAGGTATGAATCACCCTTCCAAGTTTTTCCTTCCTTGATTATTCTCCCTCAATCCTAAAATATCCTTCATAGTTCTCTTTCCAACCTTATACTTATTCATACATGATAGCTGAATAGTTCTTTATGTTAAAATGTGCTTGTTTAAATTACTCTGTAGTTTTTGGCTTCTCACTGAAATGTACCTATACAGAGGTCTTCAAAGGACAGTAAAAGCCTAAAGAAAGGAATTGAGAACTCTCCTGTACTATTACTTTAGAACTCAAACATTCAAACTTGACTCACAGGTTATTGGCTTTAAATATTTCTTTGTCTTCCAAACAACTAAGGTAGAAAAATATTGATTACTACAATTTACTTACTTTTTCAAGATAATATACATAAAAATGAGCCATAAATAAATAAGGCCTTTTAATCTTATTATATGTAAATTATGATTATATTTCTTTAACACACCTCAGGGTTATTTTGTATTTATATTTAAGACAGACATAATAATTAAATATGTTTCTTAATAGTAAGTAAATAGCAAGGCAAGAGCTTGCAAATGGCATCCCACTTGTTAAGTTTGTTTTATTTCTGTTCTGACAGAATTAATGACATTTCTCATTAGCCAAGGTTGCTGAACCGCAGTCATGTTTAAGGAATCCCTAACAGTTTAACCTGGTTTGACTTGGATTAATGTAGCATAAAGTACAACATGGGGTCACAAAGAGTTGGACATGACTTAGCTATTGAACCACAACAACAAAAGTGCAAGAGAGCTAAAGAGCTTGTCGAGTTTTTAAAGATCACCTTTAGGATATTTAAAGTAGAATGTTTTATTTACTGTGGTTATACTCCGAGAGATGGTGATGAACAGGGAGGCCTGGCGTGCTGCGATTCATGGGGTCGCAAAGAGTTGGACACGACTGAGCGACTGGACTGAACTGAACTGATACTCTGCGACTCCCTTTTATGTCAACTGTTTTGTTGACCCATGCTGTAACCCATCAAAAAAAAGTCCCAAGACACTGAGAAAGAGATGCAAACAAGCAAGGCAATATGTAAGCTCCATTTATTGGAAAGCCCATGCAATGAAGATGACTGAAAGCACAGAACAGTCTAACAAGGGGCATGTGCTATGTGCCAAGCACTGTGTTAGCTCTTATAGGAAAAGCTCATATCGCATGGAATCCTGAAACTCATTTATTGTATAAATAGTTCTGAATTTCCATTTTGTACAAGCCACTACTCTTCTGGGTTCAGAAGATATATCAGTGAACAAAATAGTTCTTGATGCTATACTTGACGCTTCTTGGTGAAGTGTGACAAAGTCAACTAGCTGTCTACCAAAGACTCAACTCCCATTCTAGAAGGCAGAGATATTATTGACGGTTGAGAAGTGGTTACTCAGACAGAGAATGTCTTCCAGTTCCCCCTCCCGCTTCAACCAGGAGGGTTCACGTGACTGAGTTTTGTCAATAGAATGTGGGTATAAATATTGTGTGCTTCTTCCAGGCCTAAGCCATAAAAAACCTTCCATATATCTTCCAAGTGCTTTCTCTTTCCCAAGTGACCGACTAGATGTTGTAGTCCAGAACAACCATGAAAGACTGCAAAGGCTTCAATTACTGGATTCTTAAATAAATAACTGGTAACAAGGCATTATCTGATGCAACGTTATCTGACATATTTTATAATGTTCATCTGAGACTTCTATGGAGAAACGAATTAGAGAGGTAAGGTTGAAAGCAGGAAGACCAAGCAGAAGGATATTGCAATTGTTAAAGTGAAAAATGATAGTGACTTAGTCCAGGAGGTAGTGGCTAAAGTACTGGTAGAAGTGACGTGTTTTATTCCTGAATCTGACCTGTGAAATCCTTACATTAATTCTACTTGCTATTCCCCCTCAATCAGATCTTTTGAAGGTACGCTTGACTACGACTACCCTCATTTTATAGACAAAGGTGTATAAAAGCCTCTCTGGTGGCTCAGATGGTAAAGAATCTTTCTGCAGTGCAGGAGGCCCAGGTTCAATGTCTTCAAAGCTAGGTGGCTCAATGGTAAAGAATCTGCGTGCAATGACAGATTGGGTTTGAGAAACAAGAGACAAAGTTTTGATCCCTGGGTCGAGAAGATCCCCTGGGCTAAGAAATGGCAACCCAACCCACTATTCTTGCTTGGTGGACAGGAGAGTCTGGCAGATTATAGTCCGGGGGTCTCAAAGAGCCAGACATGGCTGAGCATGCACGCACGGAGATCGATGGTTACACAGTTGATGAAAGTGCGACTTGAACACAAGCCAGACTGCATAGCCTGGGTATGGTAGATGATCCTTGAGTGAATCACTGCGAACATTTTAAAAGCAGCAGTTAAGTTTTGGCAAGAAAATGTCTATTTTATTTCATTGTCAAATTGGGAACACTGCAGTCAGTGTAATATACTCAGAGCATGACCTTGCTGCTTTTCAGCTTCTGAATCCATCTACAAAGGCTGGCCAGAGAAATGCTTGACTCTGATGTGATTCAATCCCTTAAAGCAGAGACTGCCATGAAGAAAGTAACACAAATCTTTAGTTGAGCGTAGTTTTGGAATAGGTAACCATTGCACTTACTAATGTATGGAAAGAAATATTGATAATATATGGAGCAAATGGGCTACTTTTTAAAGGTTTTGAGATAGTTTTGGAAAGATAATGTCACACTGAAAAGTTGTAATTCAGCTCTTTGAGAGATGTACTTCGATCAAGAAATTTTTTGGTGTCTCATACTTGAGAGTCCTTATATTTTATGTAGCAAATTAAAACTTGGTTCTTTGCAGTTTACTGGTGTTATTATGTGGATTTTCTCTCTTTAGCTGTGAAAAATAATGTGAAGTAGGCTGGAGGGTATTCCTCCATAGAAGAGGAAATGAAATTAAAGAGAAGTTACATGTTTTGTCTAAAGAGACCAAATAGAAACATTACTCATGTCTGTAAATTTCTATCCCTGAATTCTCTCCTCTATACCACACTGCCTCTCAAATACCACAACCTGAGAATCAGTCTGGCTTTCTTTCTTATATGGCAAGCCAACTCTGATTTCCAGAATCATCCCACAGTAAAGGACTTATTATTGTGGAGGAAAACCTACATTATAAACCTCAGAAAATATGAAGAAAGCCCTGTGACTTAAAGAAGTGTTTCACCTTTTTATCAGTTTATTATTCATGCTCAGAGACTATGATCTATACATGGTATGAATCACATTCTGTGAGGTTTTCTGTCTTATTAATTTTATACTCAGTCACCTTTACCTTTTTCACTGCATACAATAATATTCACTACTGCACACCCAAAATTATTTTGCCATTGTGCTGTGAAATCTCACCCCTTTGAAAACATGGTTGTTTTTCAGTCACTAACAGAGGTGAAAGACATTCAGTAGTGTCTGACTCTTTGCGACTGCATGGACTATACAGTCCATGGAATTTTCCAGGTCAGAATACTAGGTGTTCTTTCCCAGTGGGTAGCCTTTCCTTTCTCCAAGGGAGCTTCCCAACCCAGGGATTGAACCCAGGTCTTCTGCATTGCAGGAGGATTCTTTACCAGCTGAACAACAAGGGAAGCCCTTTTCAGTCATTAAGTTGTATCCAACTCTTTTCTCAAACTCATGTCCATTTAGTTGGTGATGCCATCCAACCATCTCATTCTCTGCTGCCCTCTTCTCCTTCTGCCTTCTATCTTTCCCAAAATCAGTGTCTTTTCCAGTGAGTTGACTCTTTGCATCAGGAGGCCAAAGTATTGGAGCTTCAGCATCAGTCTTTTCAATGAATATTCAGGAAATTCGGTTTTCCTTTAGGATTGACTGTTTTGATCTCTTTGCAGTCCAAAGGACTCTCAAGAGACTTCTCTAGCACCACAGTTCAAAAGCATCAATTCTTTGGCATGCACCCTTCTTGATGATCCAACTCTCACATCCGTACATGACTATTGGAAAAACCATAGCTTTGACTATATGGACCTTTGTTGGCAAAGTGATAGCTGTTTGGCAAAGTGTTGGCAGCTTTGCTGTTGGCAAAGCGATTTGTTTTTCATAGCTGTCTAGGATTGTCATGACTTTTCTTCTAACAAGCAAGTGTCTTAAAATTCTGTGGCTGCAGCCACTGTCCACAGTGATTTTGGAGCCCAAGAAAATAAAAATTGTCACTGTTTCCACTTCCCCCTGCTCTGTTTGCCATGAAATGATGGGGCCAAATGCATGATCTTCATTTTTTGAATGTTGAATTTTAAGCCAGCTTTCTCACTCTCCTCTTTCACCTTCATCTAGAGGCTCTTTAGTCTCTTTGCTTTCTGCCATTAGGGTGGTATCACCTGCATATATGAGATTGTTGATATTTCTCCCAGGAATCTTAATTCCAGCTTGTGCTTCAACCAGCCTGGCATTTTGCATGATGTACTCTGCATGTAGGGGGCTCCCCAGGTGCGGCTAGTGGTAAAGAATCCACCTGCCAATGCAGGAGACATAAGAGATGCGGGTTCGATCCCTTGGTTGGGAAGATCCCCTGGAGGAGGAAATGGCAACCCACTCTAGTACATTTGCCTAGAGAATCCTATGGACAGAGAAGCCTGGCGGGCTACAGTCCTTAGGGTTGCAAAGAGTCAGACACGACTGAAGCAACTTAGCAGGCATACTCACACTCTGCATACAAGTGAAATAAGCAGGGTGACAAAGTACACCCTCCTTTCCCAATTTTGAACCAATCCGTTGTCCATATGTAGAGACATTAATATATTACTGTTAAAAACTCTGAAGAAGATTCGATAGTATACATATAAATCATATAAGCATATATTAGGAATTAATTGCTGTCATATACCAAGAATGTTCAATAATCAGCTGATGAAAAATTAAAGGGTATCTTAGCAGAGATGAATTATCATAAAAGTGGGATCTTACTGTGTGATTGGTCTGTTATGAAAGCATAGTGAGCAGTTTACTTCCTTATAAGATCTGACTCCAAGGGAATAAGAAACATTAAACATTTATTTGTTTAAAATAACAATTCCTACAAATAGATCCTGAAAAGAATCATATAACCTTCTTGCTTTTTCCACTGACAAACCTGATACAACATAAAGAATTAACCCCAAACTTATCAATGTCATTTCTTAGGAGCAGAGGTTAAAACTATAAGTCTTGTTTTCTAAACTCACCAGTCATCATTTTAACTTTCTTTTTTTGGCCTATTGGCTTTCTAAGCTTCCAGGGATTTTTTGAGATTAATTTTTAAGGATCTAATACTTAAGTATAATACATAATTTACTGTATAGTCATTGTTCAAACATTTACAAGTGGCTGTTCACAATGGGAGACTATATAAGAACATCAGAATCACTCAAAGAAGCCTTTCAAAACACACCTTTCTTTCATTTTCTTCTCTATTATGCCCTTTCCCTACCCTGAAGACCATTTCTGAAGTCACTTCTTATAAATATCTTTGGAATAAATTAGTGGCTAGATCTTTCCCTCCTAAGCCTTTTTGATTGCATAATCACCAAGAGAGCAAAAGTTTTCACTGACTAGGAACAAGAGTCACAAATCACCCAAGCACAGCAAAATACAGACTATCAGTTCAGTTCAGTTCAGCCACTCAGTCGTGTCCAACTCTTTGCGACCCCATGAGTTGCAGCATGCCAGGCCTCCCTGTCCATCACCAACTCCCAGAGTTCACTCAGACTCACGTCCATCGAGTCAGTGATGCCATCCAGCCATCTCTATAAACTAGGACATATGAGAAGCAAATTACATTTTAATATTCTTTTTATGTTAATAGACTGTAAACTATTACTAACAATAGTTACAAGGAATTTAAAATGTATTACCTCTGCACATTTATGCTCCCAATGCTTTAGTATAATATGATCTTAATTTTACAGAATTTTTCCAATTCATTCCTCCAAGATATCATTATTTTGCAGAACAACTAAGAAATAGGTAAGTGCTTACCCAATATATTCTAGATGTTCATCATTAAGCTCTGAAGACCTGCACCTGGAGAATTGAGCTCACCATACTTAAAAATTAACTGGGTGAAAGGGAAACTAAGTGTAAGTGCCTTAGAGATAGCTTAGGCGTTTTCTAGAAGAAAGGCCTTGAGTTAGGTGTGGGTCAGGAAAAGTTAAGGAGGCAGGTTCAGGATATATGAAAAGGGTGAAGAAGAAGCAGAAAGAACTTGTGTCCGATGTTGAACATCCCTGAATTTGCTTATGAAATTTCATGTTTCTAAGTTTTAAATATCTGAAGAGCCCTGCCCTCTCTGTGGTCTTCCTCTCACAGGTGATTGATTCTCATTTTGCTGTATTATTACTACATGTATTGAACACTGCAACTGCCCCACTCATAGCTCCTTGTCTAAGAAACAGTCTCCACTCACTGCCATTGCTGTCCCCTGGCGATAGCTAATGAGACCAAGAGAAGAAGAGGGATCTAAAAGGTTCCATCCACAGCCTAGCCAAACTCTCTGATGTCTAGTGAAAGTATGGGCCAGGGATTTGGGATAGAAACTAGTTCTGGGAGAAAGAGAGCAAAGAGGGAAAATCATGAAAACTCAAAGGTTGAGTCTAGATCAAGAAAAGACTTGAATACTTATTAATTTCATACAAAATAAAAGGAGTGGTATTACAACACAAAATGGGCAATCAGAAAAACTATCTAAAATATAGAAACAGCCAAAGAGATTACTGGGCATTCCTTCAGGGTGCTACTGCTGTGGCTTTTTTATTGACTAGGGTATTTTATTACTCAGCGGGAACAGAAGTTAGGCTGTAGGTTTTTGTATGGTATAGAGGCAAGTAATTTCCACCAGGGGAACAGATACAGCAGAGTTTACAATCTGTTACCCTGGAAGACATTAATCACCCTTGTATCTAAGCCGACTATCTTACCCTAGAATTTTCGATTCAATTCCCCACATACATATTGCTCTTCAAATGTTCTTTGGGCCAGTTTTAATATCCTTAATATCCTTCTCATTAATTAATGAATTAAATAACAAAACTTACCATGCTTTTGCTTTGTATTTGTATGAAATGGTGATTTTTTTATCTTTTGAGAATTAGACTTTAACAGTTTTGGAGTTCAACCACCAAGGTGTCCAATAAAACTCACTTGGCAAAAGCAAGTGAATTGTGTTGATAGAGGGCCCAGGGTGAATCCCCAGTGGCTTTGCTGATTCTGTCCCGTCATGACTCTGTCATTTTTTCCTATCTAGTTTTGTCCCCTTAATATCTTCCCCTCACAGCTCCACTTTGAGATGATACAGGTCTTTTCTCCATTGCCTGAAAGACGAAAGAATCTACTTTTTCATTTTTGTTTATTAGTGATCTCAAATTAATTAAAAATTTCATGCTAACCAGAAAGAAAATCAGTTGCTTGAGACATAAACCAGTGAGATTTTGTATTTTTATGTTGTCATTTGACCTGTGACTGAATTGTTACACAAGCTTAAAATTATCTGTTTCTGTGTGCCTGTGATCAGAAAAGTAACTTTCTTAACTGTAGAATATGTTAATAAACTAGATAATTATCTCTCAAAATACAGGAGCTTTGTTTGGATTCATTTGCTGAGATAAAAAAGTGCTTTATGAACTAAAATATTGATCAGATTCACAAATGAGAAACTGAATTGCTAATGATTATAAGTGTGTTAGAAAGTAAAGAAGAACTAAAGAGCCTCTTGATGAAAGTGAAAGAGGAGAATGAAAAAGTTGGGTTAAAGCTCAACATTCAGAAAACTAAGATCATAGTATCTGGTCCCATCACCTCATGGCAAATAGATGGGGAAACAGTAGAAACAGTGGCTGACTTTATTTTTTGGGGCTCCAAAATCACTGCAGATCGTGACTGCAGCTATGAAATTAAAAGACGCTTACTCCTTGGAAGGAAAGTTATGACCAATCTAGAGAGCATATTGAAAAGCAGAGACATTACTTTGCCAACAAAGGTCCATCTAGTCAAGCCTATGGTTTTTCCAGAAGTCATGTATGGAAGTGAGAGTTGGACTCAAAAGAAAGCTGAGCGCAGAAGAATTGATGCTTTTGAACTGTGGTATTGGAGAAGACTTTTGAGAGTCCCTTAGACTGAAAGGAAATCCAACC
>SJYX01005105.1:138601-163990 GCA_006410675.1 Oreotragus oreotragus
GATGGGGAACACGTGTACACTTGTGGCAGATTCATGTTGATGTATGGGAAAACCAATACAATATTGTAATTAGCCTCCAATTAAAATAAATAAATTTATATTAAAAAAAAAACAATTTGAGTTGTTTCCAGTGTGTTATTTCAAATAATGTCACCACAAATAAATTTCTGTATATACTATTTTATGAGTCAGTTTTAATAACTGTCAGTATACTCACTCAATATGTTCGGTATACCTAGTAACTGACATATATTTAAAAAATGAGATTTGTGAGTCAGACTGTGCATGTATTTTTGATGTTAATTTCTGTGGCTAAATTAATTGCCTGCCAGCGTTTAACCTATTTATACTCCCACCACTAATGATTGAGAGTCTACCAAATTCAAATAGTTTATACTAGTTTGTCCTTTACCTTTACTGATGGTGTTTGAATAATGTTATTTTCCCTTTTCTTTTTCTTTTTGCCATACAGAACTTTACTTTTCCTGAGTCAAACTTCAGTATACTTTGAGTGACTTCTTAGTTTATCTTTCCACACAAAATTTAGAATCAGCTTTCTGGTTAAAAAAAAAAAAAACCAAAAAACCAGCTTGAGAAAAATTATTTTAAATTTATATATTAATTAATGATTTATTTAGTTGTTATTGTAATTCAGGCTGTTGAATCTACCTATTTAAAACCATGAAATGTTTTACATGTGTTCATCCTTTCTTCTGTGCCCTTCAGCAGTCTACCAAAGTTTCCTGTCTATAGATCTTATATATTTTCCGCCTAATGTATTTTTCGATTTTTCAGTGTTTTTGTTGCTAATATAAACGAGATATTTTATTCATTATTTTATTTCAGTTCAGTTTAGTCCCTCAGTCATGTCCGACTCTTCATGACACCGTGGACCGCAGCACACCAGGCCTCCCTGTCCGTTACAAACTCCTGGAGTCTGCTCAAACTCATCTCCATTGAGTCAGTGGTGCCATCCAACCATCTCATCCTCTGTCATCCCCTTT
This sequence comes from Oreotragus oreotragus, assembly GCA_006410675.1. NCBI lineage: Eukaryota > Metazoa > Chordata > Mammalia > Artiodactyla > Bovidae > Oreotragus > Oreotragus oreotragus. The sequence continues at coordinate 139,606 of SJYX01005105.1, forward strand.
TCGTCTTGCCTTCAGTCTTTCCCAGCATCAGGCTCTTTTCAAATGAGTCAGCTCTTCACATCAGGTGGCCAAAGTATTGGAGTTTCAGCCTCAACATCAGTCCTTCCAATGAACACCCAGGGCTGATCTCCTTCAGAACGGACTGGTTGAATCTCCTTGCAGTCCAAGGGACTCTCAAGAGTCCTCTTCAACACCACAGTTCCAAAGCACCAATTCTGTGCTCAGCTTTCTTCACAGTCCAACTCTCACATCCATACATGACTACTGGAAAAACCATAGCCTTGATGAGATGGACCTTTGTTGGCAAAGTAATGTCTCTGCTTTTCAATATGCTGTCCAGGTTGGTCATAACTTTCCTTCCAAGTAGTAAGCATCTTTTAATTTCATGGCTGCAGTCACCATCTGCAGTGATTTTGGAGTCCCCAAAAATAAAGTCAGCCACTATTTCCACTGTCTCCCTATCTATTTGCCATGAACTGATGGGACCAGATGCCATGATCTTCATTTTCTGAATACTGAGCTTTAAAAAGCTAACTTTTTCACTCTCCTCTTTCACTTTCATCAAGAGGCTTTTGAGTTCCTCTTCACTTTCTGCCATAAGGGTGGTGTCATCTGCATATCTGAGGTGATTGATATTTCTCCTGGCCATCTTGATTCCAGCTTGTGTTTCTTCCAGCCCAGTGTTTCTCATGATGTACTCTGCATATAAGTTAAATAAGCAGGGTGACAATATACAGCCTTGACGGACTCCTTTTCCTATTTGGAACCAGTCTGTTGTTCCATGTGCAGTCCTAACTGTTGCTTCCTGATCTGCATACAGATTTCTCAGGAGGCAGGTCAGGTGGTCTGGTATTCCCATCTCTTTCAGAATTTTCCACAGTTTATTGTGATTCACACAGTCAAAGGCTTTGGCAAAGTCAATAAAGCAGAAATAAATATTTTTCTGAAACTCTCTTGTTTTTTCTATGATCCAGCATAGGTTGGCAATTTGATCTCTGGTTCCTCTGCCTTTCCTAAAACCATTTTGAACATTGGTTGTTATTTCTATATGTAAAAACTACTTTTATTTATATTGACATATTGTTTATTATTTGTAATAATTTTCAACTCATTTGATTGGGTTTTCCAGGTACACTCATATTTACTACATTGTGATGGTTTTATAGCCTTAATTTATGAAAAATGATCATGGATGAAGCCATAAAGAAAATTTCAATAACCTGAAAATATAGAATTATGGACACCATTCTATGATCACAATGCAATGAAACTAGAAATCAATAGAAAAATCAGAAAAAAGCCTCTCCAACTGGAAATTACAAGCAAAAAATTCTCTTACATACTTTTGAACAAAAATTGAAGTATTTTTATGAAATAATGTGAAAACACTACTTATCAGCATTCTGTGATGCAGCATTAACTTAATTAACTAAGCAAGCACCAACTCAAAAATATAAAAAGAATACTATTACATAAAAGGAAGCAAAAGAGAATAAAAGAACTGTTATTTAGAAAAAGAAATAAAGGAATTAGGAAAGGAAAATGATCTGAATTAATACATAATTCCAATAGTTGGTTTTTTTATTGTAAAAATAAGATATCTAAAAATATGTTAATCAAGAAAAAGAGATATATACTACTATGTATAAAATAGATGAGCAACAAGGATATATTGTACAGTACAGGAATATGCAGCCATTATTTTGCAATAATTTTAGAGCATAAATTGTAAGTGTACTGAATCACTGGGTTGTAAACCTGAAATGAATATAATGTTGTAAATCAATTACACGTCTATTTAAAAAGTAAGAAAAAATATATAAATACTAAACATTAGAAATGATAAAGGAGTAAGACATAGAAAAAGAGAATGCTAATATAATCTAATGATTATTCTAACCTACTATAATGGGTCCCCATAATTTTTTTCATTTTTGCATCCTTTAAGAGAAAATTTTAAGTTCTTCCTAGTGAGAGAAATTAAATTTTAAAAATAATATGTCTTGGCTTAGCTATTATAAACCAAATATTTTTGTTGCATGTTGTTTACTTTCAACATATAGATTCAAGTCTTTTAATTTCATGAAAATTCTTTCATAATTTTGTTTGAAAATATTGCTCTGTTCCATTGCTAAGGTTTTCTTTAGAGACACTGTTTATAGGTATGTTGGATCTGCATTATATTTCTTCAATCACTATCATTTTTATGAATACTTTAGAAATATATATCTCATTATTTTCATTTAATTTAGGCCATTCTCTTATATCTGTCTTCCCTGTTTCTTACTTATCCACAGTGCTAATTTCTTTCTGTGTTTCTTCCAGTTTGTTCTGTATTCATTTTTGTGACAGTTTGTTTCTCTTTTCTTCTTCATATCTAATTTATATCAGCTCATTTCAAGTCTCATCTCTCTTTCGTGTTTCTTCATTTGTGTTTTGTTATCATCCACAATAGATCATGTTGCTTTTTTAACATACTAGTAAATATATTTCATTAAGGGAGGCAATATAACTTAAGAGTTATAAGCTATAACTTAAATAAAAGTACAGACACTGGAGAAAGAATGAGCAGATTTCAGTACTGGCTTCTCCTCTGTGATTAAGCAAATTAGTTAATTTTGTGTACTTTAGTTCCTTTCATATATATATAGATATAGATAATAGGAATAATAATGATGTCTAATTCACAGGGTTTTTTTTGAGATTCCGTTGAGTTCATATCTGTAAAGTGGTTAGAATATTGCCTGGCAACAGTAAACTCTATTCAAATTATGATCTATTGTGGTTTCTTTTTTTTCCATTGGCTTTTTGGCAACTTTTCCCCTCCCTTCTTGGTAAGTTTTGATGCTTCTTTTTTAATTATTATCTTTGTATCCTTTTGGGGCCAGTTTCTTCTTTATCATTTCTCAATACTAAATGAATTATATATTTTTCTGGTCAGTCCTTGTAGAAAGTTCCTGACATAGAGGACTCAAAGTAGCTTTCCTATTCTCTCAATCAAAAAGTTTTTGATTTCTGTGGTAGACTGTTATATTAAAGACTTCCAGCAATAACACCATTCCATATCCATGCCCTCCCATGTTGACTCTAGTCTTAGCTATATAACTTGCTTTAGCCAATGAGACATTAGCAAACAGGACATGCAGAAATCTGAAAGGGTGTGAACACTGGGGCCTGCCCTGTCTCTTGCTTCTGGGAACTCTTTCACCTCCATGTGGAAAAGCCTGAGCTAGCTTTCTAGAAAGAGGCTCCAGGTGTCCAAACCTTTCCTCTGTGTGTGTGTGTGTGTGTGTGTGATGTATTATTACTCAGTCATAAAAAGGAACATATTTGAGTCAGTGCTAATCAGGTGAATGAACCAAGAGCCTATTTTAGAGTGAAGTCAGAAAAAAAACCACAAATATTGTATATTAATGCATATATATGGAATCTAAAAAGATGGTATTGATGAATCTATTTACAGGCAACAGTGGAGATGGGAGATGCAGACATAGAGAACAGATTTATGGACACAGGTAACTGGTCCATTCTGGGCTTTCATAGTCGCTTCTCCCACTAGGCTGCGGGCTCCTTGGGTGCAGGGAACTCTATCCTAATCATCTCTGTATCCCAGCATCTGGTGCAGTATATTTTGCTTAGTGCAAAAATGGGCGTACCCTAATATTTATTGGAATAAACTGATAAATAGGCCAGTTTTATCCATTAGTTTTTCTGGTCTTTAGCTGATTGTAGTGGTTCAATGGGTAAAGTTACTCCATCCTTAATCTTTCTCTTCTTTTCCTCGCCAGCGTTCTTTTCCCGTTCTATGACTGCAAGGGTAGGACAACAGGGAAAAGGAAGCCTGTCCACCCCCGCCCCTCCCCCACCTCTCTCTCTCTTTCTCTCCTAAGACCCAGGCCTTCACCCAGCTACGTTCTTTTAAGGTGGGACAATCAGGTTCCCAGGTGCCTGTTGCTCAGTCATACAAAATCCCAAATTGTGCGAGCCCCCTCCCAGGGCATCTTGATGGGCCACCTCCGCGGCAGTGATCTGACCGGTTGCCTCAACAGCACTGCGCCGATCCACTCCTAGAGCTCCTTTGTGCAACAGCAGGGCAGCGGGCTCTCGCGGTCACACGGGCTCAGTCCACGCAATTGCCCCACTCACTCCCTCGCCTCCCCCTACCCCAAGCTCTGAGGGCTCTCCCTCCTCATCCCGCTTTGTGCAACCCTGGGCTGTAGAGCTTCCAGTACTGTATTCATGGCAGATGAAGAGCGGGTGACTGACACGTTCTAGGGACGGCGAATCGCAGCGAGCGCGGGCGGTTGGGGGAGGGCGCGTAGTGGCAGACGGCCGCTGGGATTATGAATGGGGGCGGTGGGGGGGGCGGCGAGTGTGGGGTTCAAACCAGGATTTTCGGCATCCGGCTTTGGCTAGGCACGCAGGGACTGTGCGGGATCCTTAAGCTCGGATGGGAAGCAAGATGCCGTGAGCTCCTGGCAAAGAGTGAGGGTTATTTTGCAAAACTCCCTTGGTCTCGTGCCGGCGGAGTACTGCGGGCGGTCGGCGAGGTAGGTAGGGAAGGAAAACAAGCGGGGTGGGGAATCCGGGAGAGGCCAGCCCGCTGGGGACCGTGTGACAGGTGGTGGCCTCGGCAGTTACAAGCTACTACACTAGAATACAGTCCGTGCAATACGATCCAATTGTTATTCCCCGCGCCGGGCTGAAGAGCGCAGCGCGGCAGACCAAGTGCCGCCGGCGGGCTGTCTCTTTGAAGGAGGGGGTAGAGGGGAACAGAGGAGGGATTTCGGGGGTCAGAGGAGGAGAGAGGAGCTCCTGGGCGCATCGCGGCCGCCCGTGCCACCCCGGCGGGGTCCTCCACGCCAGCTGGTCCGCGCGCGCTCCGCAGCCGCCCCCGGCTCGCGCGCCCCCTCCCCGGCCGCCAGCCCCGCTTCGGCGAACGCGGTCCCCGGGCGGCCGGCCCGGCGGCACGCGAGCGGCGCGCCAGCGGCTCCCCAGCGTCTCCTCGCCGCCCCTCGTGCCCCGTGCAGCGCAGCGCGGGGGGCACGCTTGCCTCGCACGGAAGAGCTGCGCCCGGCGGAGCTGCGGCCGGAGCCCCGGCGTCCAGAGCGCTGCGGCTGCGGCGGAGCCCCCGCGGCGCCCCGGACAGGACGAGGGCAGCTTCCGCCAGGGTAGCCTGAGGTAAGGAACGCCGCGGAGGCTGCGGGCTTGTTCCCCTCCTTCTCTTACTTCGTCACACAGCGAAGCTCACATGGAGAGTGTGGGTCCCATGGGGTTGATAGGGAGCGCGGGGGAGACGCGGCGGCGCGAGGATGGTCGCCTTGACCGTCACGTTCCTACCGCTGCTAGGAAATCCGCCAGCCGGCCCTTACTCTTCGCTAGCCCCTTCTCTGCCTCTGCCTCCGGCCCTAGACTCCTTGGCAAGCCCCCGGGAAGGAGCGAGCCAAGGGAGGATGGAGAGAGGCAGAAGGATTCGCTCAGAAGTGGGCGATGAATTGGCGCGCGGTGCCCCGTGATTGACGGCGGGCACGGGACGGGAGCTTGGAGTACCCGAGAGTTTCCAGGGCTGCGGCCTCAGGATGGTCCTGCCTGCCCGGTGGTTGGGGCACCAAGTGGGTGCAGTCAGGCCACGGCTTCACGAAAGCTCCGCTCGGAACTTTTAGGAAGCTCCTGTTTGGGGAGGGGTGCTGGATTGTGTTTAGGGCCTGGCCTTTTCTAACCTAGGTGTGCGTGTTTATGTGTCTGTAGGGTTTTCCCCCCCCTTCCTTCCTGCCTTCCCTCCTTTACGTCTTCCTGTTTTACTTCCTTCTTTCTCTTTTTCACAGATCACCCCCACCCCTTCCAAATGCTGTCTTTGAAAATAATCTGAACCTGCTATAGTCAATAGCTTTAAAGCAAGTATAAAGAAGAGAGCACAGAGGAATAGCTCTTAAATACAGTGTGGCTCATTTTAAAGGCGAATATGTGTATATAAATAACATATACTAAATTACATATAGTATAATATGTAATATACACACATGCCTGGGTTAAATGTAAAGAAATACTTTGGGACTCCTGCCTAAAGTTACATTACATTTACATTAAGTTTATATCACATGTATATCATGTTACTAAACAGAAATGATAAGTCTGTGCATTTTATGTCTTTAATCTGTTTGAGATACAACTGTTCTTTGAATCAAATTCATCATTTTGAATTCAGAGGTTTCTGGTTACTTGAAAGCTCTGAGCTACAGGGTAAGAATAAAAGGTATGTTGCATTATTTTTGAAGAAGTACAGATGCCGTTTCTTTTTTTAGTGGACCATCCACCCTCCCCATCTTCCTTTTACTAAAAGCTGATTGTTATGCAAATAATATCATAAAAATAAAAACAATCTAAGGATTTCAAAGTGTTTTTACCTAGACCTGAGATGTAAGGAGGGGTCTGGAAGTTACCTATGCGTGATTTGATATGAAGNTTTTTTTAGTGGACCATCCACCCTCCCCATCTTCCTTTTACTAAAAGCTGATTGTTATGCAAATAATATTCATAAAAATAAAAACAATCTGAGAACTTCAAAGTGTTTTTACCTAGACCTGAGATGTAAGGAGGGGTCTGGAAGTTACCTATGCGTGATTTCATATGAAGTTAATAAGGTAAATGATTTCACTTCAGGTGAAAGGAAATTGAGCTGTACTTCCCTCTAAGGGTACTCATTTATCTTATGATCTCCCAAGAGAGGAATCCTCTTAATGTCAACATGTGTCTTTAGCATCACAATGGTGTGTTCACCTCATCAAACCATTAGTTGGACTTGGAATATTTGGCTGGTTCTGTTCTTTTTCAACAACAGAAACCCAATTACACAAAATAAGTAAAGTTGTTAGACTTTACTAACATTGTTGAGATGGTATGATTGATGCATTGAGGCTATCTATCTGTATATCTATCATCTGTCTATATTTCTCATTACAGTTGTGAGGTAATCAAGTTTGCAATATGTCTACTCATGTTTTTCTTCTTAGCCCATTTTCCTTTTATAGTTTTGACTTGATATATTTTACAAAAATAAGTTATATTGAATTTCTCTAGAGGGTAGCCACTTGTGCACGCTTGTTTCTTATGACTAGACCTGGTTTTGAAATGAGGTATAAGATATCAATCATATTTAGCTTTCTGACCTGGAGTCTTTTGCCTATACAGAGACAGATATTTGGTAATAATACTTTAATAATAATATTAGTACTAATATTATAGTACTACTACTAATAATACTATAACCCAAGTAAGGGTTTGTGTTTGATCAACATATTAGACACAGAAATGATATTTTCATTTTGGGTTACAAACCGAAGCTTTAACATTGTGAAGAAATAAAAAGTCCCAGGTTGCTTTTGATATCTTATTTGATTTACTTTAATTTGGAAGCAAGAAGTATATGATGCAGTCTCGAGTTAGGAAGATCTGGGGGTTTAGTAATTTGAATTATCTTTTATTATTATGGCATAAAACTTTATTGCTCTAAGAAAATTATAGCAGCAGATTTTGAAGTTATGGGGATGTTGATCACAGGACATATGTGTTTCCCTGAGTGCTGCTTTTTTGCAGTCACCTTGTGGTAATATGGCAGACACCACGACGTGCCAAGTCCCCCTTCAAGGAAGAGCATGTTGCTCCAGCTCTGGGAATGCTATAAGCAAATGGGTTTCAAGTCTCAGTCTCTTTGAGGATTACCCATTTGGGTCCAGGGTGGCACCACTTCCCAGGGCAGCTCACATCCAGTGACTGATCCATATGGGAGTATAAAGGCCTGACCATATCAACCCAACTCCCAATCACTCTGAAGGATCATTCTGGCTCTGGAACTACCCGTGGGACTTGCATTGCAGCACCAAATCTCTCTTGGCCGATTCTGCTTCCTTCTCCTTTCTCAGATGTTCATAGCAAGGCAGTCCTTAATAAAATTGCATGCTCAACTTCATCTTGAAGCCGGCTTCCCTGGGAAGCCATCCTGTAGCAACACTTCCTCCCTGCATGTTCATTTTGCCAGTTTCAATCTTTTATCTTTGAAAATATAGTGTCACTTCTCATTGGAGGATATTTCTATGGGTCTGTTCCTTTTCTGTCCCTCCTTGTTTTACCATTCTTTCCTGTTAGTGGATTTACAGTTTCTTTAGTCTCTTTCCAGTCTACTGATCTGAGTACTATATACATTTCTATACTTTTAGTAGTAGGTATTTTTATGTTTTTAACATTCATGTTTTGTCTTAACAAATGATATTAATCAAAATATCTACTCCTCTCTAGGATAATAAGAGAGTCTTATAATGTTATAATTTTGATCATATGCCATATTTCCTAATATCATTTAGTGATATAGTTGTGCCATATTTTTTGCAGCCATTGTGTCATTTTTATATAATTTTTCTTTAAAAAAATTTTAATGCTTATTTTATTTACCCACATTTTCTGTGTTCACTGTTGCTTCTTGCATCTATCTTCCTTCTGGATTCAAATTCCTCCTTATAGAAATGTGTATCTATTTGGTAAGCATATGTAGATGATAAAACTCTCTTCATCTTTTTATTGTTGTTTGTTTGAAACTGTATTTGAACTTAACACTTGACTACTAGAGCAGAATTCTATGTTGACAATTACGTTTTACATCATTTTGGAGATACTGTCTCTCTTGTTGATCATTAGAAGTTTCTTCATTGCTTTAGGATTACTCTGTAAATTAGAATTTTGAGATTAACAGATACACGTTACTGTATGTAAAATAGATAAGTGACAAGGACATACTGTATATCACTGGGAATTATATTTAATATTTTGTGATAACCTATAATGGGAAGGAATATGAAAAAGTATATATAAATACAACTGAATCACTTTGCTGTGTGCATCTGAAACTGACACAACATTGTAAATCAACTGTACTTAAATTACAAAAAAAAAAAGAGAGATTATTCTGTCTTTGGTGTTCTGCAGTTTTACTATGGTATGCCCAGGTGTGGGTTTATTTACTGTTTCTTGGACTTTCTTATCTTTAGTCAGATGACTCTTGTGTTTCTTGAATTATTAAAAATCCACAGTGTATTTTGTCATATATTATCTTGCCTTTTTTTTCCTCTATTCTTTCCACTAGGATTCTTATATATATGTTGGACCTTCTTGTTTTATCTCTCATGTCTATCACCTCTGTATTATTTTCAATTAGGAAAGTTTTTTTTTTTTTAAGCATTTGGGTAGCATTTGGGTAATTATTCATAGCTATTATTCCTTGATATTTATTGTTTTAATTTCTGTTGAGCTATGATTTATTTTTTTATTTCTGGGAGTGCTCTTTGATGCCTTTTTCATATGTTTCTGTTTTTTTTCCCTGAAGTTTTCTTTTTATTATGAACTCTATCCGTATTTTGTCTCTTTAATAATTATAGTGTACTTATTTTATAATAAGTCTCAAGTTGTTTTCTTACTTGAAATTCTTCTGGGAGTTAGTTATCCCAATTGGGTCTGCTGGTTCTTTCAGAACTATACATCCACTTAAATGGGGATCCTTTCCTCATGAGGTTTGTTATTTGGATTATGAACTCATTTTCAGCTGGGTTTCTGCTTTTGGTTTTTCCCTCCGGTAGTCATATTTTTCCTAGTTTTTGCAAGTTTCCCTGTAGAGTGGTTCTGTGTTTGCTTCCATAGATTAGCCTGGGAAATTTGCTGGTCTGGGATCAATCAGATTTTTAAAAAATTAAGTTATTTTGACATGTAATATAATTGACATTTTATTCGTTTCAGGTGTACAACATAATGATTTGATATTTGTGTATATTGTGAAATGATCACCATGTTATGTCTATTTAACATTTGTAGAATCAGCTTTTACATTAATTTCCTTGCTTGAGATTCCTACATCATGCAGGTGATATAAATTCAAACTGTGTGTGGGGGAGGTGGTTAATACAAAACACCCTTTTTTTCCCCCCTTCTTGCAGAGCCCCATGGGCTTCCCAGGTGACACTAGTGGTAAAGAATCCACCTGGCAATGCAGGAGATGTAAGAGGTGGGTTCAATCCATGGGTCAGGAAGATCCCCTGGAGTAGGAAATAGCAACCCACTCCAGTATTCTTGCCTGGAAAATCTCATAGACAGAGGAGCATGGTGTACTATAGTCCATGGGATTGCAAAAAGTCGGATAGAATTGAGCAACTGAGCACATGCAGAGCCCCAGGAAGAGACAAACTTTCTTGCTGCTTCCAGGACAAACTTCTACTTCTAATTTAACTGAAAGGTTAACTGTCTCGGGGTTCTTTAGACAGAGGTCTCAGTTCATTCTTTCCATGGGCCCCAGATAAAATTTATTGTCCCTGAACACAGGTGACATCTCCAGCCTGTAGGCATTCATGCCTGCGTCTAAGTTCTGTATCACTTTGGGTTGCTGTATTACCAGTTTATGTGCCTGCTAGTCCTGTATCTGTTTCCTTTCTTACTAACAGCTACAGATTACCTTTTTCTCTTCAGACTTAACTATTTAACCTAGTTAATTTTCCTGGTCTTTTAAAAATCTAAGTATGTTTGTGTTTATAGCAGAAAGGAGTTTGGTTCATATGAAGTCAGTCTGCCATGCTACTGGCATAAGATGTCTTTCTATGACTATATACACTATGAGAATCAACCCTTTTCAGGTACTTTCTCCCCACCCTCAAATTATTTTAAAAAGCTAAATTATGCTAGTCCACTTATGTTGGTGACAGTAACATTTGTGTTGAGTCCAGGGAAATTGTCTTATAAGAGTGTCTCTGAGTATGGATTTGTCTAATGGCTTACTGCTTTATTGACTATGCCAAAGCCTTTGACTGTGTGGATCACAATAAACTGTGGAAAATTCTGAAAGAGATGGGAATACCAGACCACCTGACCTGCCTCCTGAGAAATCTGTATGCAGGTCAGGAAGCAACAGTTAGAAGTGGGCATGGAACAACAGACTGGTTCCAAATAGGAAAAGGAGTACGTCAAGGCTGTATATTGTCACCCTGCTTATTTAACTTATATGCAGAGTACATCATGAGAAACGCTGGACTGGAAGAAACACAAGCTGGCATCAAGATTGCCGGGAGAAATATCAATAACCTCCGATATGCAGATGACACCACCCTTATGGCAGAGAGAGAAGAGGAACTCAAAAGCCTCTTGATGAAGGTGAAAGAGAGTGAAAAGTTGGCTTAAAGCTCAACATTCAGAAAACGAAGATCATGGCATCTGGTCCTATCACTTGATGGCAAATAGATGGAGAAACAGTGGAAACAGTGTCAGACTTTATTTTTNAAAATATCAATAACCTCAGACATGCAGATGACACCACCCTTATGGCAAAAAGTGATAAAGAGGCTATTGCCTCTTGATAAAAGTGAAAGAGAAGAGTGAAAAAGTTCAACATTTTCACTCTCAACATTCAGAAAACTAAGATCATGGCATCCCTTCCTATCACTTCATGGGAAACAGATAGGGAAACAGTGGCAGACTTTATTTTCTTAGGCTCCAAAATCACTGCAGATGGTGACTGCAGCCATGTAATTAAAAAACACTTACACCTTCTAAGGAAAATTATGACCAACTTCAGTTCAGTTCAGTTCAGTCACTCAGTCATGTCTGACCTTTTGCGACCCCATGAATCGCAGCACGCCAGGCCTCCCTGTCCATCACCAACTCCCAGAATTCACTCAGACTCACGTCCATCGAGTCAGTGATGCCATCCAGCCATCTCACTCTCTGTATCAGACTTTATTTTTGGGGGCTCCAAAATCACTGCAGATGGTGACTGCAGCCATGAAATTAAAAGACTCTTACTCCTTGGAAGAAAAGATATGACCAACCTAGATAGCATATTCAAAAGCAGAGACATTACCTTGCCGACTAAGGTCCATTTAGTCAAGGCTATGGTTTTTCCTGTGGTCATGTATGGATGTGAGAGTTGGACTGTGAAGCAGGCTGAGCGCCGAAGAATTGATGCTTTTGAACTGTGGTGTTGGAGAAGACTCTTGAGAGTCCCTTGGACTGTAAGCAGATCCAACTAGTCCATTCTGAAGGAGATCAGTCCTGGGATTTCTTTGGGAGGAATGATGCTAAACCTGAAACTCCAGTACTTTGGCCACCTCATGAGAAGAGTTGACTCATTGGAAAAGACTCTGATGCTGGGAGGGATTGGAGGCAGGAGGAGAAGGGGTCGACAGAGAACGAGATGGCTGGATGGCATCACGGACTCGATGGACATGAGTTTGAGTGAACTCTGGGAGTTGGTGATGGACAGGGAGCCTGGCGTGCTGCGATTCATGGGGTCGCAAAGAGTTGGACACGACTGAGCGACTAAACTGAACTGAATGGCTTACTCACTCAATTAGGTTCAGGGTAAACATTTTTAGCAAGAATACTCTTAACATCTGTGATGTGTACTTCCTGTTGCATCACAGCAGAAGAGTCTGTTTGTCCTGTTACACGTGAGTAAGTCAGATTACTTGAAAGATGGTACCTACAAAATAGTTCCTTTTTTTCTTTTAAAATAACATATACTCTGTATATATTATAGTCTCAAAGTATCAGACTATGTGAAAACCAGCTTCCCCACAACTTTCACCCAATATTCTTTATTAGATTTTTATTTTGAGATAATTAGAGATGTACATGCAGCTTGAGAAATAGTACAGAGAGATCCTGTGTACCCATCATTCAGTGTTCCCCAAGAGTAATATCTTGGATAACTATAATGCAATATTATAACCAGGAACCTGACATTGACAGAATCTACAGCTTTTATTCAAAATTAGCAGTTTTATGCTTGTTTGTGTGTGTATGTTTTTGTTCAGTCACCTAGTTATGTCTGACTCTTTGCGTCCTATGGACTGCAGCATGCCAGGCTTCCCTGTTCCCTCACCATCTCCCAGAGTTTCCCTAGTTCATATCCATTGCCTTGGTGATGCCATCCAGCCATCTCATGCATTTGCTGTGCTGTGTTTAGTCACTCAGTCATGTCCAACTCTTTGTGATCCAATGGACTGTAGCCCACCAGGCTCCTCTGGTCATGGGGATTCTCTAGGCAAGAATACTGGAGTGGGTTGCCTCCAAGGGATCTACCAAGCCCAGGAATTGAACCCAAGTTTCCTGCATTGCAGGCGGATTCTTTACCAGCTGAGCTACCAGGGAAGCCTGCTCATGCATTTAGTTCTATGCAATTTTAGGACACGGGTAGGTTTGTGTATTCACCACCACAGTCAAGATATAGAATAGTTCCAACACCACAAGGAGTCCTTTTGCTGCCCTTTTTATAACTGCACCCTCCTCCCTCTCACTCACTGCCCCATTCCTAACCTCTGACAATCACTAATCTGTTCTTTATCTCTACAGATTTGTCATTCCCAAATTGTTATATAAATGGGATCATAGATTATATAAACTTTGAGAGTTGTTTTTGTTCTCCAGTCACCACCATAATCCCCAGAGTACTTCAGGATTTTGTACATGTCAATGGTTTATTCCTTTTTTATTGCTAAATGATATTTTGTGGTATGGGCATACCACAGCTTGTTTAGGCATTGAAGGACTTTGAGTTATTTCCCGTTTTCAGCATTATGATTAAATCTGATGCACGTGTATGTACAGGTGTTCGTGTGGGTGTAAATGTTCACTTCTCTGGGATCAAAGATGCCCAGGGTGTGATTGTTGGGTCCTATGTAGTTACACATTTAGTTTTATAAGACACTGTTTTCCAGAGAAGCTGTATCTTTACATGCCCACCAGCAATGTATGAATGATCCAATTTCTCTGTGTTATGTTTGCCTGACATTTTATTTAATATGTTTTCTGTTTGTTTTCTCTGTTTCTTATTCCTTTACTTCCCTTTTCTCACCTTCCTGTGAGTTACTCCAACATTTTATAAGATTCCCTTGTGATTTGCTTTAGTGTTTGTGAGTGTATCTCTCTGTTTAGTTTTCTCAGTGGTTGCTCTGGCTATTACTATTTTTGTTTGGATCTCTTTCCTCTTCCTTCTTTTATATGTGCTGTTGTTTAACGTAGGACAGTGTTATAGTTTTTTATTTCACTTACTGAATATGAATTCAGCAGTTCATATTGGGAATGAATTTGTGGTTGACAGTTCTTTTCTTTCAGCACTTGAAAAATATGCTGCTACCTTCAGGCCTTCATGGTTTGTGATGAGAAAATTGTCATTTGAATTGATGGTCTGCTAAAGGCAATGTGCCGTTTCTCTCAGGTTGGTTTAAGATATTTTCCTTGTCTTCAGTTTTTTAGAAGCTTAGTGGTGATGTGTCTTGGTGTGGATTTCTTTCGGTTTATTCCGTTTAAGATTTGCTCTTATATCCCTAGGTTTGTATCTTGTACCAAGTTTTTCCTAGCATTATTTCTTCAAATACACTTCAGCTCTACTATCTCTCTCATGTCCTTCTGGGATGTGATGATATGAATATTGGATCATTTGTTACTGTCCCACAGAATCCTGAGGCTCTGTCATCTTCGTCTTTTTTTGGGGAGGGGGTCTTAGTTTCTTTCTGTTATTCAGTTTGGATAAATTATATTGATCTAGTCTCAAGTGCACTGATTCTATCATCTCCACTACTGAGCCCATCCAATGACTGTTTTATTTTGTTTCTTATATTTTTTTAGCTCTGTAATTGCCATTTGGTTCTTTCTAGCACTTATGTGTCTTTGTTGACATTTTCTTTTCTTTTTTTTCCAGAGAATTTGCTTGTTGAAGCACTTTTATAATGGATGCTCTAAAATTCTAACATATGATTCATTTTGGTGTTGGTTTTAGTTTTTTTTTTTTCTCATTTGAGTTGTGATTGTGTCCTTGGTATTTTGGCTACAACATCAAGAGGTTCTGGGTCCTATTGAAATCTTATACTTTAACAGACAGTCACCCTGTTTAGATTTAGGACACAAGTCCTGAATTACTTTTGTGGGCTGTAGTTCCAATGGCAGTTAAATTTCCAGAGGCTTTGTGGTGCTATTTCAGATTGCCTGACTTGTCTGGTGTTTTTGGAGCTCCCAGTGAGCCCTGCTGATACCCCTGGAAGGGACCAGAAGGGAGCTGCCCATGCCAGTCCTGCTGATGCTTGTAGGTGAGAGAAGTGACTTTTTAGCCTTCAGGGATAAGGAGCATTGCTGGGCCTGGAGCTGGTTGTGGCAGGATTCCCCCTGCCAATGTGGTGAGGCCATCTGGCGTTGCTGGCTGGACCCCAGTTAGATGAGAGGGAGGAATGTAAGCCTACCTGTATCACCTACGGCTAGACTGTGGGGCTGCGGGGATGGGTTGGAGACTCAGGGTCCACATAACCTGCTGTTGGGTAGGGAGTCGTAAGACACCTTCTGCTCTGTTGTTCCTCTAGTCCAGGGCCACCGACTAATCCACCTCCTTTTCACTGTTCTGAGTACTCCTCGGTTGGCCTGTTTTCTTATTTTCAAGATTCTTAGTTATATTAAGTGAAGAGGAGGGATGTGTGTGCCATCTTGCCTGCACCAGAAGCATATGCTTTTTAAAAGCACTCTAACTCCTCAGCCATGTTATCTGTTAATATAGTTGAAAATACTGGTTTGAATTGTGTTTTCCAGTAATTCGCATTTGTTTCCGTTTAACCTGTTTTAAAAATCAGTACATATTTTATATTTTGTTTAATTTACTTAATATTGCCATAATTGGATAGTTAAATGTTATATCACATCCTGCCTGTGAAATCTAAGCAAAAATCTATGTATGCAGTATTTTCTATACTGTATCTTTTTCTCTAAGTTGTCTGAAAGCATTTGAAAAATATCAATACTTATTATCTGTTGCCATCTCTAGGAAATGCTAAAAAGATCCTATATTAGATGGACTTTAAACAGTTTAGAAAATAAATGATGTTATTTGCATGAGCAATTTGCTGATGTTTTGTTCAGATTAAGGAAAAGATAACAGGATTCTGATTTTGACTGTCCTGGTTTATACCACAGTGCTGACTCAGACTTACAACCTTTCTAAACTGAAAGCGAGCTTAGAGATCACCTATTTCAAATCAATCCTAATGTTCTTTAGTTAAGAAAACTGATACCTTGAAAGGCCATAGGGAGCTTAAGTTCCTTTAATTCAATAATGGCAAGGTTTGTTTATTATAAGTTCTTAATGTTTCTTAATTTTATATTTTCTTTAAGAAACCAGAATCACTTTATTTTGAGAAGACAAAATTTTATATTGAGGCGTGGTTTTTCAGTACCTTTTTCTAAAGAGAAAATAATACTTTCATAAGTTGGGATTGCATGATGATATCTTTAAAAAATAAGTATGTTGGAAAATCTGATGAACATATGGACCAATTATCTAGCAAAATTAACATAAACCAAAAATTAGCATATAATCTTGGAGGTTTATGAAGTCCTAAGAAAGATGCCTAGATTCTGTTTTTCTGTTGTTTGTACTGAGTGATATCTGTGGATGCCTTTCCTGGGACAGGTGGCTTGAATGCCTCACATTGTAGACAGGCTCCCCTTTAAAGGCTTGTGGGTTGTGGCACAGTGCATTCTTGTGCTGAGGAATTTTTCTTCCTGAAGGTTCTAGAGAGTCAGTAGGTGAGAAGGATATAGCAGGACCAGCAGATGTTAAAACAGACTGTTGGAGATAAAAACAGGCAACTCAGCCTGCAACACCGCTCCTACCTCCCCCCACCACACACATGCAGAGATCTTATGATTCCTTGGAAAGACTCTTTCTCTGCTTCTGTCTTCTTTCACTCTCTCACTGTGTGGAGAAACAGTGCCCTTGGAGATATTTTCCCTTCCTCTAGTAAGGCTGCTTTGGTGGTCATTTAAACCTACTTTTTACCCATATCACATGTTATGGGCTCAAAGAAGAGAACATAGAGTGGCATTTGAGGGACTGACTGGGGACTTTTTGAGAGTAAGAAGAAAATGACATCTGTGGTTTTCTTATATTATGCATCATAATAATTTAAGAGCATAGAATGACAAATGTCTCTAAATTCAGAGATAAGGAGTGAAAACAGTATTTATTAGAATAGTTATAATTACTTCTAGGAAGCTACCTATATATGTTTAAAGGAAGCTACGCTATACTTCTCTGTAACTGGTGCAACTCCGTGGATGAGAAATAAAACCCTGAAATGACTTGAAGTGCCACGATATATGCTAGGTGAAAAACTCAATGCAGAAAAATGGAGAGGTGTAGAAAAACAAATAATAGAGTAACAGATTTTCCCCCTAGTGCTTTTATCTCTTTTATTTATTTATTTAAACAATTTTTGTTGGCATATAGTTGCTTTACATTGTTGTCTTAGTTTCTATTTTATAGCAAAGTGAGTTGGCTATACATATACATATATCCCCTCTTTTGGATTTCCTTCTTATTTAGGTTACCACAGAGCAGTGAGTAGAGTTCCCTTGCTATACATCAGGTTGTCATTAGTTTAATAATGTATATATGTCAATCTCAATCTCTTAATTCATCCTACCACCATCTCCCTTTCCTCTTGGTATCCATACGTTTGTTCTCTACATCTGTGTACATCTTTTAAAGGAGTTTTGTTATTAGGGTTGCTTTTTAAATAACTAAATGAGAACTGGGAATCAGAAGCCCTGAGTTCCTGCTCTCCTGTGTCACTAAGTGGGTACATGACATCCCTGTGTAAGCAGCAGGGCATAATTAAGACTTTGAATTATGATAATAATTTCTAAGATTTTTTTCAGCATTATAATTTAGTGAAACTTTAGGGAGAATTATTTGATACAGCATTAGGGGAATTTTTGGATAAGCCTGTGCAATTAAATATAGTCAGTATCTGTGGGTTCTGCATCCATGGATTTAACCAACTGTGGTTGAATGCGAGCCGACCTACTACATGGATGTGGAGTCTATGGATACTGAAATGCCACTGTATTGTGCCATTATATATGAAGGACTTGATCGTTCACAGATGATTTTGGTGTGTGTGGGAGTCCTGAAACCAATTCACCCCTCTTCCCCAAACTGAGGGACCACCGTGTTATTCATTCCAGGGAACAAATATTTTTTTAGTTTGAACTTATTGTAATACCTTGATTTGGTCCGAAATTTGCAATGATTGGAGAGGTCATGGTTGAATGAGGACTACTCAGCCATATGGAAATAACACACCACAATTTGTAGAACAAATACTTCAGTGCTGATGGTGAAAATGACAGTAGTGATGATACTCATGCGCATGGCTCTAAATCTGATTGGTATGGAGGTGTAGTGATATTATAGATTGCTTATGAAGCGTCCATTCATCATCCTTCTGTTTTATCTGTTACACACGATGGAAAGGAAATTATTCAGCTTTCCAGTCTCCCATGAAGCTAGGACTGGCCCACATTACAACGATTTGATGGAGATGTCTGGGGATCATGTACAGTTTTGAAAAGGCAAAGTTTCTCAAGGAGAAGGCTCTTGCTCTTGACCCTTATCACCTTTTTGCTTTGAGGTGAGCAGCTATCTTGCTAGCATGAGGAATAAAACCTCTCACTTAGAATGGTTAACCAAAAAGGAAGAAGTAGCTTGGAGTTTTGATGACATCTTAAAGTAGATTTATCATCTTTGCACTGCCTACCTTCACGCTTATTATTCCATGAGAAGACAAAAAAAAAAAACCAAACAAACTCCTATTTCTTCCACTATTTATTAGGTTTCCTGTCACTTCCAGCCAAATAGATTCCCAACTGAATATGTAAACTGATTGTCATGAATTTGGTCTTACATTTTTGAAGGATAAAATGAGTGTTTATAGATCTTTGTAATTACTGATCTCGGCCTGCAACATTTAGACTAGTATATGGTATAAATATCTTTATTCTGAGGAAGTTTGGCTGTGAAAATTTTGGAAATTTTGTAGAATTTTTACTTTACTGTTGCTAGCATGAGGAATAGCATAAGACTCAAAGAGTCTCTATTTTGTCTTGCTCAGAGAATATTTCAGATTTTATTCAATGGGTAAAATTTATGTGAGGAAAACTATTTCTGTGAGTCACACCTCCTACTTATCTATAATCTTCACTAAGATGAGGGTATAGCTGGAGAATACCAATGAGTCTTAATTTTTTTTTCCTCATTTGGATTCATAGGCAAAAATGTATAGCAGAGTTGGCTACCCTCTTTAGTCTACGTTTATTTTCTTCTGACTTCACCCTTTCTCATGACTGAGAAATATTTTCAAGCTGGACTTCAGAGGTTAAAGAAGGATAGCCATTCACAGTAAGTGTATATAAAAGATGCAAGATAATTGTTGTGTGACATAGCATCTGTCCACCCTTCATTTGAATTTGCCTTTCTTAAGTGTAGGGGATTAAGTTTTCATGACGTCATATGAAGAGAGAAAAGAATTCAATTGAAATATACTTGTTATTTTATCAAGATTGTATTCATTCAAGAGTAAAAAGTGAAATGTAATACTACAAGTAAGGAGTTTATTTGTGTTTTTAATTAAAAAATGTTTTATTTTGTATTGGGGTATAGTCGATTCACAATGTTGTGATAGTTTTTGGTGTACAGCAAAGTGATTTAGTTATGCATATTCATATGTGTATTCTTTTTCAGATTCTTTTGCCATATAGGTTATTACAAAGTATTAAGTATAGTTCCCTGTGCTATACAGTAGATCCTTGTTGATGATCTGTTTTGCATATAGTAGTGTGCATATGCCAATCCCAATCTCCCAATTCATCCCACGCCTCCATCTTTCCCCCTTGTCAACCTTACATGAGGAGTTTATTTTTTGTATACCATGAGATATCTGGAGGGAGATAGTACAAAGCTGGAGCAACTGCACCATCCTTGAAGTTACCAAGGATTCAGGCTCCTTGCTTTTAACTCTACCATCATTAGCATATGGTTTTCCTTCTTTTGGTGAAAAGACAGTGAGCCTCCAGAATAGCTGCTGTACTACAGACAGGAAGAAGGGCTGGACAAAAAGACCAGGCCTGCATCAGGTGATAGTCCTTTTATTAAATTCTTTATTCCACCCGGTAGCATGTGAGATCTTAGTCCCCTGACCAGAGATGATACTGTGCCTCTGCACTGGGGGCATGGAGTCTTAACCCTTGGACCACAAGGAGAATCTATAGTCTTTTTAATAAGGAAAATGATAGCACCCAAGAAGATGCATTTGATAGACTTCCACTAATATTTTATTGACCAGAACTATGTCAGTGGCCATCTCTAATGGCAGGGAAGTCTGAGAAATAGAAGGCTTAAAATTTAAAAAAAATTTAATCTGGGAAAATAAGTACCTCCCTAAATGCTGCTGCTGCGGCTGCTGCTGCTAAGTCGCTTTAGTCGTGTCCGACTCTGTGCGACCCCATAGACGGCAGCCCACCAGGTTCCCCCACCCCTGGGATTCTCCAGGCTAGGATCCCTTTATTATTAAAAAAGAGGAGGAGAATGGATATTGGGTAGGCAACCATCACCGTCATTGCATATGAAGAATATTTTTCAGCTTTAAAAATAATATTCATTGTGTTGTCAATAATGTATAGCCTGGTGATTTCTTAAAATATTACTGCTTAAAAATAGTTATTATTCATTTCAGTTCAGTTCAGTCTCTCAGTCGTGTCCGATTCTTTGTGACCCCATGAATCGCAGCACGCCAGGCCTCCCTGTCCATCATCAACTCCCGGAGTTCACTCAAACTCACGTCCATCAAGTCAGTGATGCCATCCAGCCATCTCATCCTCTTTTGTCCCCTTCTCCTCTTGCCCCCAATCCCTCCCAGCGTCAGAGTCTTTTCCAATGAGTCAACTCTTAGCATGAGGTGCCGAAAGTACTAGAGTTTCAGCTTTAGCATCATTCCTTCCGAAGAAATCCC
Source organism: Oreotragus oreotragus (assembly GCA_006410675.1). Classification (NCBI taxonomy): domain Eukaryota; kingdom Metazoa; phylum Chordata; class Mammalia; order Artiodactyla; family Bovidae; genus Oreotragus; species Oreotragus oreotragus. The sequence goes on from SJYX01005105.1 coordinate 160,467, forward strand.
AGGGCAGATCTCCTTCAGAATGGACTGGTTGGATTATTACTTGCCTTAAAGTCCTAGAAGATTCAGTCATTTGAAGTTTTGTATCAGCTGTGACTTTGTGTTAAGAATGGCTAACATGTAAAACTCAAATTATATATTAATAGTCATTAGCATTAAGCTAATTGTGGGCAGAAAAGGTCATAATTTCCTTCTGTAATGACATCTGTAAGTATGCAATTCTGAGATATCAGTGACAATATATAATAGTATAATTATACTATTATATACTGTAATATATATACTTATAATATCTGTCTCTTATACACAAATGTAAAACTCAAATTATATATTAATAGTCATTAGCATTAAGCTAATTGTGGGCAGAAAAGGTCATAATTTCCTTCTGTAATGACATCTGTAAGTATGCAATTCTGAGTTATCAGTGACAATATATAATAGTATAATTATACTATTATATACTGTAATATATATACTTATAATATTATATACAGAATATATATAATTTTATTCATTAATGAAATACTGTTCTTTATTTTTTGTTTAGATTTGCATTCATGTATTTAGGGCTATTTTGTTGTGCCAAAAGGTTTAATGAATAGTATCCAAGAACGGGCATTTATTTTAAAATGAATAAAACTGGCAGAATTGCAGTATTTATACCTTGCTGTTCTCATTCAGGATATTGACAGAGATATTCTGTAATTGAGGGTTTATTCTTCAATTGATGTAGATACTCTTCATAGAAGCTGTTTATCCACATCAAGTATAATAGATCTTTTCTGGTTAAGTTTTTTTCCATTAAAATAGGGTGAGGCAACTGTACTCACCACACTTCAGAGGAATGGTACAAAGATAAATGGAATAATGGATGTGAAGTGCATTTTTTCCTTTGAACAAAGATGTTACATAAATTCTGTTAATAGTATCAGTAATGTGTAAATAAGATAATGGGTGAACATTTCCAAAAGTGAATATCATAACCAGGAATTCTGAGTGTGGTCCTCAGTGTCTGTTTTTTAAAAAGAAGAGCAACATAGCAACACACTCTTACATCCTTGCATTGAAATATCAAAGGTAAGCTTCATTGTGGGGGGAAGAGAATGTATAGAAAGAGTTTTAAAAGAGGGACTTATTAAATAATGCAATATAGTAATCAGTTTTGTCTAGGTGTAAAAGGTCTTTGGATCTTTTAAATGGTTAAAGAAATGGGAAAACTCTGATTAAAATGTGAATGCTGGTTATAACCTAGAGCAGAACTTTCAGTGGTTCTATCTGGAAAATAATGAGGCTCTGCTTGACTCATAAAAATCTTCAAAAAAGATTTTTGTAATATCTCTGTAAAGGTTTTTGTCATCTTGTTGCCCACAAATATTTTTTTCAAAAAATAATTTGAGAAAGGAAGTTTTTCCTTATTTCTGACTTAACCACAATGCTTTTTATGTGCTGATCCCCATTAAGGATGAATTGCATTGTGTGATGATAAGAACCCTTAACTTTGAGCCAGAACTAGGGTTCCTGTCTTAGGTTTATGCCTAATTTATTTTTGTAACTGGGAAAGTTTTTAAATTGCTTTGTGTGAATAAACACCTTTAGGTTGTATCCATCTCCCCTTGGCTGACCAATTGAGGTCGTGGAAAAAAGTCATATTTTGCTGGGAAGAAGGGGCCTTTCATGGCAGTCTTACGCGAAGTGTGTTCAGTCGTGAAACTGGCATTAAAGCTGGTCTGGAAATGAGTATGAGTAAGGAAGTTTGCTTTTTTCTGTCTTATTTACTTGGATGATTTTATATGCTAAAGAGACAGTGATTTAAAGTGGAGCAGAGTTGGCCTTTTCATTCTGTTCATGGGGTTCTTAAAGCAAGAATACTGAAATGGTTTGCCATTCCCTTCTCCAGTGGACCATGTCTTGTCAGACCTCTCCACCATGACCTGTCTGTCTTAGGTGGCCCTACGCAGCATGGCTCATAGTTGCATTGAGTTATACAAAGCTGTGGTCCATGTGATCAGTTTGGTTAGTTTTCTGTAATATATATGGAATCTCGAAAGGTGGTACTGATGATCCTATGTGCAGGGCAGCAAATGAGACACAGACAGAAAGAACAAGATTTTGGGCTCAGTGCGAGAGGGAGAAGGTGGGATGATTTGAGAGAATAACTGAAATGTATACATTACTATATGTAAAATAGATATGTAAAATAGATAAAAATATGTAAAATAGAGTTTGATGCATCTTGCAGGGCATCTGAAGTTGGTGTTCTCTGACAACCTGGAGGGATGGGCTGGTGAGGGAGGTGAGGGGGAGGTTAAGGAGGGAGGGGACACACATATGCCTATGACTGATTGATGTTCAGTTCAGTTCAGTGCAGTCGCTCAGTCATGTAGGACTCTTTGCAATGCCATGGACTGGAGCACACCAGGCATCCCTTTTCATCACCAACTCCCGGAGCTTGCTCAAACTCATATCCATCGAGTCAGTGATGCCATCCAATGATCTCATCCTCTGTCATCCCCTTCTCCTCCTGCCTTCAAACTTTCCCAGCATCAGGGTCTTTTCCAATGAGTCAGTTCTTTGCATCAGATGGCCAAAGTATTGGAGTTTCAGCTTCAGCGTCAGTCCTTCCAATGAAGACCCAGGACTGATTTCCTTTAGGATGGACTGGTTTGATCTCCTTACTGTCCAAGGGACTCTCAAGAGTCTTCTCCAACACCACAGTTCAAAAGCATCAATTCTTTGGCACTCAGCTTTCTTTAGAGTCCAATTCTCACATCCATACATGACTACTGGAAAAACCATAGCTTTTACTAGACAGACCTTCATTGGCAAAGTAATGTCTCTCCTTTTTAATATGCTGTCTAAGTTTGTCATAGATTTTCTTCCAAGGAGCAAGCATCTTATCATTTCTTGGCTGCAGTCACCATCTGCAGTGATTTTGGAGCCCAAGAAAATAAATTCTCTCAATGTTTCCATTGTTTCCCCATTTATTTGCCATGAAATGATGGGATCAGATGCCATGATCTTAGTGTTTTGAATCTTAAGTTTTAAGCCAGCTTTTTCACTCTCCTCTTTCACTTTCATCAAGAGGCTCTGAAGTTCTTCACTTTCAGCTGTAAGGGTGGTGTTGCCTGCATATCTGATGTTACTGATATTTTTCCCAGCAATCTTGATTCCAGCTTGTGCTTCATCCAGCCTGGCATTTCACATGATGTACCCTGTATATAAGTTAAATAAGCAGGGTGACAATATACAGCCTTGATGTACTCCTCTCCCAATTTGTAACCAGTCCATTGTTCCATGTCCAGTTCTGACTGTTGCTTCTTGACCCGCATACAGATTTCTCAGAAAGCAGCTAAGTCGGTCTGGTATTCCCATCTCTTGAAGAATTTTCCAGTTTGTTGTGATCCACAGTCAAAGGCTTTCGTATAGTCAATAAAGCAGAAGTAGATGTTTTTCTGGAACTCTCTCTCCTTTTCAGTAATCCAATGGATGTTGAAATTTGATCTCTGGTTCCTCTGCCTTTTCTAAAT
>SJYX01005105.1:166928-185875 GCA_006410675.1 Oreotragus oreotragus
TGATGCTGGGAGGGATTGGGGGCAGGAGGAGAAGGGGATCACAGAGAATGAGATGGCTGGATGGCATCACTGACTCCATGGACGTGAGTCTGAGTGAACTCTGGGAGTTGGTGATGGACAGGGAGGTCTGGCGTGCTGCGATTCATGGGGTCGCAAAGAGTTGGACACAACTGAGCGACTGAAGTGAACTGAACTGAACTGAAGGCTGACTTGACTTCACACTCCAGGATTTCTGGTTCTAGGTGAGTTATCACACCATTGTTGTTATCTGGATTATTAAGATCTTTTTTGTATATTTCTGTGTATTCTTGCCGCCTCTTTTTAATATCTTCTGTTTCTGTTAGGTCGATACTATTTGCGTCTTTATTCTGTCCTACTTTGCATGAAATGTTCCCTTAGTATCTCAAATTTTCTTGAGATCTGTAGTCTTTCCCATTCTGTTATTTTCCTATATTTCTCTGCGTTGATCGCTAAAAAAGGCTTTCTTATCTCTCCCTGCTATTCTTTGGAACTCTGCATTCAGATGCTTATATCTTTCCTTTTCTCCTTTGCTTTTTGCTTCTTTTATTTTCTCTTATTGTAAGGCCTCCTCAGTCAACCATTTTGCCTTTTTGCATTTCTTTTTCTTGGGGATGGTCTTAATCACTGCCTCTTGTTCAATGTCACCAACCTCCATCCATAGTTCTTCAGATACTCTATCAAATCTAATTCCTTGAATCCATTTGTTACTTGAGAACCCTATGAACACCATGAAAAGGCAAAAAGATATGACACTGAAAGCTGAATTCTGCAGGTCAGTAGGTCCTCAGTATGCTATCGGAGATCAGTGGAGAAAGAACTCCAGAAAGAATGAAGGGATGGAGCCAAAGCAAAACAACGCCTAGTTATGGATGTGACTGGTGATGCAAGTGAAGTCTGATGCTGTAAGGAACATAGGAACTGGAATGTCAGGTCCATGAATCAAGACAAATTGGAAGTGGTCAAACAGGAGATTGAATGAGTGAACATTGACATTTTATGAATCAGTGAACTAAAATGGACTGGAATGGGTGAATTTAGCTCAGATGACCATTATATCTACTACTGTTGGCAAGAATCCCTTAGAAGAAATGGAGTAGCCATCATAGTCAACAGAAGAGTCCAAAATGCAGTACTTGCATGCAGTCTCACAAACAACAGAATGATCTCTGTTCATTTCCAAGGCAAACCATTCAATATCATGGCGATCCAAGTCTATGCCCTGACTAGTAATGCTGAAGAAGCTGAAGTTGAATGGTTCTATGAATTACAAGACTTTCTAGAACTAACACCCCTCCAAAAAATGTCCTTTTCATTACAGAGGACTGGAATGCAAAAGTTGGAAGTCAAGAAATACCTGGAGTAACAGGAAAATTTGGCCTTGAAGTACAAAATGAAGCTGGGTAGAGGCTAACAGAGTTTTTCCCAGAGAACTCACTGATAATAGCAAACACCCTCTTCCAACAACACAAGAGAAGACTCTACACATAGACATCACCAGATGGTCAATACCGAAATCAGATTGATTATATTCTTTGCAGCCAAAGATGGAGAAGCTCTATACAGTCAGCAAAAACAAGACAGGGAGCTGACTGTGGCTCTGATCATCAACCCCCTTATTGCCATGATTCAGACTTCAGCTGAAGAAAGTAAGGAAAACTACTAGACCATTCAGGTATGACCTAAATCAAATCCCTGATTCATGTTTATATATAGCAAAAAGCCATTGCAATATTGTAAAGTAATTATCTGCCAATTAAAAATTTTAAAAAGTGAAACTGCATTAAATGATGATGAAAAAAGAATAGAGGTAGTCCTGGAAGTGGCTTACATCCCTCTCACTTGGATATCTTTGCCTAGAACTCAGTCTTGTGGCTAAGTCTACCAGAGTGGCTGAGATAAAGTTGTCTAGCTGTGAGTCCAGAGAAGAAGGAATGGATTTGGTAAAGAGCTGATAGTATCTGCAGTGTTATCATTCTGCAGATTTCTTTACCTCCTTCTTATGTTAGGTCCTTTGTTTCCTGATTTCCACATCTCTTGCTTTAACTTGATTTAGTCTCATGTTTTGAGGAATAGAGCACATCCTCCAGTATCTTCCTAAGAAAGGATATCTTGAGGTGAAGCCGTTGAGATATTTTATATCTGAGAATATTTTTATTCTGTTTTACACCTGATGGATAGTTTGTCTGGATCTAGGATTCTTTTTACAAGTCATTTTCACTCCGCATTTAAAAAATTGTTGGAGTATAGTTTATTTACAATGTTGTTTTAGTTTCAGGTGTATATCAAAATGAATCAGTTATACATAGGCAGGTGTGCTAAGTCACTTCAGTTGTGTCCGATTCTTTGCAACCCACCAATCTCCTCTGTCTATGGGGATTCTCCAAGCAAGAATATTGGAGTGGGTTGCCATTTCTTTCTCCAAGTTATACGTATGCGTATGGCCATTCTTTTTTTTTTTTTTTTTTTGGATTCTTTTCCCATATAGGCCATTGCAGAGTACTGAATAGATTTCCCTGTGCTAGACAGAAAGTTCTTATTAGTTATCTGTTTTATATATAGCAGTGTGTATATGTCAAGCCCAGTCTCCCCGTTTATCCCACCCTTACTTATCCTGGTATCCATGACCCTAGTTCTGTTTTGTAAATAAGTTCTTTTTTTTTTTTTAGATTCCACATATAAGCCATATCATATGACATTTGTCTTTCTGTATCTGACTTCCTTCACTCAGTATGACAATCTCTATGTCATCCATGTTGTTGCAAATGGCATTGCAACAACAACATTGGCATTGTTGTTCTTTTTTACAGCTGACTAATATTGCATTGTATATATGCGCCACATTTTCCTTATTTATTTTTCTGTTGATGGACATTTAGGTTACTTCCATGTCCTGGATATTGTAAATAGTGTTTCAGTGAACATTGGGGTACATGTATCTTTTGCAATTATGGTTTTCTCCACATATATGCCCAGGAGTGGGACTGCTAGGTCATATGATAGTTCTATTTTTAGTTTTTTAAGAAACCTCCATACTTGTTCTCCATAGTGGCTGTACCAATTTACATTCCCACTAACCATGTAGGAGGGTTCCCTTTTCTCCACACCCTCTCCAGTATTTACTGTTTGTAGATTTTTTGATGATGGCCATTCTGACTGGTGTGAGATACCTCATTGTAGTTTTGATTTGCATTTCTTTAATAATTAGTGATGTTGAGCATCTTTTCATGTGCTTTTAGGCTATCTGTATTTCTCCTTTGGAGAAATGTCTGTTTAGATCTTTGGCCCATTTTTTGATTGAGTTATTTGTTTTTTTGATATTGAGCGTGAGCTGTTTGTACATTTTAGATATTAATCCTTTGTCAGTTGCTTCATTTGAAAATATTTTCTCCCATTCTGAGAGTTATCAGTTTTCTTTTTATGATTTCCTTTGATGTGCAGAAGCTTTTAAGTTTAATTAGATCCCATTTGTTTATTTTTGTTTTTATTTTCATTACTCTAGAGGGTGAATAAAAAAAGATCTTGCTCTGATTTATGTCAAAGAATGCTCTGCCTGTGTTTTCCTCTAAGAGTTTTATAGTATATGGCCTTACATTTAGGTCTGTAATCCATTTTGAGTTTATTTTTGTGTATATATTAGGGAGTGTTCTAATTTCATCCTTTTACATGTACCTGTCCACTTTTCTCAGCACCACTTATTGAAGAGACTGTCTTTTCTCCATTATATGTTCTTACCTCCTTTGTCATAGATTAGGTGACCACAGGTGTGTGGGTTTCTCTCTAGGCTTTCTATCCTGTTCTGTTAATCTGTATTTCTATTTTTGTGCCAGTACTATACTGTTTCGATGTTTGTAGCTCTCCAGGAAAACATTACACTTGTCAACATTTGAATCATAGGGATCCCAGAAGAAAAAGATAAAAGGCCTGAGAAAATATTTGAAGAGATCATAGTTGAAAACTTTCCTAACATTGGAAAGGAAATAGTTACCAAAGTCCAGAAAGTGCAGAGAATCCCACACAGGATAAACATGCTGAGATACATATTAATCAAACTAGCAAAAGTTAAATACAAAGAAAAAATCTTTAAAGCAACAAGGGAAAATGAACAAAGGACATATTCAATACAAGGGATTCCCTATAAGGTTATCAGCTGATTTGTTAGCAAAGAAACTCTGCAGGCCAGAAGAGAGAGAGACAGGCTATATTTAAAGTGATGAAAAGAAAAACTTATGACTAACAATACTATACCCAGCAAAGCTCTCATTTAGAGTTTCCAGAGAAATCAAAAGGTTTACAGACAAGCAAAAGCTCAGAGAATTCAGTACCACCAAACCAGCTTTACAACAAATACTAAAGGAACATCTTTAGGCAAGAAACACAAGAGAAGAGAACAAAAGAGGACTGGAAGAAAAAAAAAAAAAAACCTACAAAAACAAACCCCAAACAATTAAGAAAGTGGCAATAGGAACATACATATCAATAATTACTTAAAGTGCAAATGGACTAAATACTCCAACCAAAAGACATAGACTGGCTGAATGTATACACAAACAAGACCCATATATTTGCTGTCTACAGAGACCCACTTCAGACCTAGGGACATATACAGACTGAAAGTGAGAGGTTGGAAAAAGATATTCCATGCATATGGAGATCAAAAGAAAGCTGGAGTAGCAATACTTATATTAGAACAAATAGACTTTAAAATAAAGACTATAATAAGAGAGACAAGGAAGAATACTACATAATGATCAAGGGACCTATCTAAGAAGAAGATATAACAATTGTAAATATTTATGCACTCAACATAAGAGCACTTCAATACATAAGGCAAATGCTAAACAGCCATAAAAGGGGAAATTGACAGTAACACAATAATGGTGGAGGTCTTTAACACTCTACTTATATCAGTGGACAGATCATAAGACAGAAAATTAATAAGGAAACACAAATCTTAAATGACACATAGACCAGGTAGGCTTAATTGACCTTTAAAGGACATTACATCCCAAAGCAGCAGAATACATTTTCTTCTCAAGTGAACTCGGAACATTCTCCAGGGTAGATCACATCTTAGGTCACAAATCAAGCCTAGGTAAATTTAAGAAAATTGAAATTATGTCAAGCATCTTTTTGGACCATGATGCTATGAGATTAGAAATCAATTGCAGAGAAAAACCAAACAAAACAAAACTGTAAAAGCTCCCTCAGCATTTTGCTGGAGTATTTCATAGTCTTCTTGGTGCCATTTTAGCCAAAGAGAAGTCTGATGCTCTTCTAACTCTTGAGCCTTTAAATGTGAACTTTTTTTTTCCCTTCTCTAATTTGAAGCTTTTATGTCATCTTATTATCCTTGGAATTTTGAAATTTCAAGATGGTGTACCTGATATAATTTTTAATTGATTCTGTGGGGAAATGCAATGGATATTTTCTATCTGGATATTTGCCTTTCAGTTTTGAGATTTTTTTCTTGTAGTATTTATTTCATCAATAGTAAAGTCAACTTCCCCCTACAATTTAACATCTCAAATTTGGTAATCAGGATGCATACTAAATTGATGGTTTCTTATAATAACCATCAGTCAGGTGGCAATAATGACATGGATGTGTAAGAAAAACATTCCGTTGAGACGTTATTATTTGACCATCATCAAAGAATCTTGTGTTTCATGAAACATTGCATATTCTTTCATTTGATTTTCTTGATTCTCTTTTTCTAGAACATCTGCTACTATATTTTATCTAATTTAATCTGCTTTTTGTTGTAAGATACACCATTATTTTATGTATCATAAAAATATACTTTCAATTAAACTATAAAAATATTTTATTATGTTATCACTTGCAATGTTAATTTTATTCTGATTCAAAGAATATGTTTAAATTTAATTAAATAGAAAACATATCATATATTTCTCCGGTGGGTACATAAAACAGAACATGCACTAAAATAAGTTGGATGTTACCCTGAAAACTTATCCATATTCAGAATTCATCTCTGAATCCCTTTTGAATTCCAAGTCATTAATAGCTTGCTCATTCGTGAAGTATCCTTTTGTGTGCCATGAATAGTGCTGGTCCTGAAAAGACGCTTAATAATCATGTAGCGTGAGCTTGCTTTGTGATTCCTTCTATGAGAACGTTGTTAAAACTGCTTTTTCTCTATTGTTCCTTTTGCTTCCTCACAAAGCTTATGGTTTCTAGGTGTTAGAAGAGCGTTCCATTATTGTCTCTTGAATTTTCTTGAAACCAAACTAATACGAATTTTGCAGGTTTTCATAAATGTGCCAGTCATGACAACTAGTTTATTACTGCAGCCTGTCTGAGAATAATTGTGAGATACTATCGATTCTGAGATGTCTCTGATTTCGTGGCTATAATAATTTGGAAAATGCGCTTTGTATTTAGATGTTGAACCATATGGATGAATCCTCTAAAAATGCCTTATTTTTAAAAATCCAGTTTTCACATCTTATATATTTATATTGTTATAAATTTCCTTAATTGTAAGGAAGAACATCTTGAATTTTGTCAAGATGAAATGGTAAGGGTTCCTGGAAATCTTTGATCTCTAAAAGCAGCACATGTACCAGAAGATCTACCTGTACTTACAGGTGACCGAAAAATATGAAGTACCATGTTTAGGGTTCAGGCATCCTTTTATAGGTGCCCTGGGGATCCATGCCCGAAAGCAGCAGGAAACATTTTTTCTGTAGAGATTCACAATCATAGTGCACATGCTGTAGTGTAACTGGATCTATTCACCCAAATGTAGATTTCCTGCAACTTTATGAATGACTGCATGGTAGTCCATTGAATAAATGCACTGTGCTTTATTTAATCCTTTGTTTAATGTTGATCATGAAACTGCTTCCATTTTAATTTTTGCATTAATCAGTGCTGTGATAAACATCCAAATATAAATGTTTGTAATTTGTTGAGTTAAGGGCTATACACATTTTAGTCTTATTTGTTGCCAAATTGCCTTTCCGAAAAGTTATATCAGTTTATATTTTCACCAACTATCCATCAGAATGATCATTTCCACACATCCCTTTAATTCTGAGTTTTGTCAGTCTTTGTTAACATGAGGAGAAAGAAGTGATCTCCTTATTGTTTCATTTTTTAAAAATTACTTGGAGCCTGAAGAACTTTATGTGCCATGGTGTCCTGTGAAAGAGAAAGAGGCTGCTCGCTCAGGTGGTTGGAACACGACAGCTGAAGGGGCTTTGGGGTTGATGTCAGTAGAAGGTATCTGGAAGGGAATAGGTAGTTTCTGCTTGCAGGAGGCTTGCAGGGTCTGGGACACTGTGTGGTTTAAATCCTGTTACCTTGCCAGAGACCCTTGTCATCACCTTCTCTAAATGGCTAGATGCCTTCCAGGTATCATAGGTTTTGTTGCGTTGACTATGATGTTTGTGAGAATATATAGCTGCAACCTCCAGACTGTATGGTCCCCACTAATCCTGAAGAGATCTCTAGTCTTTCCCATTCTGTTGTTTTCCTCTATCTCTTTGCATTGATTGCTGAAGAAGGCTTTCTTATCTCTTCTTGCTATTCTTTGGAACTCTGCATTCAGATGCTTATATCTTTTCTTTTCTCCTTTGCTTTTCGCTTCTCTTCTTTTCAGTGCTATTTGTAAGGCTTCTCCAGACAGCCATTTNCATGATTATCTGGGTCGTGAAGATCTTTTCTGTACAGTTCTTCTGTGTATTCTTGCCACCTCTTCTTAATATCTTCTGCTTCTGTTAGGTCCATACCATTTCTATCCTTTATCGAGCCCATCTTTGCATGAAATGTTCCCTTGGTATCTCCAATTCTCTTGAAGAGATCTCTAGTCTTTCCCATTCTGTTGTTTTCCTCTATCTCTTTGCATTGATTGCTGAAGAAGGCTTTCTTATCTCTTCTTGCTATTCTTTGGAACTCTGCATTCAGATGCTTATATCTTTTCTTTTCTCCTTTGCTTTTCGCCTCTCTTCTTTTCAGTGCTATTTGTAAGGCTTCTCCAGACAGCCATTTTGCTTTTTTGCATTTCTTTTCCATGGGGATGGTCTTGATCCCTGTCTCCTGTACAATGTCACGAACCTCATTCCATAGTTCATCAGGAACTCTATCTATCAGATCTAGGCCCTTAAATCTATTTCTCACTTCCACTGTATAATCATAAGGGATTTGATTTAGGTCATACCTGAATGGTCTAGCGGTTTTCCCTACTTTCTTCAATTTAAGTCTGAATTTGGAAATAAGGAGTTCATGATCTGAGCCACAGTCAGCTCCTGGTCTTGTTTTTGTTGACTGTATAGAGCTTCTCCATCTTTGGCTGCAAAGAATATAATCAATCTGATTTTGGTGTTGACCATCTGGTGATGTCCACGTGTAGAGTCTTCTCTTGTGTTTTTGGAAGAGGGTGTTTGCTATGACCAGTGCATTTTCTTGGCAAAACTCTATTAGTCTTTGCCCTGCTTCATTCCGCATTCCAAGGCCAAATTTGCCTGTTACTCCTGGTGTTTCTTGACTTCCTACTTTAGCATTCCAGTCCCCTATAATAAAAAGGACATCATTTTTGGGATTAGGGTTTCAATATAGGAATTTGTAGAGATACATTCAGTCCGTGACAAGGGTCTTTGGTAAGATATAATTGATATTAATAAAAGAAAGCTTATTTCTTGTAGATGTTTCCCTCCAAGAGACCAAAAACCTCCTCAGAGATCTCAAGGAACTGAGTATTCTCCATGGTGGGGCTAGCATTCTGCAGAGAAGGCAGAATTATAGGAAAAATCCTAGGGGGCTGTAGGGGAGGAGAGGAGGGAGAAGGGACTCCCGAATCTTGAGCGTGGTGGTACTTCTCAAGAAATGGGAGCTGGTATTTGAGCCTCAGCTGGGGGTAGGCAGGACCTGGGTTCTCTGAGTATCACATGGTTCTGGTGCTTCCTGTGTGGGAATCTGGGAGTCATTTTTCTGAGCACACAGGAGTGGAGCAAGCCCACAGTCATGCTGTGGTTTCCTTTGTGCATGATGGTTGCAAACCCACAGTGAACATCACACATGGGATATTTTTGAGCAGCGTTTGATGACAGTGACACGTTGGCCCCAGTCCTCTCCACTGGAATGGAGCAGAGAGGGCTGCAGTAGCAGAGGCAGCACCGTTGCTGGAGAAGAAACTCCGTGTATTCGCACCCTGTCATTCTCTGCTTCCACCCACGGTAGCTCTCTGAAGCAGAGCTGCAGCGTATAGCTGCCTAGGTCGTGCACTGAGCAACTCCAGAAGGTGTTATTCACCCCTGTGCGACTCTGTACAAACAAATTTTTATTGGAGTATAGTTGCTTTACAGCGTTGTGTTAGTTTCTACTACAGAGCAAAGGGAATCAGCTATGTATACACATGTGTCCCTTCCTTTTTGGATTTCCTTTTCATTTAGGTCACCACAGAGCATTGAGTGGAGTTCAGTATAGTAGTTTCTCATTAGTCATCTATTTTTTACATAGTATCAATAGTGTGTTACAATCTCCCCATTCATCCCACCCCTACCCTTTCCCCCCCCCACTTGGTGTCCCTACATTTTTTCTCTTGTCTACATCTCTATTCCTGTTTTGCTAATAAGATCATCTATACCATTTTTCTAGATTCCACATATACACATTAATATGCGATATTGGTCTTTCTCTTTCGGACTTGCTTCCCTCTGTATGACAGTCTCTAAGTTCATCCACATCTCTACTTTGTGCAGCTCTAACTGGCAGCTGTCTGTGAAGTCAGAGACCACAGGAAACCCAGGCACCATCCCCAATTGCCATTGCAGAAAGATCCATCACCTTGAGAGGAGCAACTGACCTTTTCACAAACATTGGTATGAGACTGACAAGATTACAATCACATAGTCAGTGAAAGATGGGGCCCCGCTGACCCTAGTTATCTCCCTACCAGTGGTGACCTTCAGGAAAATTACAAACTTTTCACACCAAGTTTGATATCCTTTCTTTTTTGTTGACATCACTCAGAAGCAACTTAACCAGTGGAATACGTTGATGGAAAATAGTGCACATTTACATCCCAAAGTATAAGTTATGGGCTTAATTTTAGCCTAATGTGATTTGAAATGGGAAACCATAGTTGCAAATAGCCCTGAAAGTGATTAAACTCCAGTGGGGGTTGGGAATAATGGTGACATGACAGACCCTTACAATAGCTCGCGCCACACAGTAAGCTAATGAAATTACTTACCTGACACACAGTGTACTTTCTGAAAACTGCAAATGCACTTAACATCTCTGCAGCTGATATGCCACAGATTTTTTTTCCTATGGAAAAGAACATTACATTTTAAATTATTTGTTATATCTTTTTAAGTTGCCAGGAAAATCTCTGTGATTTGCCAGTACAACCTCCTGAACTTGTACTGGGGGAAGAAAAGTCTCTGAAAAAAAAATCCTTTCTTGGTTTTAGAAGAGAAATTTGGAAATAAGAATGATAAATTGGTCAGAAGAAAGGTTGATGTGACCAGAGCCACAGGAATGAGTTTAACGTAAGAGTTATCCTGGTTTCCAGTGAAACTTGGGATGGGGAATCCTTCAGTCACTGAGAGCTGAACTTTATTTTGACATTATTTTGTGTGAAACCTGAAACATTCTCCATCTTTGGATAAGAGGAATAGGATGGAGTAGCAGGTGGATGGCAAATGTGTTTTGAAGGCAGTATTTTTTTTTCCATGAAAAAACTCTTGATCCCACTACCTCACCTCATTGATCTGCTTGCTTCCTTTCATGGCAAAACTTCTCAAAAGTTCACTGTTCCCTCCTGAAACCACTCCACTTCAAGCTTTTGCCTCCACTACTTAATAAAACCAGGCGTCCTTGGTGGCGTTGGTAAAGAATCTATCTACAATGTAGGAGACCTGGGTTCAATTCCTGAGTGGGGAAGATTTCCTGGAGAAGGGAATGGCAACCCACAACAGTATTCTTGCCTGGGAACTCCCATGGATAGAGGAGCCTGGTGGGCTACAGTCCATGGGGTCACAAAGAGTCAGGCACGACTGAGCGACTGCCAGACTTAATAAAACCACAGGATTCCCTGGTGGCTCAGACAGTAAAGAATTTGTCTGCAATGCAGGAGATACCAGGATCGGAAAGATCCCTTGGAGAAGAGAAAGGCCATCCACTCGAGTATTCTGGCCTGGAGAATTCCATGGACAGAAGAGCCTGGTGGGTTAGATTCCATGGCGTTGCAAAAGAGTCGGACACAACTGAATAACTCACACACACATTCACTTAATAAAAACCACACTTGTCACTTGTCCTCAAAGGCCTCTACATAACTCCATGCAATGGTCAGCTCCTAGTTCTCCTCTTACTAGGCCTATTGGCTGTTTGTTTTCATATGCATATATACTATTTTTTTTTTTTTGGCTGCATTGAGTCTTAGTTGCGCCACTTGGGGTCTTTAGTTTCAGTATGCAGGATCTAGTTCCCAGTGTATAGTTGCGTGCCCACTCAGTGGTGTCCATCTCTTTGTGACTCCATGGACTGTAACCCACCAGATTCCTTTATTCAGGGATCAAACCCAGACTCCCTGCCTTGGGAGCATGGAGTCTTAGCCACTGGGGCACCAGGGAAGTCCTTGGCTGTTTTTAACAAGGCTGATCATGCTTTTCTCCTTAAAACACTATCTTTCAGGATCCTGCTGCCTCTTTTTTTTTCCCTCACCTTTCTCTCTCTACTTGGATACCTAAAGGCACTTTCAGTTCAGTTCAGTCACTCAGTCATGTCCGACTCTTTTTTATATACATCCAAAACAAGACTCAATATCCATCCTCAAAATTTGTGTTTCTGCATACGTATCTGTTAACAGAATCTGCCTGCAATGTGGGAGACCTGGGTTTGATCCCTGGGTTGGGAAGATCCCCTGGAGGAGGGGATACATGGCACCGCACCCCAGT
This sequence comes from Oreotragus oreotragus, assembly GCA_006410675.1. Taxonomy (NCBI): domain Eukaryota; kingdom Metazoa; phylum Chordata; class Mammalia; order Artiodactyla; family Bovidae; genus Oreotragus; species Oreotragus oreotragus. Next base: position 178,880 of record SJYX01005105.1, read on the forward strand.
ACTCTTGCCTGGAGAATCCCATGGACAGAGGAGCCTGGCGGGCTGCAGTCCACGGGATCGCAAAGAGTCGGGCACGACTGAACAACTCAGCACACACACACACACACACACACACACACACACACACGCAGCCTTTCTTCCCCACCTCCACTGCTACCCCCTTGGTTCAAGTCATCGGCCTCCCTCCCCTGGGTGATGGCAACAGTCTCCAAACTGCATTCTGTTTCTGCTCCCCTGCCCTACCTCACAACCTGTCCTCAACACACCAGCCCAGAGAGCTTGTCAGCATCACATCAGATCCCAGGATCCAAACTCGGGTTCTTTGTTTGTTATCCTGCTGTGTTCCTCCTTCCAGCAAGGGCCATGGTCACTTCTAGGGAGGGAAAAAGGCAAAGATTGGCGGAGTTAGGATCTGAGTCGAGCCTGAATAAAAAAGAGAATTTGAATGGGTTAGGGAAGACAGTGCACTCTGGGGAATGCCCTGGGCAAGGTCTTCAATGCAGCCAGTCTCCTGACACAGTCAAACATTGGAGAAGGGCCTAGTGGGGTAGACGTCCCTCCTTCACATTGGGAAGTGTCTGGTAAGATCAATTCGGGACAGCTGGGAGGGCCTTGAATGCCGTGTTCAGGAGTTTGGGCCTTCCTCTGCACTTTGCCATAGTCTTGGGCAGCCGGGCAGTGAGAGCAACTCTGAAATTCACTTAGCATAGTTATCTCAGCTGCCTGCCAAGTAGTCTATTTAGTCCAATTCACAGGCAGAGCTTTGTTGAGCATTGAGAAGTCACTTGCTCCATGTGAATCCAATCACCACGGCAGGCACACCTCAAAGAGTGAACACACAGCCACCTCTGAAAAAGCCTGCCCCAGACTCTGGCAACTCAGCGCGTGAATATGCTTTTCAAACGTCTGACGCTGCTGCTTAGAAAAGATATTATGGGACCAATCCTTGATTTGACCTTTTGTATCTCTATCCATCCCACTGTGCTGAAAGCAATTATGTGCATCTTGTGTGTGGCTGCCGGAATGGGGAGTCATTTAGCCGGGGTCCTTTTCACACTCCAACTGTCCCCTCATTCCTTCCTCCCTGTCTCACCCGGGCCACACAGCAGGCCTCCTCCCGCTGCTCGGCTGAGTCTGAAATGGCATTCGGGGGAGGCGAGCAGGGATGCGAACAGGTGGAAACAGTTCTGTCATGGTGATTAGCGTTCCCTCGACCAGGCACAGCTCCCGGTGGAAAGCGGGGACAATAGCGGTGTAGGGAGGAGGAAACAGGCAAGGCAGCAGGAGGCAGAGGAGGGCGGAACCCTTTGTCAAAGGCCAGCCAACACCCTGCATGAACTCCCTACGGAACAAAGCAAGCCTGGTGTCAGGGTGGGTGGTCATGGTCTCTGTCTAGAGATGGGTGACCTGTCAGCTGTGTGTGCTGACCTCTGTGTGCTCATGCCTATGTGTTAGGTGTGTGTACAGGTGTCCACGTCTGTGAGTGTGAGAATGCACAAGAGGCTGTGGGTGTCTGCACGTCACTGTGTACTTTCCAGCGCCTGTGCGTTATGTTTGTGTATATACATACAGGTCTGGTTGCCTAAGGGAATGCATGCTGGTGTCTGTGTGTGTATGGCTGAGGGTGCATATATTCATGATGTATTCATGTGTTCACCCGGGTCTCCCGCATTACAGGCAGACGCTTTACTGTCTGAGCCACCAGGGAAGCCCCATTCATGATGGCAGACATAGCATTTCTGCATACAGTGTATTTGTGTGCATACAGTCTGTGTATGGGGTACTCGTTGGTCTGTGTGAGGAAAGGGCTGGGTGGAACAGAGCTCCTCAACCTTTGGATGGAGAAACTCAGCATGACCATGGAAGCCACCCCAATCCTAACCTTTGCTAAACAGCCTGAGTGTCTGGTCCTTCGGGAACTGCTGCCCCTGACTCTGTTCCTCACTTGCCCCAAACCTGACCTCTAAATATAATTGAAAGACAGACTCAGAGCCAAGAAAGAGCTCCAGAAAGACAGCAGTGGGAGAGGGTTAAACTGTTGCAGGCAAGACCCTGGAGAAAACGGGAGGGGAAGATCGAGGATCTTTTCTGAACTTCTGTATATAAATAATTGACGGTGGAAAAGTGAGCTGGCCTCTTGGGCAGGAGGTAAATGCAGACAACGAAATAATGGTGAGGAAAGTGATCCCCTCCCAGCCCAGGCTCACCCGAGTTGAGACTACACTGGAGAAGGAAAGGAAACTAAACTGGCAGGTCGGGGAGGCTCATTAGAGCTGACCTGGACCACTTCCAGGCTCTCCACTCCCAGCCCCAGGCTCAGTCGCTTGATGTTGCCACCACTGACTCCAGCGACTAGGGTAGAGAGGAGAAAATTAGCAATGCCTGCAATCAGAACCGTATATTGTTATCCAAAAAGACCTCCTGAACGCAGCAGATTTTACAGCAATTGGCAGTTTCCTGCCTCTCCAACTTGCAATCAGCAACATGTGACCCTGCGTGACCTTTTCACCCATTCCAGGTCACCTTTGGGCCTCTCAGATTATTCTCAAGGTAGGGAGGGGTTGATGAAACCCCAGGGTCACGTTGTCTGTTTTTAAAATCATCAAAGAATCTCGCTCAGACCGACCTTTTATGATTACTCATTGATTGCTCATTGTATGCAAGTTAAGAATAGACATAAAAAACAAAATAAAAATCATTTATGAAGATATAACCTGGAAATAACCAACATTTAGTATTTGATGTATATCTTCCTAGGCTTTTCTCCCCCTCTGTATGTCACTGTATCCATGTATATCTACAAGCTGTTTTATAACTAATTTTTTCACTTAACATGTCCTAAATGTAATTTTGTGTCAATAAAAATCTACACCATTGTTTCTAATGAGTTGAGACTACACTGGAGAAGGAAAGGAAACTAAACTGGCAGGTCGGGGAGGCTCATTAGAGCTGACCTGGACCACTTCCAGGCTCTCCACTCCCAGCCCCAGGCTCAGTCGCTTGATGTTGCCACCACTGACTCCAGCGACTAGGGTAGAGAGGAGAAAATTAGCAATGCCTGCAATCAGAACCGTATATTGTTATCCAAAAAGACCTCCTGAACGCAGCAGATTTTACAGCAATTGGCAGTTTCCTGCCTCTCCAACTTGCAATCAGCAACATGTGACCCTGCGTGACCTTTTCACCCATTCCAGGTCACCTTTGGGCCTCTCAGATTATTCTCAAGGTAGGGAGGGGTTGATGAAACCCCAGGGTCACGTTGTCTGTTTTTAAAATCATCAAAGAATCTCGCTCAGACCGACCTTTTATGATTACTCATTGATTGCTCATTGTATGCAAGTTAAGAATAGACATAAAAAACAAAATAAAAATCATTTATGAAGATATAACCTGGAAATAACCAACATTTAGTATTTGATGTATATCTTCCTAGGCTTTTCTCCCCCTCTGTATGTCACTGTATCCATGTATATCTACAAGCTGTTTTATAACTAATTTTTTCACTTAACATGTCCTAAATGTAATTTTGTGTCAATAAAAATCTACACCATTGTTTCTAATGGCTGCTAAACATCTCATTGCTTGGGCATACCGTGATTTATTTAACCAATCTTTGTTAGGTATTTAGGTTTTTCTTTTTTGTCCAGATTTTGAATTTTGGAATCATGCTCAATGAGGTGGTTTTTTAAAGTCTTTCACGGTCCCTTTGGTGATGTGGTGGCAAAGGTGAGAGCTGGTGTCAAAGGAGATAAGAAAAGCAGGGGCTTGACCCTGGGCTTCATCATCCCTTCCCACCTTGAGGATAATCTGAGGGCATAATAATACTCCCACCTTGAGAATGACCTGAGGGCATAATAATATTCCCACCTTGAGAATGATTCCCAAAGGTGATGTGGGATGGGTGATGAAATCATGCAGGTCCCACTCTGGGGGCTGGAAGCTGGAGTTGTGGGAAGCTGCCAGTTGTCAGGACACCTAGTGTTGGGAGGGCTTTCCAGAGCTGTGTGTGTTACCTGACTGCAGGCATTTCTAACTTTCTCTTGGAAGCAGCCTTTCTGTCCAAGCTCCAGACACAATGGTGGCATCATCAGGGCCCCTACAGGGAACAACCACTCTCTGCCCTCAGTCCTTTCAGACAGCAGAGAGAACCAGGACAGAGAGCAGAGATTCCAGCAGACCTGCTCAGGCTCAGCAAAGGGCTTCTTCCTATTGTGCATCACTCGTTCTGGTTTTCATTTCTACCTGAATCTGCTAAATGTTTGTTTTGCCTGCTTCTGTTCCCAGATTGGAGTTCCTTACAATCAATTCTGCTCAATCAGTTTCCTCTTTCATGTCATTCATACACATTTATTAAACACTTTTTATGTGCCATTCCATTGTGACGAAACTTGGGAAGACAAAGATAAGTAAAGCACAGTCCTTGGCCTTCAGGTATTTCCCCTGAACAGATGCAGGAAACAAAGACACAAAGCCCAAATCACAGTTCTCCTCTTCCAGCCCCAGGTGAATGCCTCCCTACTCCATAAATCCTCTCCAGGCAAGGGTCAGGTCAGTTCAGTTCAGTTCAGTCACTCAGTCGTGTCTGACTCTTTGCGACCCCATGAATCGCAGCACGCCAGGCCTCCCTGTCCATCCATCACCAACTCCCAGAGTTCACTCAGACTCACGTCCATCGAGTCCGTGATGCCATCCAGCCATCTCATCCTCTGTCATCCCCTTCTCCTCCTGCCCCCAATCCCTCCCAGCATCAGAGTCTTTTCCAATGAGTCAACTCTTCGCATGAGGTGGCCAAAGTACTGGAGTTTCAGCTTTAGCATCATTCCTTCCAAAGAAATCCCAGGGTTGATCTCCTTCAGAATGGACTGGTTGGATCTCCTGGCAGTCCAAGGGACTCTCAAGAGTCTTCTCCAACACCACAGTTCAAAAGCATCAATTCTTTGGCGCTCAGCTTTCTTCACAGTCCAACTTTCACATCCATACATGACCACAGGAAAAACATAGCCTTGACTAGACAGACCTTAGTCGGCAAAGTAATGTCTCTGCTTTTGAATATACTATCTAGGTTGGTCACAACTTTTCTTCCAAGGAGTAAGCGTCTCTTAATTTCATGGCTGCAGTCACCATCTGCAGTGATTTTGGAGCCCCCAAAAAATAAAGTCTGACACTGTTTCCACTGTTTCCCCATCTATTTCCCATGAAGCGATGGGACCGGATGCCATGATCTTTGTTTTCTGAATGCTGAGCTTTAAGCCAACTTAGGGCTTGCCTATCACGACTCCCACATCTCCACGGCTACAGCCCTGACCACAGGACTATCCACACTTGAGACTGAGAGCCTCTCAAGGCCAAAGACTGGATTCTACTCACCCACTGTGCCCAGTGCCTGACCAGTGTTGGACACAGAGAGAAAATGCTTAGTGAGTACTGCTGCATGCGGTGTGGTCCTGACCACCCTCCAGCCTTACCCCCACTGGATCGTCATTCTGTTGTTTGCATGGATGACCAGTCCCCTCCACTCTCATCAAGGATCTCAGCTAAGCTCTGAAGCCAAAATGGTGGGTTCAGATGCTTCTTTTTATACTTACTATGTGATCCTGGATCAGTCACCTAGGATGCCTGTGCCTCGGTGCCCTTATCTATGAAGTGGCAGTGAGAATAGGACCTACCTTGTCACCAGGTGTGGTCAGGATCACTCGGTTACTATTTGTAAAGCATTGAGAACTGAGTGGGCACGTTTCTAGCTCTTAATAATGGCCAGCTATAACTATGACCGTGATTCGTGTTTCAGTCAAACTTGCAAAGTTTGGCTTCTTATGATTATCTTTTTTGACTCCTTTTCTTAAAAAAAAATTATTTATTTGACTGCAGCAGGTCTCAGTTGTGGCATGTAGTATCTAGTTCCCTGACCAAGGATGGAACCCGGGCCCCCTACATTGGGAGGTGGAATTAGAGCCACTGGACCACCAGGGAAGTCCCTCTTTTGACTCTTTAAAAGTAGCTCTGCTCTCTCAGGTTGTTCTCCCCAGAGACCTGGACCAAGCCTCCTGCAAGCTATTAAGCATAGCGTGACCTGTGCTGCCCCCATTACCCAAAGCAGAGGTCCTACCCTGCCTTTCTCTTCTGCATCTGGCAGTTATTGGCCTCTTTCCAGTTCGTGTCTCAGGGATTAAAGGACATCTTCAGCCCACCACCTTTGGAAATCTGACCTTTGGTTCCAAGATGGCCTTTATAAATTTATCCAGGGTCTCGGGAGCCCTGCTTATGCTATTACACTGTTGGTAGTCTGTGGTGATGTCTAAGCTTCTGAGGCGGGCACATACACTCCCAGGCACATTGGTACATTGGTGGTGGTGGTTTAGTTACTCACTTGTGTCTGACTCTTTGCAACCCCATGGACTGTAGCCCAACAGGCTCCTCTGTCCATGGGGATTTCCAGGCAAGAACACTGAAGTGGGCTGCCATTTCCTTCTCCAAGGGCTCTTTACAACCCATAGATCAAACCCGTGTCTCCTGGGTCTCCTGCACTGCAGGTGGATTCTTTACCCACTGATTTATTGGGGAAGCCTCATTGGTACAGTGTCTCTGATCAAAAGAAAACAATGCATGCTCCAGGTTGTACAACTAGGCTTGGGAATGGGCTGCATGGAATTACACATCCTCAGGGTCCTATGTGATCCATCTATAGTATACGTTTTAGCAGGGTCTTGTCTGGAGCCAGAAAAACTACATGAAGCAATTCCTTGATGTAAAGGAGGCAAAGTCTGTCCCTAGAACACTCATCTATCCGTTCAGTTCAGTTCAGTCACTCAGTCGTGTCCAACTCTCTGCGACCCCATGAATCGCAGCATGCCAGGCCTCCCTGTCCATCACCAACTCCCAGAGTTCACTCAGACTCACGTCATCGAGTCAGTGATCATCCAGCCATCTGATCCTCTGTCGTCCCCTTCTCCTCCTGCCCCCAATCCCTCCCAGCATCAGAGTCTTTTCCAATGAGTC
>SJYX01005105.1:185897-199016 GCA_006410675.1 Oreotragus oreotragus
GTTGGAGAAGACTCTTGAGAGTCCCTTGGACTGCAAGGAGATCCAACCAGTCCATTCTGAAGGAGATCAACCCTGGGATTTCTTTGGAAGGAATGATGCTAAAGCTGAAACTCCAGTACTTTGGCCACCTCATGCGAAGGGTTGACTCATTGGAAAAGACTCTGATGCTGGGAGGGATTGGGGGCAGGAGGAGAAGGGGACAACCGAGGATGAGATGGCTGGATGGCATCACGAACTTGATGGACGTGAGTCTGAGTGAACTCCGGGAGATGGTGATGGACAGGGAGGCCTGGCGTGCTGCGATTCATGGGGTCGCAAAGAGTCGGACACGACTGAGTGACTGAACTGAACTGAACTGAATCCTGAAGAGCGAGTGGTCTTGGGGCAGTAAATAGCAGAGGTATAAGCAGGGCTTTGAGTCAATGGAGAGTCGAGAGAGGGTCTGCCAAGCAGGGGAAGAGTGCAGATGATATAAAGCAGAATGAGGGAAGTTTAACTCTAGGCAATTGTCCATATAGGAGAGGAAGGGTGAGTGCATTTGAAAGGTGAACTGAGGTCACATTGTAGACTTTGAGGCACCTTAAAAGTGAGTTTGTGGAATATGTTCTTGATATTGAGGGCAGTGAGGGTGTGAGTATGGTGAGTCCTAGTATGGTGAGAATGGACAAATGCTATGATTTAGGAAAGTTAATAGCATTAGGTGGCATTGGAGATGGATGCAGGCAATACAAAAGGTTGTGTTGCTGGGCTTTACATGTATCATGCAGTTGATAAAGCCTAGAACTTTGTCCATTGTGACTGACTTACCTTTAGTGAGACACAGAATCAGGTGAGTGCTTCCAGTTCGGGATTGTTATTCTCTATTTCCCAAAAATGAAAGTAGAAAGTAGTTCATATTTTGACAGATAGGTCAGGCCTTTGGAAGAGGCTGTAACAGAAAGTAAAGTAGTTTTTGAACACATCATATGGTAGGTGGGTAGATTCTAGACATATAAAAAGGCAAAATGAATTCAGAAACTGCACTACAGAACCCTATAGACTTACCATAAGATCATCTACTTCGCCAAATGGCAGCTAAAGTATAATACAAGTGGAACATGCACTCATTAAGCCATTTAGACAAGGAAAGTTTACATGTGTTTGATTTATTTTGTTTGTATGGGCACATCTTTTGTACTTGAAATATTAGACTAAATGATATATAAACGTTGCCTTCATTTGATTGGGAAATCATCTTAAGCACATGGTACAGGGTATTAAAAAAGGCCTTAATATTAATATCTTGGAATTGGTTTATGATTATTTTCATTAAAACTTAAACTGTGTTTTCTGAAATAACATTTATTATACTCTTAGATATAATCTGCCTTAGCAGTCAGTACCTGAATAAAAAATTTCACCTCTGATATTACTGCCTGACAAACAGTAATTTTCAGAGATGGTCGTAAAACCTCATTACTGATTATTTTTTAGAGGTAGAATGGCAAATATCTTCTCATCAATCATGCCTTACTCTTAGCTCATTTATGAATAGTTATTGATAGTTATTGCTGTGGATCTATTTTGTGCTCATAAAATGCCGTTACATTTGTAGCTGAAGAATGCAGTTTTATTCTCTTTCAGCCTAGCTAAGTCATAGTGGCATTCCTAGGCGAAAAGGAAGATGTTTGTTGAAAGCTGGAGGCTGGTGTGAAGGAAATGCACTGTGTGTATAACTTTCCTTTCAAATGCAGAGGACTTCTCCAAGGTGGACTGTTTGTAAATTATGGAGTATTCTAGTCCTTCTCTGTCTAGACTTTCTGCTCTAGCAAAGGCAATTTTTATTATTTGTTTTGACCTCAGTACCTTTATTAAAACCTTTAAAAAATACTCTTTGGGGAGAAGATAGCTAAAATGTATTGAATATCCCTGTCCTCTCCCCCCGGCCACCCCATAAGCCAGGCACCTTACTCAGTTCTTTCCAATGTTGATTCATTCAATTCTTAGTATAATTTTACAGTATAGGTTTTTTATATACATTTAAAGATGCAAAGAATGTCTGCCAGATTAAATACCTTGCTTAAGTTTATATAGAAATAAATGATTTATTTTTCCTTTCTCTAATCCAAAGTCTATACTTTTTATCAAGGCCTTGCTTAAGACTCACTACATTAAAAATACTTATTGAGAGTTTTATTATGATCCAGGTACATAAATTATCTCATTTAATCTTCACCCAAACAAAAGAGAATTTTATTTTCACTTGAAAAATGAGGAAACCTAGAGATTCAAAGTCTGAGTAATTTGTTCAGCAGCACACAGATCTGGTATTCAAACCTAGGTTCATCAGATGCCAAAGCCTTAGCTCTTACCTACTACATTGTTTTGTTAAATCTTGTCTTTAAAGGTTATGTTTTAAAATTATTATTCCTTTTCACTATTATTTTGAAATTATTGTTATTTTGATGCTCAAATATGTACACTGCTAACTTTTTATGTAGGTGCAATAAGAGCTAATATGGAGGTGCTACAGACAGGGAGGCCTGGCGTGCTGCAATCTGTGGGGTCGCAAAGAGTCAGACACGACTGAGCGACTGAACTGAACTGAACTGAACAGACTACTAGCACTCTGTTATGTGCCTTTTCTACAATAGGATTTCTCAGCCTCACCACTATTGACATTTAAGGCCAGATGATTCCTTGTTGCTAGGGAGAGAGGGACTGTCCTATGCATTACAGGATGTTTAACAGCATCCCTGGCCTTTTCCAATAGTACCCCATCCCTTTTGTACAGTTGTGACGATCAAAAATCCCTTCAGGCATTGCCAAATATCCTTTGGTGGGGAGAAAGCACCTGTGATTGAGAACCACTGGTCTGCATTATCTCAGAGTCCCCTCTGAGTCCCCTGTGAAGCTCACACCCCTATGATCTCATTTTCACACCGGCTGAATAATTGCTCAGGATCATTTTGCTGAACTGAACTGAACTGAGCACCTTCAGGATTCAAATTCAAGGCTTACATATAACATTGGGCTAATTTTTGCTTTGTTTCATGGATTATATCTTCAAACTTAGCTTCAGAGTTATAGAAGGCTTTGGATGTATAGGATTTTTCTTTTGCCCCAAGGGTACATGAAAAGTACTTAATATCACAGTGCTTTGACAACTGTTCATTAACCAAATGGCCCATTTTATGTGGGGCATATTTAAACAAGAGTCTTTTAAACAAAATTTAGCTTTGTGCAGTAATTAAGAACAGGTTTGAAATCAGATACATCACAAATTTAAATCTCATCCCCGCCATCTGTTAGTTCTAGGATCCAGGGAAAAGTTTCTGACCTCTTTTAACTTTCGTTTCCTTATCTGCTTTGGGACTAATTCCTCCTGTAGATATTGTGAGAAATAAATATCACCTAGCACAGTACATCGGAGAAGGCAATGGCACCCCGCTCTGGTACTCTTGCTTGGAAAATCCCATGGACGGAGGAGCCTGGTGAGCTGTAGTCCATGTGCTCGCGAAGGGTCGGATACGACTTTCACTTTTCACTCTCATGCATTGAGAAGGAAATGGCAACCCACTCCAGTGTTCTTGCCTGGAGAATCCCAGGGATGAAAGAGCCTGGTGAGCTGCCATCTCTGGGGTCGCACAGAGTCGGACACAACTGAAGCGATTTAGCAGCAGCAGCAGCCGCAGCACAGTACATGGCACGAGGTTTAAAAAAAATTTAGTAAATGGTAGCCACTAGTAATACAAATAATCATAATATTAATGATAGAAACATTTTGGATTTTTCCTTTATAATGTGAGATTGTTACATATAATTAATTTCAATCAGGTTAAAAAAACATTTTCTTTTGTGTCTGTGGAACGACTTGAAAGTTGCTGTTGCCTTCAGTTCAGTTCAGTTCAGTCGCTCAGTCATGTCTGACTCTTTGCGACCCCATGAATCGCAGCACGCCAGGCCTCCTTGTCCATCACCAACTCCCGGAGTTCACTCAGACTCACGTCCATTGAGTCAGTGATGCCATCCAGCCATCTCATCCTCGGTCGACCCCTTCTCCTCCTGCCCCCAGTCCCTCCCAGCATCAGTCTTCTCCAGTGAGTCAACTCTTCACATGAGGTGCCTTAGCACTGAATAAAAATTACATAAAATAAACAAGCATTCAGAAGAGAAATGAGGAAAGTAGGGAAGAAACATAAAGTAGAAGAAACAAAAAAACAGAGCTGTTACATAATATGACATACTGAATTATTTAGGTTTCAACAAATAACTAAGTTTAGTTCATTTTATTTCGATAAAGAATGATGGACCTTCTTGGTAGCTCAAAGGCGAACCCTCTTTTGGTATCAAGAACAGCTGACTTGACTCATCCCTGATCTCAACCCTTAGCCGTCTGCTGGTTTGGCCTCTCTTGTTTCCTTCCCCAAGGTTTGACCTTTAGCTGCGTTTCCTCTGACTCATTTTTGGGTTCATCTCCCGGCTTTCAGTTTCTGCTCTGAAGATTCCTTTCCTAGGTTCCCAGGTCCTTCAGCTAATTCCCAACTGGGTTTAGTTTCCATACTGGACTCCTTCCTCCATGGAAGACACTCCAAACCCCACCATGCCTGAGCTGCACCGACAACTGCTCAGGGCCAGGCTTCTTCACCTTCCTCCTCTCCTGCTGGCCCTAAGCCAACTTTAATGAGTCCCTTCTGAGCATAATTGGCTATAGTCGCTTTGGTTTTAACTATAGGTTGGTGGCATTGGATTCCCCAGACAGTAAAATGCCATGATGCAAATTCATTGTTTTAGACTCTTGAGGGTATTTTTGTGCTTGCAGTACTTCTGATTTTTACACCTTTTGGCACATTTGGGAAATATTGTTTGTTGGGAATGTTGAGATACATAGATGAAGCTGTTCTTTGTTCCAGGGCCTGCATGTTTATGGGGGGATGACTATCAGCCTGCTATACAAAGTGATATTTTATACTGGGTAATTGATAGCACTGGGGATGGGGTGGGAGAATGTAAACAATTATTCTCTAGCCTCTTCACTTTCTATTTAACCGTTACCTGCTTTCTGAAAGGCCTAGTCAGCTCTGAAAAAGCTGCCCCATGAATAAAAAGACGTAAGAATGAGAGTAAGGATACAAGCTCCTGTAGGGGGCAGTGAGGGGAAGGCTAAAGCCACTTGAAGGCATGGTAGGAGATGTTAGAACTGGAAGGAGACTGGGAACAGGGAGAGTGAGAGAGCTACTGATGGAGTCCCGGAGTGAGGTCTTGAGGACTTGGGGTATTATCTACCAAACTGGAGAGGAATGAGTCACTTGTTTTATTCATACAGAAAAAACTTGTGTATATATGATGGGCCAGCATTAGAAATACATTTGCAGGCCTGTATGCTAAGTCGCTTCAGTCTTTGCGACCCCATGGACTATAGCTCCTGGCTCTTCTGTCCATGAAATTCTTCAGGCAAGAATATTGGAGTGGGTTGCCATGCCCTCCTCCAGGGGATCTTTTCAACCCAGGGATCAAACCCTGAGTTTGATCTATAATATCTATTATATTTCTTATATTGGCAGGTGGGTTCTTTACCCCTAATGCCACCGGGAAGCCTGAGACATACATTTACCACCTTGGCAAATAAAGCTGTATTTACACCCTTGTTGAATTTTGTCAGGCTACCATTATTACCATTTAGATGTGAGGGGTGTGGGGAAAAAGGAGTTAACAATACTATTCAAATTACTATGTTAAATAATTGGGGAGATGGTGTTGAAAGTCACTAAAATACAGAGCAAGAAAAAGATGCAGTTTTGAGTAGGGAGATGGTGTGTTGAGTTTTGAACATTCTGAATTTGATTTTTATGCAACATAAAATAAATGCTGTCTGGAAGGTACTTGAAAAGTGGTTCTGGAACTCTCAAGACAGAGTCACATCAGAGAATCCATACTTTAGAAATGAACAATGTAGCGATCCATACATTTTTGGTTAGGGGTTGGGGGTCGGGGGTGGTCCATGAAAGTGAAAGACTGTGTGAAAATGCTGTGTGCCAGTGTAGCATTTTGGAGGCAAGGGTCTGCTGTGGTTTAAAGGAGTCACTACCTCAGACAGTAAATTAAGACCTGAAGAGTGAATTGGTGGAAATTATTATTTTTATTTATTTATTATTATTATTTATTTATTTATTATTTTAGAGCTTCCATTTTACTTTATTTTACTTTACAGTACTTTATTGGTTTTTTTTTTTAGAGTGAAAGAGGTGAGAATCAAAGATGACTTTAAGGTTTGTTTTTTTTTTCTTGGCAGTAATGCTAGAGTGTGAAAAGGAATTGGTTTGGGGAAAATATATGATTAGATTATTGAATATGAGTTGGAATAGAACTTTGGAAACTAGTATGTCCAACAGGCAGGAGTGATTGTGGCAAAGGAAAACGAATGAGAGATCTGGAATTTAGATCTGTTAGTGTTCAACATCACACTGTTGTTGGAAGCTATGAGTGTGTTTGAGTTCTCAGCAAAGGGCTCTAATAAAGAGAGAATCATGCAGAAAGCCAAGTTTTGAGCTCTGGGTAATACCAAGAATAGAGAGCCAGGTGAACAGAAGGATGAGGGCATTCCGGGCACTTGATGGAAAATTCAATCATGAATTGACTAAAGCACCTGGCTTGCCAAATCCTTGCTTGACACAGCTGCTGTTTGATAGAAGCAGCTCGAGAGACATATCATCATTCTTTTCCTCCAGTTTTCTAGATTGCTAGTCTTTAAATCTCCTTGCTCCTTTGTCCTTATAATTAAGTTCATTTAAAGCACACTGTCACAAACTAACAAGTTAGGAATTTGGAATTAACAGATAAACAGTACTATGTATAAAATGGATAAACGATAAGGACTTACTGTATAGCAGAGGGAACTTGTAATAATCTATCATGGAAAATAATCTGAAAAACTTACATATATATATATATAACTGATGAAGTATATATATATGTAACTGAAGATGTATATATATGATTCATATATACATCTTGACTCATTTCCAGGGATTCCTGGCTGGTGTCGCTTGAGGACCATCGTGCCTCTCTCTGTGCCAGGAGCAGAACTTACCAAGACCTGAGTGAAGTAATGTTGTTCCCAGTTTAGCTTTAGTTCTGGTTCATCAATTGCCCTGCCAGTGGTCTTAAAAATTAGCAGGCACAAATTTGAGAGGATTAGATTAAGGTCAGGGGAAAGCTCATTGCATGCGTTTTAGTAATAGGACAATCAAATCTTAACACCTAGAGGAAAGAGAAAGAAATGAAGGCGTTAATTACAGAAAACCTATGTGGGGAGGATCCTGGAATAGACACCAGCACCACTGAATTTCCCTCCCCTGTGTGAGGAGGGGTCAGAGCACAGGGCGACACGAAGCTCTCCCAGAAAAGCCAGAGAAAAGCCTGCATCTTTGAAGAGGCTCTTTTATTCCAGGAGTCATCTGGCTGAAAAATTTTGCCCAAAGGGAATACTTCCAGAATGAGATTTTTCAGTGTGGGTCCCAAGTCCCGCACAGCCCCACCATCCACAAAGGCTTGCCGGGAAATCAAGGTGAACCTTCATTTCCTCAGTGATCATTTCTTCTGCTTTGGAGTTCTTGGAGTGATCCCGATCAGGTGGAGGAATAGACACATGGCTAATTCTGGAACGCTAGAGCAGAATCATTGACCCCAGGCAACGATTTTCAGATTATTTTCCATGATAGATTATTACAAGTTCCCTCTGCTATACAGTAAGTCCTTATTGTTTATCCATTTTATACATAGTACTGTTTATCTGTTAATCCCAAATTCCTAACTTGTTAGTTTGGGATTCATCTTGCCAAAGGCAGGAAGAAAACCTGCCTTTGCTCCCTGAGGGAAAAGTAGAACCACCACATCACCACTGGAGCTAGCCTGTTTGNGTTCCCTCTGCTATACAGTAAGTCCTTATTGTTTATCCATTTTATACATAGTACTGTTTATCTGTTAATCCCAAATTCCTAACTTGTTAGTTTGGGATTCATCTTGCCAAAGGCAGGAAGAAAACCTGCCTTTGCTCCCTGAGGGAAAAGTAGAACCACCACATCACCACTGGAGCTAGCCTGTTTGTCAGTCAGTTGAAGTGTCTGAACAGCCTCTGCCCTAGGGCACTATTCACGTGGGCTTCTCAGATTATCCTACACTTTCTGCCCCGGTTTCCTGCCCAGAGCTGCCCTAGACTGCTTACTGCCTCACAGCAATCAGGTGCCCTGCTTTTCTGAAAAGCAGATGTTCAGCTCTCCCGGAACAAATGCTTTGGGAGCTGGTATGGCCTGACTGTCCCACTTGCCAGTGCAGTACTTGCAGCAGGTCAGCAATGGGGGCAGCAGGCACCCCACAGCCTTTCTGACATTCTTTCCAACTCCACGTCCGTGACTGGTAAAGGTGACGCAGACCTAGCTTTTGCCCCTCCCTAAGGGAAAAGCCAGCCCTGCTTCACATCCTAAGGGCAATTTGGTTTCCTTTCTCACTGACTTCTGGAGCTGGGGTCTCACCCTCAAGGCAGTGCATAGTCACATCTTATTTCCTTAATGGCTGAGATGTTGCTATAAACAGAGGCTGGCTTTGGGAGATGTCGCCTGAGCGTGTAGCCTCCTCCTGGTCACCTCCTGGAGTTGGCATCTCTGAAGGATCCTCAGAGCAGGCATCGCTAGGTCAGTCTGTGGACCACTGTAACCTCTGCTGCAGAGATGAAGGCTCATCCTCGGCACCCTGTAATGCTGCAGCCAGGACCGCCGTTTTGTGCATTTTTCTTGTCCTTTCTGGTGTATATCTGTAGGCTCCTGATCACTGAAAGCATATTGTTCCCCTAAATGAATTTATTAATGGTTAACTTCAAGAATAATGTCAAAATAAGTCAAAATGTATTCATTTTGATGTACACCTGAAACTAACACTGTAAATCAACTCTTACTCAATATAAAAGAAAGTGATTTAAAAATTTTTTAAAAGTTCATTAAAAAAAGCATGTTATCATATTTGTCTGTATATAAATATATGTGTGTGTAATGCAGAGAATACATGAAAACAAAACTTTATAAAGGTGAAACAATTGATAAAGAATGAGTTTAATATATATGCTTATAACCAATGGATTATTTTGTGCACCTTCTGAAATGTTTTTAAAGCAACTCTATTGAGGTATTTCTTGTATATGATAAATTTTTAATCTATAATTTGGTGATTTTTGACAACTGGGTTCATTGTGAAACTACCACAGCAATCACAATATTTCTGTTATCTTCATAAGTTCCCTCCTGCAGTGAGTTGTCCCCCTGCCCCAGTTCATGGCAACCACTGATCTCCTTTCTTACACTGTAGCTTAGTGTGTAGTTTTAGAATTTGGTATAAATAGAATCACACAGGATGTATTCTTTTTGTTTCTTTTTTTCCCTCCACTCAATACCTTTCCTTTTAATTGCTATATGGATATACCATACTTTGTTTATCCATTTACCTATTTATTGGAATTTATGTTGCTCTCAACAATGGGCTATTACAAATATGCCAGCTACAAACTTTGAAAAAATAAGTCTGTGTGTGGATATAGGTTTTCATTTGTCATGGGAAAATACCTAATTATGGAATAGCTTAGTTGTTCTATGTTATCAAAAAGTTTATGGCTATACTAAAATTATCACATTTCATAGAAAAAAAAGTTCATTAATTCTGCATTTGACACACATTTTTGAGCAAACACATTTTGTGTTTTGAGAGCCAAATTAAATATTCCATCTCATCTTTTTAGGAATTTAATTTAAGAAATACCAATTTGGAAGTCACTTATAAGATTAAGTTGGTGTTGTTAGTCACTGGAGAATGCAATTATTACTTGTCAAATGATTGGTCATTTTGGAAGAAGAAATTTAACATTCTTGGCTCTGTAAATTAAATAAAAAAGAAGTATAACCAAAATTAAAAATCAAACTGAGATTAAATGCAATATGGTATGCTGGATTGGATCCTGGAGCAGTAAAAGATGTTAGTGGGAAAATGGATAGACTGTATGTAGGAACTCTGTGCAATCATTGCAAATTTTCTGTAAGTTTAAACTTATAAGAAAATTTTAAAAGATGTTTTAAAATTTTATTGAGAAATCAAATGCATAATTAAGTTCCTGCTAAATAAAATTATAAGCTGAGAAATAGTGAGAAAAATATTTGATGTGTATATGACAAAGATATATCCTTATTAGGTAAAAAACACTTATAAGTTAGTAATAAAATATTAATCACCTCCTGTAAGAAAAATGGGCAAAGGACATAAAGGCAGTCAATAAAATAACTTGTTCATATGGCTTATGTAGTGAGTAGATCATACTTCCCTGACTCATGTTTCCACAGGAACGCATCAGTCTTAGACTATCTCCCATGTCTCAGTCCATCTTATGTGGGGAGAATTTACTTATCTGGTTTTAAGGACTTGGGGGGAAAATATCACACATGAATGGCTTAGCTGTTTTTCTCTTTTCTTTGCATGTACCTCTGCTGCTTTGAATGTTAGAAGAATCTTGGGATACCCGGTTGTTACCTAAAGTTAATCCTTTTTTGATCAGACTAAATATTAAAAAAGTTATTTTTAGGTTAGTTTGACTCCTGCTTCATTTTTTAGTGATTATTAATGTGTGTGTGGAAAGTGTTATTAGTTATCAAAAACTCTTATAGCTGATAAACACCTGAAAATATATCAATTCTACATAGTCATTAAAGCAGTGCAATTTAAAACAAGAGGGTACCATTTTTTTCTGCTACTAAATTGATAATTTATGAAAGGTTTCATAGAGAGAGCTCATATTGAGAAAATGAAAGCATCTTTTAAACTGTAGATAGGAATAAAAATTGATATGGTTTTTTTCAAAAGCAAATATGTCATCGATTTGTATCAAATCTTATAAGGTTCATACTCATTATAATTTTTAGGATAATCTAGTAGTAATCTAAGATTTATAAGCAGGAATGTCAATCAAAGCATTATTTATAATGGGCAAAAATGGGAAGCAACTTGTCTATAATAAGAAAGTATTGTACTGCTGCTGCTGCTGCTGTCGCTTCAGTCATGTCCAACTCTGTGCGACCTCATCGACAGCAGCCCGGTACTGCTTATGATTAAAGTCATAAAAAGGCATTCTTTGAGGCATATTTGAAGATTGAGAAAATGCATATGAACAAATATAAATGAAATAAGATATAATACCATGTATGTGATCCTACTTTTGTAAGTAGCCTTTGGAAAATAAGTTCTATAAAAAGCATTTTTCTAAAATTATAATTTGAAAAAGAATTTTGGGACTAACAAAAACAAACATTCAGAAACATAGTCGTAGAATATCAGGTGAACACCAGGTATCAATATCTTTTCTTTTTCTAGGTAAATGTGTATATTATATATATGTTATTTCAATTATATTTTATGTTCTGCTTCTTAGTATAAGGTGTCAGGATGTTGATTATGTCACATGTAGTGGAGAGATATTTATAAGAATAAAGGAGAGAAAACATTGGAAAAAAAAAAAAAGATCAGGTAAGACTATTCTTGTTTTCTGGATTTCCAATTGGGCTCCAAACCTGAGAACAAAGGTGAATTACAAGGTACCCTGGAGAAATGGTTTTCTTTGAGGAGAGTTCAGTGTTTGGGAAGAGAGCCCAATGAAAGGGACGTTATGAAGACACCTGCTACATGGAAAGCATCTAAAGCCAGGGTGTCATTATTAATCAAAACAAAATTAATAAAAACAAAAACCAGGAAAATATTGGGGGAAGGATACCAGTCTCTCCCAGTTAAACTATGAGAGATTTGCCCCTTTCACCCTCCTTTGGAGGAATTAACCTTCAAGAGGAAGGAGGCAGAGTATCTAAGAGCCAACTCAAATCTAGCTTTCACTGATGGCTTGGGAATAGAACAACTCTGGATGCAGTTTAAGGCTGAAATTTTAAACTGAAAGGTTGCTGTTGTTGTTCAATTGCTAAGTCCTGTCCAACTCTTTGTTCCCCACAGACTGCAGCACCCACGGACTGCAGCATGTCAGGCTTTCCTTTCCTGCACTATTTTCCAGAGTTTGCTCAGATTCATGTCCACTGAGTTGGTGATGCCATCCAACCATCTCATCCTCTGTAGTCCCCTTCTCTTCCTGCCTTCAGTCTTTCCCAGAATCATGGTCTTTTCCAGAGTCGGCTTTTCACATCAGGTGGCCAGAGTATTGGAGCATCAGCTTCAGCATCACTTCTTCCAATGAATGTTTAGGGTTGATTTCCTTTAGGATTGACTGGTTTGATCTCCTTGCTGTCCAAGGGACTGTCAAGAGTCTTTTCCAGCACCACAATTCAGGGACATCAGTCCTTTGGTGCTCAGCCTTCTTTATGGTCCAGCTCTCATATCCATACACAACTGCTGGAAAAACTATGTTTTTGATTATATAGACCTTGTCAGCAAAGTGATGTCTCTGCTTTTTAATACACTGCCTAAGTTTTTCATAGCTTTCCTTCCAAGGAGCAAGCGTCTTTTAAAATCATAGCTGCAGTCACCATCCACAGTGGTTTTAGAGCCCAAGGAAATAAAATCTGTCATTGCTTCCACTTTTTCTCTTTTTATTTGCCTTGAAGTGATGGGACCAGATGCCATGATCTTTTTTAAAATTATTTTTTATTGAAGGATAATTGCTTTACAGAATTTTGTTGTTTTCTGTCAAACCTCAACATAAATAACCATAGGTATATCTATCCCCACCCTTTTGAACTTCCCTCCCATCTCCTTCCTCATCCCACCCCTCTAGGTTGATACAGAGCCCCTGTTTGAGTTTCCTGAGCCATACAGCAAATTCCTGTTGGCTATCTATTTTACATATGGTAATGTAAGTTTCCATGTCACTCCTTCCATACATCTCACCCTCTCTTCCCCTCTTCCCATGTCCAAAAGTCTGTTCTCTATGTCTGTTTCTCTGTTGTTGCCCTGCAAGTAAATTCTTCAGTATCATTTTTCTAGATTCTGTATATATGCATTAGAATACACTATTTATCTTTCTTTTTCTGTCTTACTTAACTCTTTATAATAGGTTCTAGATTCATCCACCTCATCAGAACTGACTCAAATGTGTCCCTTTTTATGGCT
>SJYX01005105.1:207472-217687 GCA_006410675.1 Oreotragus oreotragus
TTTGTTTCTAGAAATTTGTTGATTTCCCTTTTGATTTTTTCAGTAACCTGTTGGTTATTTAGAAACGTGTTGTTTAATCTCCATGTGTTTGTGTTTCTTACAGTTTTTTTCCTTGTATTTGATATCTAGTCTCATAATATTGTGGTCAGAGAAGATGCTTGATATGATTTCAATTTTCTTAAATTTACTGAAGTTTGATTTGTGGCCAAGATGGGTCTGTCCTGGAGAATGTTCCATGTGCACTTGAGAAGAAGGTGTATTCTTCTGCATTTGGATGGAATGTCCTGAAGATATCAATGAGATCCATCTCACCTAATGTATCATTTAAGACTTGTGTTTCCTTATTAATTTTCTGTTTTGATGATCTGTCCATGGGGTGAGTGGGGTGTTAATGTCTCCTACTATTATTGTGTTACTGTCAACTTCTCCTTTTATGTCTGTTAGTGTTTGTCTTATGTATTGAGGTGCTCCTGTGTTGGTGCATAGATATTTACAATTGTTATGTCTTCCTCTTGGATTGATCCCTTGATCATTATGGAGTGTCCTTCCTTATCTCTTGTAATATTCTTCATTTTAAGGTCTATTTTGTCTGATATGAGGATTGGTACTCCAGATTTCTTTGCTTTCCATTTACATGGAATATATTTTTCCATCCTCTCACTTTCAGTCTATATGTATCTTGAGGTCTGAAGTGGGTATCTTGTAGACAGCATATATATAGGTCTTGTTTTTGTATCCATTTAGCCAGTCTGTGCCTTTTGGTTGGAGCACTTAATATATTTACATTTAAAGTAATTATTGATATATATGTTCCTATTGCCATTTTCTTAATTGTTTTGAGTTGATTTTGTAGATCTTTTTTCTTCTCTTATATTTTTTGACTATATAAGTCCCTTTAACATTTGTTGTAAAGCTGGTTTGGTGGCACTGAATTCTTTTAACTTTGGCTTGTCTGAAAAGCTTTTTATTTCTCCATCAATTTTGAATCAGATCATTGCCGGGTACAGTAATCTTGGTTGTAGATTCTCCCCTTTCAGTACTTTAAATATATCCTGCCATTCCCTTCTAGCCTGTAGAGTTTCTACTGAATGATCATCTGTTACGCATATGGGGTTTCCCTTGTATGTTACTTGTTGCTTCGTCCTTGCTGTTTTTAATATTCTTTCTTCATGTTTAGTCTTTGTTAGTTTGATTAGTATGTGTCTTGGTGTGTTTCTTCTTGGATTTATCCTGTATGGGACTCTTTGTGCCTCTTGGACTTGATTAACTATTTGTTTTTCCATGTTGAGGAAAGTTTCAACTATAATCTCTTCAAAAATTTTCTCATACCTTTCCTTTTTCTCTTCTTCTGCTGGAACTCCTAAGATTCTAATGCTGGTGCACTTGATATTGTCCCAGAGGTTTCTGAGACTGTCCTCAGTTCTTTTCATTCTTTTTCCTTTATTCTGCTCTTCAGAAATTATTTCCATCATTTTATCTTCCAGCCCACTGATTCATTCTTCTGCTTCAGATATTCTGCTATTGATTCCTTCTAGAGTATTTTTAATTTCAGTAATTGTGTTGCTTGTCTTTGTATGTTTATTCTTTAATTCTTCTAGGTCTTTGTTAATTAATTCTTGCATTTTCTCCATTCTGTTTTCAAGGTTTTTGATCATCTTTACTATCATTATTCTGAATTATTTTTTAGGTGGCTTGCCTATTTCCTCTTCATCTATTTGGACTACTGTGTTTCTAGTTTGTTCCTTCATTTCTGT
This sequence comes from Oreotragus oreotragus, assembly GCA_006410675.1. Classification (NCBI taxonomy): domain Eukaryota; kingdom Metazoa; phylum Chordata; class Mammalia; order Artiodactyla; family Bovidae; genus Oreotragus; species Oreotragus oreotragus. The sequence continues at coordinate 209,227 of SJYX01005105.1, forward strand.
AATATTTCTCTGCCTTTTCATTATTATTTTTTTTAACTTATTGTGTTTGAGGTCTCCTTTTCCCAGGCTTCAAGGAAAGTTGAATTATTTCCTTGAAGGAGGTTGAATTCTTTTTTCCTTTTGGTTTCTGCCCTTCAAAGATTGGTCCAGTGCTTTGCGTATGCTTGGTATAGGGTGAGATCTGTGCTTAGCTTTTGTTTGTTTGTTTTTCCTCTGATGGGCAAGGCTGAGTGAAGTGGTAATCGTGTCTGCTGATGACTGGGTTTGTTTTTTGTTTTGCTTGTTGTTTAGATGAGGTGTCCTGCACAGAGTCCTATTGGTTGTTGGGTGATGCTCAGTCTTGTATTTAAGTGGTTTCATTTCTGTGAGTTCTCACTACCTGATGCTCCCTCAGGTTATTTCTCTGATAGTCTAGGGTCTTGGAGTCAGTGCTCCCACTCCAAAGGCTCAGGACTTGATCTCTGGTCAGGAACAAAGATTCCACAAGTGTGTGTTATGGCCTTAAGTGAGATTAAAACAAATATCCAAAAATGAGAAACAAAAGATGGACCCCAGACACATGGCAATTACAAAATCAGGCAAATAATATTAAAATAATGGAATATATACATATACATCCATGAACAAAGTAAAAACAGTCCAGCAAAATTAGTGTACAGTAGATTGACCCAGCAAACAAAGGAAAAAAATTATATTTACCAGTTAAGGACAAAACTAACTAAAGCACAAGCTGGAAAACAAAATAAAGCAAGGTGCCACGTGAGGAATAAAGCAAAGAAAACAAAACTAACAATATGTTGAGAAGAAAGGAAAGGAAGAAAAGAAAGAATAGATACGCAAAATTAAATAGAGGTAGATGAAGATTTATATACATTAGAGATTAACTGCAAGGGGAAAAGAGCAGTAGGAAAGGTAAACAAGGGAATAAATGTAGAAAAAATAATAACAGGTTTAAAAAAAATTAACATTATAAAAAAGAAAAAGAAAAAACAAAAGGAAAATTCCACAGAATTGCAAAAGCCCAGTGTAGAGGTTTATAACAACAATAAAAGATGTAACAGGAAAAAAAAAAGGCTCAAAAGCTTAACTGGCTTGCATAATGCCCATGAAATCAACAGAAGGGAAATAAAAGGAAAAAATTCCAAAAGAATCTGCAGAAAAAGTCAAAACAAGAATAATAAATGTTTTTCTTGAGTCACTGCTGTCAGAGTCCTTTCCCTTGCTGGGGGTCACAGTCCACCTCACCTCCCTAGGATGCCCTCCAACACTGTACTGATCTCTGGACCTGCTGTGGGGGCAGCTCAGATTCTAATCTGGCCCTACTCTTGTGTGTTTTTGCCTCCAGTGTCCACAGCTATCAGAGCTAGTGCATTTTCTTTTGTGGGAAAATGCTTGTACAGCTGGTAGGAAGGTTTTGGGTCTTCTTCCTTAGCCACACCGCCCCTCGGTTTCAAATGTGATTTTATTTCCACCTCTGCATGTGGGTCGTCCACTGGGGCTGCTCCTGAGGCTGCCCTGGAGGGCCTGGGTTTGCCCCTGTGAGGGCCAGGTGTGGAGGTGGTGCAGCTGCTTGGGTCGCAGGGGTTCTGACAGCACCAGGTACTTAGAGGAGTTGGCGGCTAGGGCAGCAGGAAATATAGTGCTCTAGAAGGGTATGGCAACCAGTATTGGCCAATACGCTCCAGTATTCTTGCCTCCTGACAGAGAAACCTGGTAGGCCACAATCTATAGGGTCACAAAGAGTTGGACACGATCAAAGCAATCCTGTGAGCATAGATGCAAGACTCTTTGCCTGTGGCAGCTCTACCCCAGTGAGAGTTGAGCATGAAGGTGGAGCAGCAGTTGCTTGGCTTGCAGAGACCCTGAGTGAAGTCGCTCAGTCGTGTCCGACTCTTTGCGACCCCATGGACTGTAGCCTACCAGGCTCTTCTGTCCATGGGATTTTCCAGGCAATACCACTGGAGTGGATTGCCATTTCCTTCTCCAGGAGATCTTCCTGACCCAGGGATCGAACCCAGGTCTCCCGCATTGGAGGCAGATGCTTTAACCTCTGAGCCACCTGGGAAGTGCCTAGTGTGCAGGGACACAGACTGCCTCTGCCGCGGGAGCTATGGACCTATCAGAGCCTTTTTTTGAGCTTTTTGTATCCAGTCTTTCTCCGTAGCTCCTCCCATTCAGGCACATAGAGGGGGGGCCCCCCCTGGCTGGGGTCCTACTCTGTAGTTCAGTGCATCAGTCACTTAAAGGAGCACCCTGGGTGGGGTCCTACTCTGTAATTCAGTACCTCAGGCGTCTGATGGGCAAGCCTCTCTATTGTTCAGCTGCGATGCTGGCCGAGTTTTGCATGGTTCTATGTATTCTCTTTCACTGGTCAGGTGCTCCTGTCCACTCTCAGCTGGTGTTCTGTGTGCACTTCTGTGTCTGAAGTGTATTCCTAATGTATCCATGGAGACAGATTTACTCCACGTCCACCTGCTCCTCCGCCATCTTCCACCCCACAAGTCTATTATTTAAATGAAGGACTGTGTAGTATCTCATGAGCTACACCTTGTTCCAGGTTAGGGTGTTTACAAACTTAGGGGATCATGGACAGGCCTCGTCCCTTCCCAAAAGCCATGCTGGGGGACTGGTAGGACTCCACTGACCTGATGACCTTTTGCCTCCCAGCCCCAACAGCCTGCAGGTCTTCCTTAGCCCTTAGTTTTTTTTTTTTTTTTTTTTTAAATGTTGAGTTTCAGGACTGAGCCTGAAGTATCAAAGCAAGGCTGGTCTAATAATTGAACATTTATGTGTGTGTATCAGTGGATGTGTAATTTTTTGAGGAGTATTAGTGCTTCGCAGTGTACACAGGACTTGATTTATTTTTTTGCAATGCCAATTGGAAAACTCTAGCCTTCCTTTTTTTTATTGAAACTTATTATGTTGGCTGGATTCTATATAAAAATTTACTTTAAAAATATAAAATTGTGTTTGTGCTTTGTACATGTGTAAATGAGCAAAAAGGGCTAGAAGAATACACACTAGAAGTAATGATAGCACATCTGTTGGAAGTGGAATTATTTATGCAATATATTCATATATTTAGTCTTCACTGTATTTTCAGTAACAAAGAAGTGCAATTTATAATCGTACCATTATATGTAAGGATATGTCATTTGCGAAATTGTAATTAAGCACAGTGCTCATTGCATTACTTTCTTTGCATTTTAGAAGGATCCGTATACCACTGTCCTTCTTAAAAGATTACCTCAGGAAAATAAGCTTGTAAGACTCAGATAAACTTGTAAGATTTCTTCCGTCAGATAAAAATATAGGGCCTCTTCTGCTTTATTTACCGGAAATCGAAGCTGCATTCATCGCTCAGCTGTCACTGACACTGCCTTTTCTCTCATCTCATCTAGAATGCCTTGGCTGCCTTCTAGCTAGTGTCTGCTCTGGCCTCTTCCACCCTCAGCACTACCTTCTGAGGGATGTTTCTGGAATGCAGGTTTGGCTGTGGTTATTTTCCTATTAAAGACCAAATCTGGGTCTGACACATGGAACCCTTCCCCCTTTGACTCCACCTAAACACCATCCTGGGTGTCTTGCTTCTTTCCTTATTGGAATCCTGTTCTTTAGCTTTATTAAACTATTTGTAATTTTCCTGGAGTGCTACGATGTTTTTTCATACGTTCTCTTGGTTTCTCATGTTCTTTTTCTCTTCCCTCCTTCATTCTTGCTACTACTGTCTTTTTCTGTGGTGAAAATTTCAACTTTTCCTTTAATGAGCTTACATTTACCTGGCAGAATAATCTATTCCTTTCTTGTATTCCCAGCACCATATGTGCAAAGCTAAAGTTTTTTGTTTCTATGTGTGTCTTCCTTATAAATATGGGGAAGTACTCAAAGGCTGGAATGATGTTTTCCTCAACTAGCTGAGGGCTTGTTATGTAATAGATGTTTAATATTTATATGTATAAAAGTTAGAAACTTTATGAACATTGTCTTTTTTAATTCCTAGGAAATGGAAGCTTAGAGACACATTTATGGTGTTGTCATTTGCTCACAGAACAGCCTTTGTCTGGAGCATTGCCAATTGTCACAGCAGAAATAAAGGGACATGGAGTCACATGGTGGTTTTTGAATATCTGCCCATTTCATTGGCCAAAACAAGTCCTGTGACCATTCCTAATTCCAACAAGATGGGTATATATAATCCTTCTACGAGGATGGCATCCAAGAGAGAAAACTGAGCTATTTGTCAGACATTAATAAAATCTACCACAGGGAACTTAGGTGCTTTGTTGGCCACTGCCTATTCAGCACTTACTGCTCTGCCTGTATGTTGACGATCTCAGTGTTTGGTGGGTGAGTGACTGGATGTCACAACGCTAGTGGTGTTCCAGTGCTGTGATTTGGTTAGTCTCATGTCAGAGCCCATTCTGAATGCTTCTGTTATTTGTGTTACTTAGACTCAGGCACTTACTATTATCTTTTTCTCTAATATCTCCCTGCTCATTCTCTCTTTTTGCTTTTATTCTGTCAATAGTAGGAAAATATTAGCAATGATGATTAAAGATGAGAAAAAATGACCTCAGAGGTAGAATAAGGCCAGAGATGCATGGTTTCAGAGAAATTACTTTAAGAAAAAAAAATTCAGAAAGGAAAGAACAAGAGCAGGATCAAACATATTAATAGAAAGATTGATTAGGAAGAGACTGTAAAATTTGGTTAGAAAAGGTCTTTGCTGTCAGATACATCAGAGAGGCCAAGGGGGCAAATAAGTGAGTATTTTCAGATTTGATCGGACTGTAAAAGACAGAATTGATAGTGACGGTATTTATCTTTCAGAGCATTTGGAGACAGAGATCAGGGAGGGAGTGCTGTCAAGAGCCTGTATCGGAGAGATATAGGTTTTTCTCTCTGCAGTAAATTCTAGTAGTCTGGTTTTTCATTTTCTCAGATACACAGAAGGAAATATATTTAAAAGTGAAGAGTGGCTTCTATCCATGAATAACCACATTTGCCTCCTTGAATGACTGAAACAAATCTCAGTAATTCTCGACAGAAGAAAAGTGGACCTTCGTATGTTGTAAGTTAGATAAGCACTTTTTGAAATTCTAGGAATTTATTTTATGGGTAAGGTAAAGTATGAAATCGTGAAGATTCATCAAATTCATTAAATTGCTTTCTCACTTATGAGATTAGATTGTGTATTGTCAGAAGTGTGTATTAATACAGGAGATTCAGTGAGGGCAATGAGAATTACCTGAAGAGGTGATCTAGGGCAGAGGAATAGCATGATTTAAGTAAGACGAATCTAGGTTATATAAAATTTTTCTTAACTTCTTGGATTTATATTTTAATTCAGCCAGTACTCCTTGACAGCAGAGACTTTGGGGAAATTAATCTCTTTGATTCCTACTTTCTTAATCTACAAATTATTGGGATATTTACCTTGGTATTTTATTTTAATAAATAATAATATATTTGAAATATTGACAATCAATGGTAGCTCTGATGATGTACTAATTGAAATAAATGCAGTGATAAGTACTCATCCACTTTTAGTTCTTAGGAACTTGCAGTATTAGAGAGGTTAGAAAGACAGAATTTGATCAGCACTAATTTATTTTTGGATATTTCCTGTATCCCTGTAAGATAAATCAGGGTTAACAGTGGTGCATGGAGGTCCCCGGCAAAGGAAATATATTTTCCCAGAGCCTCAAAATCCATTTAGCTATTTGAAAACTTAATAAGAAATGTCTGATACCGTGACCACAATTTGCAAACCTCACAGCTTGTGTGAATCCACTGAGGAAAGACATGTGCAGAGCAGTAGCCTGGGCGCTCTGCCTCTAGTGACAGCTCCAACTTGACCACAGTTTGTTCAGACGCAGGGAGAAGAGCTCAGGCTGCCCTTGCAAAGAATGAAGTGGTGTGTCACTTATAACAGCAGCCTTTGTATTCTTACGATTGTGGCAAAGTAATTACCATAGCAACAGCTATCCCCTCCAATGCAGATAAGTACAAGAATATCCCTTAGTAGAGAAGACTAGAAATCTGGAGATTCTAATCCTGTTATTATTTATTTAAAAGTCTTTTAATTTTAAATCAGTTCAACAAGTCCTTTTGTCATGTGTTTTGGCAAAGTATCATAGATCCCATAGGATAGTTTTTGGGGCTGGAGGTCACCTCCTAAAGAAATCTACTTTCTCTAGTCCTGGTCTTCAGTCAGATAAAGGTTCTCTATTTAATGAAATTTAACTGCTTTACCCAGTTACCTTCAACAAGTGGTCTTGGTCCTATCTGTACCTTAAATTTATCTTGTTCATGGTTCTCCCTGATTCAGTTCTCCTTCTGAAATTCCTGTTTTGGTTAATGGTACCTGTTTCTCTCTCTAGAAATAGAAGTCCACAATTGAGTGTCATTTAATGCTCCTATCCTACAGCCTAAAATTGTTGACCAATTTTGTTGTCCTAATACAGTGATTCCTAGAATGTGTTGAGAGTCACTTGTGGAGCCTTTTAAAAATACTGCCTCTAAAATCCATCCCTGGATATATTGGAGTATGAGTATCTATATTTTGTGTTCGGAAGGTTTCATGAATATTGAAGAATAAATACACTATAAAATACAAAAATAGGATGTGGATATAATATACTGGCTTTTTAAAGCTACCATGTACTTCAAGAAGACGGAACATTACTAACAGAGCTAAAGTCTCTTAAGTACTACTGGCCTCCCATTTCTCTCTCCCTCCTTTCAGGGAAATTTCTATTCTGAATATTTGAGTGTTTTCCCTTTAGATTTCATTGTAGTTTTCTTACATATACATATCATCCTAACCAACATATGTCAAATTTTGTTTGTTGACCTTATATCTGTACTCTGTGATTTGCCTTTTTTATTCTCCATTATCATTTTGAGATTCATCTATGCTGTTACCTACAGCTATGGCTCATTTATTTAATATAGTATGCATCTTACCAGTACAGCCCAGTTTATTTATCCACTGTCCCATGGGTAGATATTTAGGTTGTTCTTCTCTTTTTTCCTGGAGGCACATATTATACAAGTTTTAAGGGCATATACCTAGGAGCAGAATTATTGGACTGTATTTTAACATTTACATTTTCAACTTTCCAGAGTAATGGCACATTATTCCCCCTCCATAGTGGTTGTATCCATTTAGTTCCAGCCGTACCTGAGAATTTGTGTTGTTCCATATTTCTGTATTCACTTGTTAATACCCAAGTTTGGTTTTTTTTTTTGTTTGTTTGTTTGTTTTCATTTTCATGCCGGAGGATGTGAAGTTGAATCTCACAGTGATTTTAATTTGCCTTTTCTTGATAACTAATGAGGCTGAGCATCTTTTCTTATATATATTTGCCATTCTTGCTTCTTCTCCTGCAGAATTTGTCTTCTCTTTTGTTGTGCCTCTAAATTTTTCAAGTGATTTGAAAAGTGGGCAGGGATGAGAGTAACTCCCTCTGTGGCTGTCCCTTCCTTATTGTTCGAACACGTGTGTTTGCATGTGTACTTTTCTTATATATATTTGCCATTCTTGCTTCTTCTCCTGCAGAATTTGTCTTCTCTTTTGTTGTGCCTCTAAATTTTTCAAGTGATTTGAAAAGTGGGCAGGGATGAGAGTAACTCCCTCTGTGGCTGTCCCTTCCTTATTGTTCGAACACGTGTGTTTGCATGTGTTAGGCCCTCACCACCTCAGCACAGTTCATCCTTTTGCGGTACTCCTTTCACTGACCTCTGAGCATCCAATCTCCCCACCATTAATTCATTTGACCAAGTTCTTTTTTCCAGGAACTTGATTCTGATTGATTACCCAGCTTCCTTGTAGAAAATATTGCTGACCTGCAAATAAAGTCTGAAATTTTTGTGCTTTTTTGATTAATACCTACCTAAACACTGGTGCTGCTGCTAAGTTGCTTCAGTTGTGTCTGACTCTGTGCAACCCCATAGATGGCAGCCCACCAGGCTCCCCCGTCCCTGGGATTCTCCAGGCAAGAACACTGGAGTGGGTTGCCGTTTCTTTCTCCAGTGCATGAAAGTGAAAAGTGAAAGGGAAGTCACTCAGTCGTGTCCGACTCTTGGCGACTCCACGGATTGCGGCCCACCAGGCTCCTCCGTCCATGGGATTTTCCAGCCAAGAGTGCTGGAGTGGGGTGCCGTTGCCTTCTCCGCCTACACACTGGGTACCTCTAGTTTTATCACATACCGATTATTTCTGTTGACCCTAATGGCAGAGGAACCAGAGATCAAATTGCCAACATCTGCTGGATCATGGAAAAAGCAAGAGAGTTCCAGAAAAACATCTATTTCTGCTTTATTGACTATGCCAAAGCCTTTGACTGTGTGGATCACAATAAACTGTGGAAAATTCTGAAAGAGATGGGAATACCAGACCACCTAACCTGCCTCTTGAGAAATCTGTATGCAGGTCAGGAAGCAACAGTTAGAACTG
>SJYX01005105.1:218560-281516 GCA_006410675.1 Oreotragus oreotragus
GGTGTTCTTTGGAAGGAATGATGCTAAAGCTGAAACTCCAGTACTTTGGCCACCTCATGCGAAGAGTTGACTCATTGGAAAAGAGTCTGATGCTGGGAGGGATTGGGGGCAGGAGGAGAAGGGGATGACCGAGGATGAGATGGCTGGATGGCATCACGGACTCGATGGACGTGAGTCTGAGTGAACTCCAGGAGATGATGATGAACAGGGAGGCCTGGTGTGCTGCGATTCATGGGGTCGCAAAGAGTCGAACACGACTGAGCGACTGAAATGAACTGAACTGAACTGAATGTCTTGTTAATCTCAACATGAGCACCGTGATTTCTTCTCCCCATGCCTGCTCCACTGTTGTAACATTTTGTTAATTGTGTATATTTTCTTTATTCTACTTATCACATTTTACCTTGTGTTATCATTGTCTTTGCCATTTCATGACTCCTTGAAGGTACAATCCTTCATTTTTCCCACCCTCATCTCAGTGCTTTTAACATACTAGGTGATAGTAATTTTTTGTGGATGAATGGAATTGTGGAGTGGAAATAAAACCAAACTTTTAGAATTTTGTCTGCTGTGTTTCTTTTTCTGTTAAGACAGTCAACTTCTCAAGGCCAAGGACTGTGTCTTACGAGTTTTGTGTTTGATTTTTCCTAACTAGAGTATCTTTCACATGTTTAGTGTGAAGATAAAAGAAGGTTATGGGCTTGATTGTTGACAAATATATAATATATAATATTTTTATAATTTATGTAAAGTATATTGTATATTATATATAATATATATATTTTTAAAATATATAATTTGTCAAAATATATTTTGGCAAATATATTTAAAGTTACATAATAAACTCTACCTTTAAGATAAAAGATACTTTGAAAAAAATTCTCAGTGATGAGAAATAGTAAATATTTTAATGTGATTTTGCTTAAAGAAAACAGTTTAAATTTATTAGGAATTAAATCTTGTGACTAAGCTTTTTAAGTAATGGACAGTTTTACTTATAAAAATATTGACTAAACTCTGTATGCACAAAATATTGAATGATTAATTGTGAAGAAATATAAAGGAATAAGTGTCATTTTCTTATGTGACTTATAAACTGTCCTTAAAGTCATTACTACATGCATGTTCCAAAAATATTTTTAGAGATGACATCATCATTGAAATATATATATTCTCCAACAAAACAATCCATATATATCTAATTTATACATGAATAGATTCTCTTGTTTAAAACCTTTCTTGTTGTTTTACAATCTCATCTTACAGTAGACTTTTCTTGATGGATTTTTTGTGGTCTTGATCCTGAATGCAACTTTGTTGCTGCTTCCTTAGGTCGCTGAATTGGGTTGTGTGCAAGCCATAGGAGGACCAGGTTCAGAAGCTCAAATGAATCAGACCCCTTAGTGATACCCTATATCATTAGAATGGTTATTCTGAGTGATACCAAAGGTCCATTAGACCTAGCCTATCTCTCAGAACAGAAGTTGAAGAATGTGAATACTTTCTTTAATGAAATCTCCCAATATCATTTAGATAAGTACCAGACTTGATTGGCTGGTGACTCCAAAGTATTTCTGCCCCTTTCTTCTTTTATGCCTTGTCCTTTTATACTAGAAGTTAAAATCCAGATGTAATCCAAAGAGACTTGGTGAAAAGACTATTGAGACCCTTCTAAGAATGATAATATTCTTCCCAATGAAAAAGATAGGCATATGGAGAGAGGTCTTTGGAGCTCCTTTACTTCTTTCTTGCGATATTGTTGAGATGACGCTATATATGAAATTGTAGCAGTCATCCTGTGACTCCAAGGGCAAAAAGCCTGTGCATGAAGCTCAGGTATGGAGCACAAGAAATGGAAAGAGTCTGCCTCATGATGGTTCTATTAAGAAACAGAATGAACCTGGAACATGCCACCTCCACACTTGGTAGAAGTGAAAAAATAATTGTCTTATTGTTTACTTACTGTTCATTGGATTTTCTGTTATTCGAAGCTGAATACATCCTAGGTGATAGAATCATCCATCTGTAATTCTCATACCTTCTTGAAAACATCTATCTGTCTTTAATTTTAACAACCTCTTGCTGAGGTTTTTGCTATCTGTCCTGAAATGAGCTTCACAAGATTCTCCCTTAATTTCTTTTCCTGAGATTTTATAGCAGCTTCTTACTCATTCTTTTTATACACTACATCTTTCTGGCACTGGTTGTGAATACTGTTATGATGATGATATTATCGTCATTATGGAAATCTGACTCATTACAGTTTCATCATGTTTTACATCTGGACTGCCATAAAATGTTCTGTGCTCATCTACATGTAGGAATGCCTAGTTTACAAAAGGATTGCTAATTTTACCCCTTTACTGAGATTTAACAAACTCTTCACCTACAGAACAGCTATCCTTCCTGAAGTTCACCTTTCTGAGGAATTCGTGAGGCCTCTTACTTTGGAAAAGTTGCCTTATTAGGGCTAGGTTTACTCAGAAATCTGTGTAATACGCCCTTGCAAGATAATTTTAGTAGTGTAAGTGGTTATTTTTTTGTCCATGCTTCCTTACTTTCTTTTGGAGTTGAATGAAATTATCGAACTTAAGCCATAGATTTCCAGAGAACATGGGGCTTTTTGTTCTAGAGCAGGAGTAGGCAGATTTTTCCTGAAAAGTTTCAGAAAGCAAGTGACTTAGGTTTTGCAGGCCATGCGTATGGTCACTTTTGCATATTTTTGTTTTTTATAGCCCTTTAGAAATGTAAAAGTGATTCTTAGCCCATGGTTCATACAAAAGCAAGGCATAGGTTGGATTCTGTCCATGGATTGTAGTTTATCAACTCTTTTTCTAAAGGGTTATTCTGGTATATAAAGGTAAGAAATTTCTGCAACCCCCACTCCCAAATAGAAGTAAAATAGCTGACAGTACTTAATATAAAAGTCAAGAGAAGGAGGAGAAAAGAAGAGAGAATACTTTAGTATTTAGCATTTATTGAATGTAATAAGCATGAGATTAACTTTGGGTTCTGTCTAGGAAAATAGAGACCTGGAAAGATCTATCACTGTCCTCCTTACAACAAGAATAAAGCTTGACAAGCTGCACATTCATGCCTTTTTCTTTCTTTTGTATTTAGACATATTTTCCTGGCTTTGTCCATTAGTTATTTTGAAGTCCCTGAGTAGACTCCAGTGTATATCTTTTGGAGGGGTTATTTCTACTGAGAATTGTTTTTGCCATTTGTAGTTTCTTTCTGAAGGTTTAATTCTCAGATGGCAACATCAATTCCTCTCATGGTAGTAATAGACAACCTCTTTGGAAGTGTTAGAAGTCAAAATCAGAAGTGGTGGAAAGGTATGTTTTCTTCTTCAGTCAGTGGTTTTCAATAGGAAATAAGAGGTGAAAGTAGTGGTAAATGTCAGAATTTCATGTGGTACTTTTAAAGATCTAATTTTGTGTAGTCCTGGTTAAAGTTATTAGGGGGATATAAGTAGTCTATAACCCATTGAGAAGAGAGTGTAGTAGCCATTAATGCAGCTCATTATTGTTCTCAGTTCTGTTCCTTCTGGGCATAAGAAGTATCCCCTTCTCTGCATTTTCCTTGAACGTGTACCCTTGTCACTTTTGATGAGCAATGAAACAAAATGAGCAATGTCACCTGAACTTGGAGAGCACTTCATGAGTGAGAAATAAAATTCTGTCCCATTAAACCACTTAGACTTTGGGGATCATTTCTTACTATTGTGTGGTCTAGCCTGTCTTTACTAATATGAGGTTATATATGGTGGTGAAAATTTATAAATTGTTCAGTTCAGTTCAGTCATGACCGACTCTTTGAGACCCTGAGGGCTGAAGCATGCCAGACTTCTTGATCCATCACCAACTCCCAGAGCTTGCTCAAACTCATGTCCATTGAGTCGGTGATGCCACTCAACCATCTCATCTTCTATCGTCCCCTTCTCCTGCCTTCAATCTTTCCAGCATCAAGGTCTTTTCCAATGAGTCAGTTCTTCGCATCAGGTGGCCAAAGTATTGGAGTTTCAGCTTCAGCATCAGTCCTTCCAATGAATATTCAGGACTGATTTCCTTTAGGATGGACTGGTTTGATCTCTTTGCAGTCCAAGGGACTCTCAAGAGTCTTTTTCAATGCCACAGTTCAAGAGCATCAATTCTTCAGCATTCAGCTTTCTTTATAGTCCAACTCTCACATCCATGCATGACCACTGGAAAAACCATAGCCTTGACTAGACGGACCTTTGTCTGCAATGTAATGTCTCTGCTTTTTGATATGCTTTCTAGATTGGTCATAGCTTTTCTTCCACGCAGCAAGCATCTTTTAATTTCATGGCTGTATTCACCATCTCTAGTGATTTTGGAGCCCCCCAAAATAAAATTTCTCACTGTTTCCATTGTTTCCCCATCTATTTGTCAAGAAGTGGTGGAAACCGATGCCATAATCTTAGTTTTCTGAATGATGAGTTTTAAGCTAACTTTTCCACTCTCCTCTTTCACTTTCATAAAGAGGCTCTTTAGTTCTTCACTTTCTGCTGTAAGGGTGGTGTCATCTGCACATCTGATGTTAGTGATATTTCTCCTAGCAATCTTGATTCCAACTTGTGCTTCATCCAGCCTGGCATTTCACGTGATGTACTCTGCATACAAGTTAAATAAGCAGGATGACAATATACAGCCTTGATGTACTCCTTTTCCTATTTGGAACCAGTCTGTTGTTTCATGTCCAGTTCTAACTGTTGCTTCTTGACCTGCATACAGGTTTCTTAGGAGGAAGGTAAGGTGGTCTGATAATCCTAACTCTTGAAGACTTTTCTTCAGTTTGTTGAGATCAACAGAGTCAAAGGCTTTGGTGTAGTCAATAAAGCAGAAGTAGATGTTTTTCTGTAACTTTCTTGCTTTTTTGATGGTCCAGCGGATGTTGGCAATTTGATCTCTGGTTCCTCTGCCTTTTCTAAATCCAGCTTGAACATCTGGATATTCGTAGTTCACATACTGTTGAAACCTGGCTTGGAGAATTTTGAGCATTACTTTGCTAGCGTGTGAGATGAGTGCAATTACGCAGTAGTTTGAACATTGTTTGGCATTGCCTTTCTTTGGAACTGGAATGAAAACTGACCTTTTCCAGTCCTGCGGCCACTGCTGAGTTTTCCAAATTTGCTGGCATATTGAGTGCAGCTCTTTTGCAGCATCTTTTTTTAGGATTTGAAATAGCTCAACTGTAATTCCATCACGTTCATGAGCTTTGTTCGTATTGATGCTTCTAGATTGGTCATAGCTTTTCTTCCATGAAGCAAGCATCTTTTAATTTCATGGCTGTAGTCACCATCTGTAGTGATTTTAGAGCCCCTGCCCCCCCAAAAAAATCTCTCACTGTTTCCATTGTTTCCCCATCTAGGCCCACTTGACTTCACATTTGAGGATGTCTGGCTCTAGGTGAGTGATCATGCCATCATGATTATCTGAGTTGTGAAGATCTTTTTTGTATTGTTCTGTGTATTCTTGCTACCTCTTCATAATATCTTTTGTTTCTGTTAGGTCCATACCATCTTTGCCTTTATTTTGCCCATCTTTGCATTAAATGTTCCCATGTTATCTCTTAACTTTCTTGAAGAGATCTCTAGTTTTTCCCATGCTATTGTTTTACTTTATTTCTTTGCAGTAGAGGAATATTGGTGGAAATACATAATATGCAAATATATATAAGTAATATATAAATAACAAATATATACAGTTATGAGATTCCCTGGTGGCTCAGACGATAGAGAGTCCCACCTGCAATGCAGGAGACCCAGTTTAGTCACTGAGTTGGGAAGATCCTCTGGAGAAGGGAATGGCAACCCACTCCAGTATTCTTGCTGGAGAATTCCATGGGCGGAGGAGTCTGAGAGGTGACAGTCTGTGGGGTGGCAGAGTTTGATATGACTAAGCAACTAACACTTTCACTTCCATATATATTTATAGAAGTGGATTTCAACTAGGCTTTAACAATAAAAATATTTTCTCAACTACAAATTTAAGGAGACTTCCCATAGTATAAAAAGGTATAAATTGTGCATTTACTTAGAGCAGGATGGCTCCCTCTAGCCAGCCTTCCCATCATTCCCCTCACCAGACTTTGAGGTCTCTGAGCTCTTTGGGGCCTATTTTGAACTCCTAAGTCTTAAGAAAGCAAAATTTGTAAACCAGCTCAGTAAAAGGAAATACTTTCTCCCAGTCAGAAATATTCAAAGATGGAGGCAGCACTAAAGAGTGAGATGTCATGATGGAAAGTGTTAGAGTACTGATTGATTGTACAGAGTATGTGGTAGAAGACATTCTGTCATCGGCTGGCCATTTCTAGCCTCACAAAGGAGTAAGCATCTTTTAATTTCATGGCTGCAATCACCATCTGCAGTGATTTTGGAGCCCAAAAAAACTTGAAATAAGCATGGTGGGAGTATTTATAACAGAACTCATCAAACACTACAAGTCAGAATCTTCTCTCTGGAGAACTGCTAGCTCAACATTTACCACACCCACCCCATCTATATCTCTTTCTGCTTCTAGAATTTAAGCTCTATGAGGATGCAGTCTACGTTCGCTGTTGTTGGTCCTCAATGAATCTTTATTTATTGAATAAATTAATGACAGGGCCAGTGAGAAGTTTAGAACAAGCAAGATGAGGGAAAGCAGGGAACACGAGTGGGGAGGTTTTGATGAGGTTAAAATTGCTTTGTGTTCTTTCGGCTGTGCCTGCCTGGTCTGTATTATACAGCCAGTACATAGGAAATGGCACCTAACATCATTCCTTTTGCAACAGGAATTATCCCACCCAGCCGTCTGAAGAGATCTTCTCCAAACTATCTCTGCATCATTCATAAGTTCCTAAAGAAACTTTGTCATCTTTTCTTTGCTTGTGATGCTGAATGCAGTTGCATTTGCAGGCAGGAGTGCTGATTTTGAGGACAAGAGATAAAAATCTTCTCTCAGAAAGACCTTAATTCCCAAAACTCACTCAGAGCAAAACCAAAGAAGACAAGGCTGTGAACTGGATTGCCTGTCAGTACAGAGAAGCCAGTACAATTAGGTGGCCATCAAGGGTAGCTGAGCAAGGGAAAATGAGGGCAAATCACACCAACCACTTAAACAGTTTTCACTGAAAAGTTCCCTATTGGTTATCTTAATAAAGTCACTAAAGACATCACTTTTGGACCAGTTGACCACATAAAAAATGTTTTCTGAGGACATGTGGACTGCTCTTGACCAGGATTCGTGAGCTAGCAACCTGTTAACAGTGTCTGGGCTGCAGATATATTGGATCTGTGTGGGAGTTAAAAAACTCAAATTAGTTTCTCACAATTAAATATCAAGGGATTTCCACTAAATATCTGGGTTTCTGACTTCTCTTGAAAATTCATTATATCCAGTAACACTAGACCACTATTCCCACAAGGCAAAAATCCACTTAAGAATTGGGTTGACCAAAAACTTCGTTCAGATTTTTCTGAAGATGTTATGGAAAAACCTGCATGAACTCTTTGACCAACACAGTGGTTTTGCTGTCTTTAGATGGGTCGTGCACTCTCCAGCTCATCACCTTCCCTCCCATGTCTCAGTGTTCTGAGGTCCTTATCCGGTCCACCCTGTTCCATCAGGTTATTTGCTTGGTCCTTGTATTCCTTCGGTATTGTTGAATAGCCATTTTCCTGTGATATTGATAACGTTTGATGGTTGGGTGGCCAACAGAGACTGCATTCTGTTGTTCAGGAGCCAGTAATCCTGCTAAGCAGTTCACCTCCCCGAGTCTCATTGTTCTTAGGTTTAAGTGAAATGGTTAGCCAGCGTGATCACTAAGGCTTCTTACTGCTCTGACGTTCTGTCTCACACTGAATAACCTAGACAGTTATCCCATTTTCTTACAGTTTTTGTTTCCAACTCGTATTTCTATCTCTATACTTTTTCTCCATCTCCATCTCTATCATTATCATCATCCAAAAGGTTATTTTTCTCTTGCTGTGTATTTTAGACCATGAAGCCTAAAGGTTATCTGTGGTAAAGAGAAAGGGTGTGGAGCCTGAGGGAAGTGAAGAAATGTGCCTGACTATTCGTTCTATGTTCTCTCTTCTTATAAGAGAGAATGCTGGCTTTGTTTAGAGTCTGTACAGGGCTTGAAGCAGACAAAAGTGCTTATTCAAAAAGAGGATCCCTCTACTAACTCTGGGGTTCTCCATTTCTTCCTTTTCTAGTTGCTTTAGGTGTAGAGTTAGGTTATTTATTTGACTTTTTTGATAAAAACTCTCCAGAAAGCAGGAATAGAAGGAACATACCTCAACATAATAAAAGCTATATATGACAAACCCACAGCAAACATTATCCTCAATGGTGAAAAATTGAAAGCATTTCCCCTAAAGTCAGGAACAAGACAAGGNAAAAAAGATTTCTGCTGTATTTTCTGAGTATAATTTGCTCAAAATATTAAAGAGCTCAGTTGCTAAAAAGGTGCATTATATACTTTTCTAAGTTGAATATAAGAGTCAGCCAAGTTTTTGTCATAAGCTGTATGGTGATAAATACCCTGCATGCGTGCTTGCTAAGGTGCTTCAGTCATATCCGACCATCAGGCCCCTCTGTCCCTGGGATTCTCCAGGAAAGAATACTGGAGTGGGTTGCTGTGCCCTCCTTCAGGAGGTCTTCTTGACCTGGGGACCGAACCCGCATCTCTTATGGCGCCTTCACCATTGAGCCACCTGGGAACTCATTTGGATGTAAAACATCATTATAGAAATGAAATGCTGTTTTTTAGTTTCATAACTAAATGATATATGCATAAATTAGAAGTGTATCTTTAGCCAGTGAAGACTCTATATGTAATTTGTATTTAAAATGTCTAGGAATTGACACTTTCTTTCTTGACAGAAAAGACATTTAACCAATACTTTTGCTATTCTGCAGATTGCTACAACAGATAATTTCCTAGGTTATTAAATAAATGTTCTTAATGACAAGAAATGTAATTAGCTTCTGATAGCAGAGGGTAACATTAGAGATTATCTGGAAGTAAAAGCTATAGCAGAAATGCATACTTTTAAGATTTAATAAGGTTTCTAACTTAGAAATAATTTTGTTTGCATAATTTACAGTTCAAACCCACTGATTCTTTCTTCCTCTAGATCACTGCATTTTTTTTTCTTTTCCATTTCTTTATTGTTGGAGCATAACATGCTAGTGATTGATCTAGCCCTGGGAGATGACTGGAAATTACCAGAATACTCTAATTGTATTCATTCCTTTACTTTCTTTTTCTTTTATTAAGAATGGCAGACAAAAAAAAATCTGTTTTTCCTGGTTTTTTTTTTTTTTTTGGAAAAACTCTTCTAATGTTAATCATTCCTACTGATTTATAACCTCTTGGGTTTCTGTTACTTGAAAATGACCAGTGCAAGCAAAGGTTTTGTGCAACCAAAAAAGACCTTATAGCTAATAAATGCTTTTAATGATTTCATTGTGTTGAGTGATGAGCTTAAAATAATTGTACTAGGGAAAATAGTTTATTTCTGAAGACTAGTTGTAACTAGTAGCTTGTGGAGTAGGCATATGTGAGATAAGAAGTATTGCTCTATCTTTGGGATTTGGAGGGCTTCCTTGGTGTCTCAGACAGAAGAGAATCTGCCTGCAACACAGAAGACCTGAGTTTGATCCCTGGGTTGGAGAGATCCCCTGGAGAAGTGAATGGCTACTCACTCCAGTATTCTTGCCTGGAGAATCCAATGGACAGAAGAGCCTGGCAGGCTTCAGTCCATGGGGTCACAAAGAGTGGGACACAACTAAGCAGCTAACCCTTTTACTTGGGATTTGTACATAACTAAAATAGCTGAAGTTAAAAATCTCATACTTTTGAAGTCGGTCAGAAAGAAAAACACCAATACACTATATTAATGAATATATATGGGATTTAGAAAGATGGTAACGATGACCTTATATGTGAGACAGCAAAAGAGACACAGGTATAAAGAACAGACTTTTGGACTCTGTGGGAGAAGGTGAGGGTGGGATGATTTGAGAGAATGGCATTGAAACATGTGTATTACCATATGTGAAACAGATTGCCAGTCCAAGTTTGATAAGACAGGGCACTGAAAGCCGGTGCTCTGGGACAACCCTGAGGGATGGGATGGGGAGGGAGGTGGGAGGGAGTTGCAGGGAGGCAAAAGCCATTACAATATTGTAGAGTAATTAGCCTCCAGTTAGATCAATAAATTTTTTAAAAATCTCATACTTTTTACCTTCAACTTTCCCAGTTAGGTCTAAGTTTATTTATTACATGCATATTTTTTTGTGATCTTAAATATAGTAAAAAAAAGCAGCAAACAAAATGAAGGTGATGTATGTATATGTTATAAAACATTAAACAAAAAAAGGTAACCATCAGAGTTAATAAAGAACTAAACTGGGGTGTTCCCTGGCTGTCCAGTTGCCTGAGTTCAGTTCCTGGTCAGGGAACTAACATCCTGAAGCCATGCTGCTGCTGCTGCTAAGTCACTTCAGTCATGTCCGACTCTGTGTGACCCCATAGACGGCAGCCCACCAGGCTCCCCCATCCCTGGGATTCTCCAGGCAAGAATACTGGAGTGGGTTGCCATTTCCTTCTCCAATGAGATGTGTATAAGAGACAGCATTTNTTTTTTTTTTTTTTTGGAAAAACTCTTCTAATGTTAATCATTCCTACTGATTTATAACCTCTTGGGTTTCTGTTACTTGAAAATGACCAGTGCAAGCAAAGGTTTTGTGCAACCAAAAAAGACCTTATAGCTAATAAATGCTTTTAATGATTTCATTGTGTTGAGTGATGAGCTTAAAATAATTGTACTAGGGAAAATAGTTTATTTCTGAAGACTAGTTGTAACTAGTAGCTTGTGGAGTAGGCATATGTGAGATAAGAAGTATTGCTCTATCTTTGGGATTTGGAGGGCTTCCTTGGTGTCTCAGACAGAAGAGAATCTGCCTGCAACACAGAAGACCTGAGTTTGATCCCTGGGTTGGAGAGATCCCCTGGAGAAGTGAATGGCTACTCACTCCAGTATTCTTGCCTGGAGAATCCAATGGACAGAAGAGCCTGGCAGGCTTCAGTCCATGGGGTCACAAAGAGTGGGACACAACTAAGCAGCTAACCCTTTTACTTGGGATTTGTACATAACTAAAATAGCTGAAGTTAAAAATCTCATACTTTTGAAGTCGGTCAGAAAGAAAAACACCAATACACTATATTAATGAATATATATGGGATTTAGAAAGATGGTAACGATGACCTTATATGTGAGACAGCAAAAGAGACACAGGTATAAAGAACAGACTTTTGGACTCTGTGGGAGAAGGTGAGGGTGGGATGATTTGAGAGAATGGCATTGAAACATGTGTATTACCATATGTGAAACAGATTGCCAGTCCAAGTTTGATAAGACAGGGCACTGAAAGCCGGTGCTCTGGGACAACCCTGAGGGATGGGATGGGGAGGGAGGTGGGAGGGAGTTGCAGGGAGGCAAAAGCCATTACAATATTGTAGAGTAATTAGCCTCCAGTTAGATCAATAAATTTTTTAAAAATCTCATACTTTTTACCTTCAACTTTCCCAGTTAGGTCTAAGTTTATTTATTACATGCATATTTTTTTGTGATCTTAAATATAGTAAAAAAAAAAGCAGCAAACAAAATGAAGGTGATGTATGTATATGTTATAAAACATTAAACAAAAAAAGGTAACCATCAGAGTTAATAAAGAACTAAACTGGGGTGTTCCCTGGCTGTCCAGTTGCCTGAGTTCAGTTCCTGGTCAGGGAACTAACATCCTGAAGCCATGCTGCTGCTGCTGCTAAGTCACTTCAGTCATGTCCGACTCTGTGTGACCCCATAGACGGCAGCCCACCAGGCTCCCCCATCCCTGGGATTCTCCAGGCAAGAATACTGGAGTGGGTTGCCATTTCCTTCTCCAATGCATGAAGCTGCTACCAAGAAAAAAAAAAAGTTAAACTGTGAGATATAATCATGTCCTTAAAATTCAGTTAGTAAATAGTCTAACACTCAGGAAATAGAAAGAAATTCAGGCATCAGAATTGGAAATTAAGAAGTAAAATTGTTTCTATTTGCTGATGACATTGTATATTTAGATACTCTTAACAAGTCTATCAAAAAACTGTTAGATATAACGAATGAATTCACTAAAGTTGCAGGGTACACAATTAACATACAAGAATCAGTAGCGTGTGTGTATACTAACAGCAGAATTGCCTTGAAAAGGAAGCAAATTATTCTATTCACAAGAAAAAAAAAACAAACAGTTCCATTAGTTAATTATTCGTCAGTAAATATGGTAAGGATTGTGGCTTAAATATATATATATATATATATATATATAAAAAACTATGGAAAGAATGAAAAAGTTGTAATGTAAGCAAAGAAGCTATATTCAGTGTGAAAGTGAAGTCGCTCAGTTGTGTCTGACTCTTTGCAACCCCATGGACTGTAGCCCACCAGGCTCCTCTGTCCATGGGATTTGCCAGGCAAGAATACTGGAGTGTGTTGCCATTTCCTTCTCCAGGAGATCTTCCCAACCCAGGGATTGAATCCGGGTCTCTGCATCGTAGGCAGACGCTTTACCGTCTGAGCCATAAGGGAAGTCCTATATTCAGTGCAGCATACTTCAAAATAATTAATTTAAAAGAATAAAAGTTTTTTAAAAAGAAACATGTAGTTATGCTTTTTAAACTTGATGTAAAAAGTAATAACTAATTGGATTTTAAAAGAATGATTTTCTTAGGATATTAAAAACATTATCTTGATTTTTTTAAATGAATAACTATTTTTATTATAACCTCTTAAAAATTAAGTTGGATTATCTTTAGAATTTTTGAATATTATGATTAGCATTAACAATACTAAAATTATTTTTAAAGTGAACAGATTGATGATTCAGTCTAGGAGAACAGAATAACAAGGAAAAAATTTTTCAAGAAATTATGAGCCATTTAAGGGCATGTGCCACATCTTCTATTATTTTCAGCAAATACCTTAGGAGTACTCATTAGTTACCACATCCTGTGCTGGGCATCAAATGAATTAGACACACTTCCTGTCTCCAAGGACAGATGAACTGACTAGCTTTGTCTCTTGCATGTATATTACTTATCTCTGTGCTTTTAGCACCTAGCACAAAGTTCAGCACATACAAAAGCAGTCAATATCTGCTCGTTGAGTCAAATTTTTGTTGCCAGAGTGAGAAGCCAAGATTTTTGACTCACTAAGCTGCATCATGTTTGTTCTTCTCAGAAATTTTGTAAATGGAAGAAACACAGGTGTAGGATCTCCTCAACTTGCTAGGATGTAAATTATTTGACAGTATTCAAATAATAACATTGCATTTAAGCATTGATGGTATTAAACATTTCTATTTGTTTTTAACACTTAGTATAGTGGAAAGAGCAGGAGTCTGAGAGTAAGATACCTTTGTGATCTTGGGCAAGTGTCTACAATCTTTGAACTTGAGAATTTTCATCTCTAACATGAGGGTCAAAGAAAATTTTTAAATCTGAGGTCACAAATGACCTTAAGGGAGACCTTGAATGACTTTATATGGTATAAAAGATATGTTGATATTTGAGAATATATGATTTTACCTGGAGAATAACTTCAACAGACTCTCAGGAGTCTATACCTAATTTATCTTTCTACCATCTGGTCTAAATTATTGCTAAAGTTTATTTTACTTTAAAAAATAGTCTTTAATGTAACATGCAAAAATTTTGTTCAGTAGATTAAAATTAGGAAAGAAAAAATTTAGCTTGATATTGTACAAGAGAAATCTTATTTTGGGTTGTTGCTATTTCCTCCCTTAATTGAATAATTAGCCCATCAAGTACAAACAAACATTTACTGATAACCATTATATATTTTTGCTTCCCAGGTAGTGCTGGTGGTAAAGAACCCGCCTGACAATGCAGGAGACATAAGAGACATGGGTTCAATCCCTGGGTTGGGACGATGCCCTGGAGAAGGAAATGACAACCCACTCCAGTATTCTTGCCTGGAGAATCCTATGGACAGAGAAGCCTAGCAGGCTACAGTCTATGGGGTTGCAAAGAGTCGGGTACGACTGAAGCAACTTAGCACATCAGTTCAGTTCAGTTCAGTTGCTCAGTCGTGTCTGACTCTTTGCGACCCCATAAACTGCAGCATGCCACACCTCCCTGTCCATCACCAACTCCCGGAGTCTACATAAACCCATGTCCATTGAGTTGGTGATGCCATCCAACCATCTCATCCTCTGTCACCCCCTTCTCCTCCTGCCCTCAGTCTTTCCCAGCATCAGGGTCTCTTCCAGTGAGTCAGTTCTTCACATCAGATGGCCAAACAATTGGAGTTTCAGCTTCATCAGTCCTTCCAATGAACACCCAGGACTGATCTCCTTTAGGATGGACTGGTTGGATCTCCTTGCAGTCCAAGGGACTCTCAAGAGTCTTCTCCAACACCACAGTTCAAAAGCATCAATTCTTCTGCATTCAGCTTTCTTTATAGTTCAACTCTCACATCCATATATGACCACTAGAAACACCATAGCCTTGACTAGACAGACCTTTGTTGGCAAAGTGATGTCTTTCCTTTTTAATATACTATCTAGGTTGCTCATAACGTTCCTTCCAAGGAGTAAGTGTCTTTTAATTTCATGGCTGCAATCACCATCTGCAGTGATTTTGGAGCCCAGAAAAATACAGTCAGCCAGTGTTTCCACTGTTTCCCCATCTATAGGCCAAGAAGTGATGGGACTGGATGCCATGATCTTCGTTTTCTGAATGTTGAGCTTTAAGCCAACTTTTTCGCTCTCCTCTTTCACTTTCATCAAGAGGCTTCTTAGCTCCTCTTCGCTTTCTGCCATAAGGGTGGTGTCATCTGCATATCTGAGGTTATTAATATTTCTCCTGGCAATCTTGATTCCAGCTTGTGTTTCTTCCAGCACAGCGTTTCTCATGATGTACCCTGCATATAAGTTAAATAAGCAGGGTGACAATATACAGCTTTGATGTACTCCTTTTCCTATTTGGAACCAGTCTGTTGTTCCATGTCCAGTTCTTACTGTTGCTTCCTGACCTGCATACAGGTTTCTCAAGAGGCAGGTCAGGTGGTCTGGGATTCCCATCTCTTTCAGAATTTTCCACAGTTTATTGTGATCCACACAGTCAAAGGTTTTGGCAGAGTCAATGAAGCAGAAATAGCTGTTTTTCTGGAACTCTCTTGCTTTTTCCATGATCCAGCGGATGTTGGCAATTTGATCTCTGGTTCCTCTGCCTTTTCTAAAACCAGCTTGAACAACTCTAAGTTCATGGTTCACATATTGCTGAAGCCTGGCTTGGAGAATTTTAAGCATCACTTTACTAGCGTATATTTTGAATTTTTGTAGCAAAAGGAAATAGTAAAGTGTTCTCCAGTATTCTTGCCTGGGAAATCCCATGGACAGAGGAGCCTGGTGGGCTTCATGGTCTTGCAGGAAGTCAGACACAACTGAGCACACAGCACGTACCATTACCGAAGAACTCAGACTAAAAGCCAAAGACTATATGAAGCTAATCTTTCATTTCAGTGTAGTCTTGCAGATGAATGTTACCCTATGAAAAATTGCAGGGAAGCCATATTTAAGACTATACTGGCTATGAGTGAAACATTATTTATTCTAACTGAGGTATTAAGGAGATATTTCCAAAGTTTACTCCACTGTATTAATCCATTCATGCAAGGTAAAGTTATTGAGCACTGACTATATATCAGGCACAAAAATATGCACTAAAAATAATATATGGTCTTTCAACAACTCACTCCATGCTAAACATTATGCAAAATTATAGAACAGAGGCAGATAAAAATAACCTGTGCCCTCACATAGCTGACAGTCAAAAGGTTGTGTGTGTTTCTGTACTCAGAAACATACTCATTCCCTTAAGACAGTCCCAGAGAATCCTTAGGGAAGATATTTAAAAAGATTAATTTGCTGGCTTCTCCTCCATTATTTGGCTTCACTTTTTGGAGCTAGATACCCCAATTCCTACATGGGAATCCTACACCTGTATAGGAATTAGAGTCATATGCAACGTACCTAGGTACATGGAAGAAGCCTTCACATGGGCATCCTCAGAAAATGGGTAGCATCTAGTACAATGCATGGGAGCTGTGCAAGGGAGCCGAGGAAGGTGGAGGAAGGTGTTCCAGACAGAGGGTACTGAATGTTCTAGGCATGGCTGTGTGAAAGTGCATGATTGTTGGGGAGATTATTAGATTCCTAGGATCTCAGTGGTAAAGAATCTGCCTGAGATGCAGAAGACGCAGGAGACCCTCATGTCCTGCGTGACTTCTTTACTAGTACCACCTGGGAGGCTAAGCTGGGAAACTTTGAACTTTCCTTTCCAATATACAGTTATTTAGAGTGCCCATGAAAATTTCCCACCGCTAAAGTCATAGGTGGCCGTGAGAGGTGCCCCATCTTAACAGTTAAAAACATAAGCTGTATTTTGGACTTTCAGCTTTTTTACTTCCTAGCTATCTGACTATCTGACTTGGGGTATTGTCTGCTAGTATATCTAAATTTGACTTTATCATCTTAAAAAAAATAAGGCTAAAATTTCATAAGAAAGTGCATTTAATCACTTTGTTGGATTATTTTTAAGTCACTAGATGTTTAAAGATAGAATATATTTTTTCCAAGCTGCTTTTTTCCCCCTTACATTTGCAAATAAGAAGTTTTGTACTCAAACATCATTCTTCCACATTTTTAAAGGATAAAGATATATATCTTTGAAAGCAGTCATCTAAAATCTTCTTTCAGTTAAATATAATTATTCTAAAAATGTCATATCTCTGCATATGCTTGCATGGTAAAATTAAATATTACTTGCTTATTTCTAGAGTGTGACATAGTGGGAATAAGACAATTATAGAGAATTCTGGTAACAAAGTTGCCAGTAAAGGTTTATATGAGTGGATGACTTAGTTAGATTTGTTTGTTTGTTTCAGGTAGTTGAGTTTATTTTTTCCTGGTTTTTAGTTTTTGTTTCATCTTGAGGGAAACAAAGTACCATCAAACCGCATGCACCTCAAACATTTCTTATCTATGCCTTCAATATATAATCATAATACTTGGTCCATCTGAAATACCTGACATCTGACCTTCAGAAATTGCTTTATAAATGTGGATTTAGGCCTTTTGGACAAGAAGGCAAAAGCAGTCAGTAGCATAAGAACATTTATTGGGTACTGATGAATGTACTGGTGCTGGAGGGGTGCTGCAGGAACTAACAAAATTGAGAAAGAACATTTTTTCTATGCTTTCAAGTAGCCTACAGTTTAGCCAGGCAATCCAAGCACGAGGACTTTTTTGAAGAGGCATAAAAGTAGTGCACAGGGGAATATGTTCAGAATTGCCTCTGTGCTAGGTTACTGAAGAAATGTGTTCTCAGAGCTGGAAACTTGGAGGTGGTTGTGTTCTCTTCGATAAATGGAAGCTTTCCAGTTAAACTGGTTTACCACTAACTGGCAGCTGAAGATGGTTTGCAAACTCATTTTGTTTTGAATTTGAAATTCAAAAACCTGAAACAAAACAAAAACTAATTTGGGTTTCTTATAATCTCTTTTATCACAGGGGTTTTGTTTCAAGACCTCTTAGTAATCAAACCGAAAAGCCTGCTTTTTTTTTTAACATGTAGTTGAAAACGTATAGTTATTTTCCATTTGACCATATTCTTTGAAAGAACAGCAACTAAAAAAGGAAAATAAAAAAGAAGCAGAGGGAAGACCCAGGACATTCTATCTTGCTGCTTCTTGGCTCCAAGGTCAGAAAGAAGATGTGTCTGGTGATGGTGGTTTAGTTGCTGAGTTGTTTCCAACTCTAGTGACTGCACGGACTGTAGCCTGTCAGGCTCCTTTGTCCATGGGATTTCCCAGGCAAGAATGCTGGATTGGTATTTCCTTCTCAGTTTATATATATCTCATTTTAATATTTACATATATTTACATATATTTAGTTTTATATATTCACATTCACATATATTTATATATTCACATTTACATATATTTAATATATTCACATCATATATAATATGTTATATATATATGNTCTAGTGACTGCACGGACTGTAGCCTGTCAGGCTCCTTTGTCCATGGGATTTCCCAGGCAAGAATGCTGGATTGGTATTTCCTTCTCAGTTTATATATATCTCATTTTAATATTTACATATATTTACATATATTTAGTTTTATATATTCACATTCACATATATTTATATATTCACATTTACATATATTTAATATATTCACATCATATATAATATGTTATATATATATGATGTGAATATATATATAATGGAATATTACTTAGCCACAAAAATAAATAATTCCATTTGCAACAACATGGATGGACCTAAAGATTATCATACTAAGTAAAGTAAGTCATCCAGAAAGACAGCTATCACATAATATCACTTATATGTGAAATTTAAAATATGAGCATACTCACAGATGTAGAAGACAAACTTATGGTTACCAAAGGGTAAAGGGGGGAAGGAAGGATAAATTGGGCATTTAGGATTAACTGATACACACTGCCATATATAAAATAGATAAACAACAAGGACCTACTCTGTAGTGCAGGGAACTATGTTCAATATCTTGTAACAACATATAATGGAAAAGAATCTGAAAAAATGTGTGTGTGTATATATATATAAAGTGGAAAATCACTTTGCTATACACTAGAACATTGTAAATCAACTATACTTCAATAAGAATTTGGTTTTGGCTGCACCGTGTGGCATGCGTGGGATCCGAGTTCCCCGACCAAGCGTGGAACCCATGCCCCTGCAGTGACAGCACAGAGTCCTAACCACTGAGCTGCCAGGGAGGTCCCTAAAAAATATTTCAAAAACAATGGTGTGACCAGTTGGACAGCTTTCCAGATTCATAAGCAGAAGAATGGACCAGTTGTTTTCATTATAGAACTGGTAAAGAATTCTGAGGCGAAAGTAATGTGTAAAGCAGCTCTGATTTGGAGTAGTTGTTCTTAAGTTTGTATCACTTCAGTGGGTTGTAGTTTGACAGACACAGTGATAACCATACGCCTGGACAATCCCAGTTGTTGAATTTGCAACTGCAATGGAGAGTTCTGCTCAAGCCCCCATCTAACTAAGGGGCCTCTCCACCTATCATTTCTGTGTTCTGTGTTTCTCTGACATGACAAATTGTTTTCTATTTGTACTGAAACAAATTCTCCTGATCTGGATAATAAATATCTTGGCGTCCAACAGAACCTCCAACATAGCATCTTTGGCAGTTTTCAGAAGTGAGTTTATATGACATACTTCTTTCCACAGTTGTCAACACTTGCAAATGATTTGCTAAAGAATATACGTTTATTGCAGTATAAATATGAAATACTTTTATTTTTCCAAGTCTAAATATTTAACCATGCTATGTGAAATCCCTGTTAGCATCCCTTAACAGTATCTTTGGAGAAGGCATTGGCAACCCACTCCAGTACTCTTGCCTGGAAATTCCCATGGATGGAGAAGCCTGGTAGGCTACAGTCCATGGGGTCGCTAACAGTCGGACAGACTGAGCGACTTCACTTTCACTTTTCACTTTCCTGCATTGGAGAAGGAAATGGCAACCCACTCCAGTGTTCTTGCCTGGAGAATCCCAGGGACGGGGGAGCTTGGTGGGCTGCCATCTATGGGGTCACACAGAGTCGAACACGACTGAAGCCACTTAGCAGCAGCAGCAGTAGCAGCAGCAACAGTATCTTGAATAAATTCTGTGGCTTTCTATTCATTTTCAGTTATTCAACTTAGTTCAGTCTAGTTTAAAACTCCACTCTCATATCTGAATCAAAGCGCCCACCTTCTATACTGAGGACTGGAGCTTTAACCCTTACTTTATTGTAGAGGTGAGGCACAGCTGTTTCAGGGAAGCCTTCTCCAGTTTTTATTCCAAGGTTGAGCTCTTTTGGTTTGGGGAAAGGTGGGCAGAATGCAGGAAGGCTGAGATCTTGTGTTGTAGCTGGTTTTGTTTTGGTGATGCCATGAAGTGCCTTTGCACTCATTGTAGTCCATCTTAGATCTGGCTGATCCTGGTAGCCCATTAGTTTGCAGGGATGTCTATACCAGTGCTGTGCATGTGGTCTTTCTTTGGTACTTTATGTTTGTTCCTTTTATCCTCGAGGACCCTTTCAAACTGAGGAAGTCTTATCTTGAGTTCTACATCTCGCTTCTGTGGATGTGTATCCCATCAGAAAAATCCATGAGAACTGTCAAGGTCCTCTCCAGTGCTTCTGATGAGCTTAGAAAATAGAGGGTTCCCTTCTAGTTCTTCAAAATGCAGCGTACCATAGTGTCTTTAAGCTTTGCTACCCTGGCCACTTCAGTGGGCTTTCTGGCTTCAGAAATCTCTTTTCCAGGAGAAGGTGTCAGGCTGTATGGTCACCTATCCGAGGAACTTTGGGGACTGTGTTCCCTGTCATCTTGCTCAACTCTGTGGCAACCCTCAAGCTAGCCTGCCCATTCCTTGCTCCATTCAGCCAGGATGGATGTCAGGACTTCCTCATCTCTTGTTCTTCCTGAGCGAGTCTCTGGGAGCCTCTCTTACTTAGAACCACAGGACAAGGAGAGACTGGCTTATCTCTATGAACTCTGCATTCTTCAAAGCTTCTAGGGACAGATAGCAAGCATCAAGAGATTTGGTTGAATATTTAAATATTTTCTAAATTATATTTTAACAAATGAATATAGGGAAAGATGGTGAGATTTTAGAAAGAGAATGGACCTTCAGGTGAGAAAGTATAGGACATGCTTGGACACAAAGCAATATTAATCATCCAGTTTGGTTGTGGCATAGGGAGGTAAGTTGAGAAAGGAGAAATATTTGGGTTACATTATTGACAGTCTTGAATGCTAGGTTGAAGAGCTTCAATTTAATTTAATTTGGGGAGAGTAATGAAGACATTAGGCTTCCCTGGTGGCTCAGCAGTGAAGAATCTGCCTGCAGTGCAGGAGATGCATGTTTGAATCTTGGGTCAGGAAGATCCCCTGGAGAAGGAAATGGCGACTCACTCCAGTATTCTTGCTTGGGAAATCTCATGGACAGAGGCGCCTGGCGGGCTACAGTTCTTGCGATCAAAAAATTTTAGACATGGCTTAGTGACTAAACAAAAACAAATGACATTGTTTTTAACCAGGGGAGGATTAGAATTAGGATTTTGTTTAAAAACTATTATTTTGTCAACTATGGGTCCCTTCCTTAGCCTTCTTCTTACTGGGTGTCCCTCAGTGACTGTGTGACTGTAGCAGATTGGACACCTCTGAAGTGCGGGACTTGTTGAGGTGTCATGGTTTTGCACAGTTCTCAGTAGCCTGTATGTGAGGGACACCGCTGCATTCCCTGTCCTTGCCTTATTGTCATTCCCTTTCATGTAATTATAGCACATAGGAAACTCAGAAAGAGAGAGTGGTAACAGAAATCCAGAAAATGGAACTTCTTTCGTATGATGCTGTGCTCTGCTTAGGCATCGTCCCACTCTTCGGACTGTAGGCCGCCAGGCGCCTCTGTCCATGGGATTCTCCAGGCAAGAATACCCGAGTGGGTTGCTGTTTCCTCCTCCAGGGGATCTTCCTGACCCAGGTGTCGAACCTGAGTCTCCTACTTTGGCAGTCGAATTCTTTGCCACTGTACCACCTGGGAAGCAATGTAATATCATCGTTCAGTGCCAAGTCCTTAGCTTTAAACATCTGGAAACTCATTTAATAAGAGTTTTGTCATATAATAAGAGTTAAATAAGCTCAAGGGGACAACTTCACTGAAACTGAATGAACAGAGACTAAATTATTAACAAATTTTGGGAACTCATTAATTTTCAAATCAACTGTGAGGTATGCTTTTTAAACAGTAAAATGGACGCACTTTTAATGTACAATGTGATGATTTTTGAAAGTGTGTAGAACTGTGAAAAATCAACCAGAACTAATGTGTAGAACTTTCCATTATCCCTCAGAGTCCTTCTTGCCAAGTTCCAGTCACTTCCCACGTCCTACCCTCAGCCTCAGGCAACTACTGACAGGCTTTCTCTCACCAAAGATTAAATCTTCTTTCTAAAGTTTGGTATAAATGGAATCATGTACTATATACTCTTTTGTGGGTGGCCTCTCTTGTTCAACAAAATATTTCTGAGTTTCATTCATGTTGTTTGACACGTCATTAGTTCCTCCACTTTTATGGCTGACAGTATTATATCAATACACTAAAAATTATTTAGCCACTTCCCTGATGATGAGTATTTGAGTTGTTGCCAACTTTTAGCTATTATAAATGAAGCTACTCTGAATGTTTATGTGCAAGCCCTTTTGAGAATGTAAGCATTCATTCTTTCATCATTAAGTGTGATTTTAGAAGGAGTTATTGATAGATTCGTTTTCTGTTGCTAGTTTTCTGAGAGGTTTAAAACATTTAAAATCAGGAATCCTTTTTCCAGCATCTATTGAAATAATACCATGTATTTTATAGTATTAATGTGGTGAATTACATTGATTGATTTTTGAATGTGAAACTAGCCTTACATTCCTGGGATAAAACCTTCCTGGTTATGGTGTATACCTCTTTTTGTATATGGCTGGATTGTGTTTCCAAAAATGTTTTGAGTTTTTTGTGTCTACATTCATGAAGGATATTGATCTGTAGTTTTCTTGTTTATTTTCTCTGGCTAGCTAGGGCATCTGAGTTATGCTGGGTTCATAAAATGTGTTGGAAATATTTCCTCGTATTCAAATATCTAAAGAGTTTTTATTGCATTAGTATTATGTTCTGCTTAAATATTTGACAGAAATCTTCAATGAAGCCATCTGGGTTTCAAATTTTTGTTGTTGTTAAGATTTTAATAATAAATTCATTTTGTTTAGTTTATATAGGATAAATACAAGCAAAGCACACATATCAAAATTAAATTTTCCAAAGGCTATGATAATCATACATACCTAAAAGCAACCAGAGAAAAATAAGACATATGTAGAGAAACAAATATGAGAATGATTACAGACTTCTCAAGCCAGCAGTAAATGGAACAACCTCTTTAAAGTGAAGAAGATAAGCTTTATTAGAACCTAAAATGCACACATTTGTTATCCTGGGTACTGACTTCCTAATACCACTGGGTGGATTGCATTAATGATTGAAAGCTTTCCTGGTGAGCATGGAATCAATATCAACATATAGGGAGATGGATATTTTCAAGGGTTTGTTTGCTTCAGCCAAGAAAGTCTTGTGAACACGGTCAGTTTCACAAGTATGCTCTTCTCAAGTTGCCCCACCTCAGATAATTACAGCCTTGCCTTGCCAGTAGGTCATGCTAAATATCTTGGAGGCATCCTTGATATCTCACTTTCTTTTGCGTATCACCTAATCTCTCAGGAAATTCTGTCAGTTTGACCATCAAAATCATCCACTCTCTTATTGTTTCCATCACCACGGTGCTTGTCACCATTAATGGTGCTTGCTGTTATTATTTTGTGCCTAGACTATTACAGCTCCCTGTTTTCTCTACTTTCTCTCTTATAACCTGCACATACTCCTCTCCCCAATTTAATGTTGATGTAATACCAAAGTAATGCTGTTAAAATTCAAGCCAGATCATATTAACCCTCTGCAATGATTTTCTGTTTGATCCTGAGTAAGAGCCAAACTCCTGAGAATAGTCTATAAGGCCTAAATAGGCTAGCCTCAGTTGCTTCTTTTTTCCCATCATATAAGCATTCCAGAAACAGCAGTGTCCTTTCCATTTCCCAAACACACCAGGCATGCTTTCACTCCAAGGCTTTACCATATCTGTTTTCCTTGTTCTTTGCTTTTTGCATCTGGTATACACATTTCTCCTTTTGCCAGCAGCAGGTGTTTATTCAAAGCCACTTTCTTGGATGGACCTAAAATCTGTTTTATAGANCTAATGTGTAGAACTTTCCATTATCCCTCAGAGTCCTTCTTGCCAAGTTCCAGTCACTTCCCACGTCCTACCCTCAGCCTCAGGCAACTACTGACAGGCTTTCTCTCACCAAAGATTAAATCTTCTTTCTAAAGTTTGGTATAAATGGAATCATGTACTATATACTCTTTTGTGGGTGGCCTCTCTTGTTCAACAAAATATTTCTGAGTTTCATTCATGTTGTTTGACATGTCATTAGTTCCTCCACTTTTATGGCTGACAGTATTATATCAATACACTAAAAATTATTTAGCCACTTCCCTGATGATGAGTATTTGAGTTGTTGCCAACTTTTAGCTATTATAAATGAAGCTACTCTGAATGTTTATGTGCAAGCCCTTTTGAGAATGTAAGCATTCATTCTTTCATCATTAAGTGTGATTTTAGAAGGAGTTATTGATAGATTCGTTTTCTGTTGCTAGTTTTCTGAGAGGTTTAAAACATTTAAAATCAGGAATCCTTTTTCCAGCATCTATTGAAATAGTACCATGTATTTTATATTATTAATGTGGTGAATTACATTGATTGATTTTTGAATGTGAAACTAGCCTTACATTCCTGGGATAAAACCTTCCTGGTTATGGTGTATACCTCTTTTTGTATATGGCTGGATTGTGTTTCCAAAAATGTTTTGAGTTTTTTGTGTCTACATTCATGAAGGATATTGATCTGTAGTTTTCTTGTTTATTTTCTCTGGCTAGCTAGGGCATCTGAGTTATGCTGGGTTCATAAAATGTGTTGGAAATATTTCCTCGTATTCAAATATCTAAAGAGTTTTTATTGCATTAGTATTATGTTCTGCTTAAATATTTGACAGAAATCTTCAATGAAGCCATCTGGGTTTCAAATTTTTGTTGTTGTTAAGATTTTAATAATAAATTCATTTTGTTTAGTTTATATAGGATAAATACAAGCAAAGCACACATATCAAAATTAAATTTTCCAAAGGCTATGATAATCATACATACCTAAAAGCAACCAGAGAAAAATAAGACATATGTAGAGAAACAAATATGAGAATGATTACAGACTTCTCAAGCCAGCAGTAAATGGAACAACCTCTTTAAAGTGAAGAAGATAAGCTTTATTAGAACCTAAAATGCACACATTTATTTTCCTGGGTACTGACTTCCTAATACCACTGGGTGGATTGCATTAATGATTGAAAGCTTTCCTGGTGAGCATGGAATCAATATCAACATATAGGGAGATGGATATTTTCAAGGGTTTGTTTGCTTCAGCCAAGAAAGTCTTGTGAACACGGTCAGTTTCACAAGTATGCTCTTCTCAAGTTGCCCCACTTCAGATAATTACAGCCTTGCCTTGCCAGTAGGTCATGCTAAATATCTTGGAGGCATCCTTGATATCTCACTTTCTTTTGCGTATCACCTAATCTCTCAGGAAATTCTGTCAGTTTGACCATCAGAATCATCCACTCTCTTATTGTTTCCATCACCACGGTGCTTGTCACCATTAATGGTGCTTGCTGTTATTATTTTGTGCCTAGACTATTACAGCTCCC
The DNA here is from genome assembly GCA_006410675.1 of Oreotragus oreotragus. Taxonomy (NCBI): domain Eukaryota; kingdom Metazoa; phylum Chordata; class Mammalia; order Artiodactyla; family Bovidae; genus Oreotragus; species Oreotragus oreotragus. The sequence continues at coordinate 244,109 of SJYX01005105.1, forward strand.
TGTTTTCTCTACTTTCTCTCTTATAACCTGCACATACTCCTCTCCCCAATTTAATGTTGATGTAATACCAAAGTAATGCTGTTAAAATTCAAGCCAGATCATATTAACCCTCTGCAATGATTTTCTGTTTGATCCTGAGTAAGAGCCAAACTCCTGAGAATAGTCTATAAGGCCTAAATAGACTAGCCTCAGTTGCTTCTTTTTTCCCATCATATAAGCATTGCAGAAACAGCAGTGTCCTTTCCATTTCCCAAACACACCAGGCATGCTTTCACTCCAAGGCTTTACCATATCTGTTTTCCTTGTTCTTTGCTTTTTGCATCTGGTATACACATTTCTCCTTTTGCCAGCAGCAGGTGTTTATTCAAAGCCACTTTCTTGGATGGACCTAAAATCTGTTTTATAGAGTGAATTAAGTCGGAAAGAGAAAAACAGATATTGTATATTAAGGCACATGTATGGAATCTAGGAATCTGGAAGAGTGGTACAGATGAGCCTGTTTGCAGAACAGAAATAGAGATGCAGAAGCAAAGAGTAGACAAGTGGACACAAGTGCAGAAGGGGAGGGTGGGGTGAACTGGGATATTAGGATAGATATATATACACTAGCCTGTAAAATTGCAAGCTCCGTAGCACAGGGAGCTCAGCTTGGTGCTCTGTGGTGACCTAGATGGGAGGGCTGGGAGGAGGCGGTGGAAGGGATGTTCAAGAGCGAGAGGATATATATATATATATATGTATGTATGTATATACACACATATAGCTGATTCACTTCACTGTACGGCAGAAAACAACACAACATTTTAAAGCAACTGTATTTAAAGAAATCACCTTCTCTGCTAGGTTTCCCTCATCAATCTATTTGTTAGTCACTCAGCTGTGTCTCTTTTTTGACCTCATGGACTGTAGCCTGTCAGGCTCCTCTGTTTATGGAATTCTCCAGGCAAGAATACTGGAGTGGGTACCAGTTCCTTCTCGAGGGAATCTTCCTGACCCAGACATCGAACCTGGGTCTCCTGCATTGCAGGCTGATTCTTTACCATCTGAGCCACCAGGGAAGGTGGCACTGGTGGTAAAGAACGCACCTGCCAATGCAGGAGATGTAAGAGACTCAGGTTTGGTGCCTGGGTTGGGAAGATCCTCTGGAGGAGAGCATGGTGACTCACTCCAGTATTCTTGCCCGGAGAATTCCATGGACAGAGGAGACCGGCAAGCTATATTCCATAGGGTTGCAAAGAGTTGGACATGACTAAATCAACTTCACAAGCACATCAATCTGTTTAGAATTATACCCTTCTACCTCTTTCTTAGTCTCCTTCTTTTCTCTCTTTTTTTTCAATAGAATTGATCATCATCCAACATAGCCAGATATCTTATTGCTTTTTTGTTTGTTTTCTTTCTGACCTGCCTAGAATGTAATTTTGATCTGATTTCATCACTAGAATGTCTCTGTTGCCTAACACTTCATTAAGAGCATCATACACACTCAAGAGGTATTTGTGGAGTAAATGAATGTTTAAAGTCAGATTTTTTAGTGCCCAGATATTCATGCCTTGCATACTCAGAATTTCTTTTCCATTGGCTGAGTTTTACAAAAAACTTACCAGGACCTGACTTATGATTCTCCCCCTTTTTAAGACTTTACTTTCTCTTTCTGAGGGCAGTTACACAATACCCATATCCAGGGTAGAGCATTCTTTTGTTTTCAGACATGTTTTCCTGGCTTTGTACATTAGTTGTTTTGCATAGACTTGAAAGTGCCCAAGTAGAATCAGGTATATACCTCTTGGAGTGTGTTATTTCTACTGAGAATTAATTCATTATTTGTAGTTTCTTTCTGTAGGTTTCATTCTCAGATGGCAACTTTAATTTAAGCTTCAGAAGTCGTAGTCACCGATAACCCCTTTGAATGTGTTAAAATTGAGTTCAGTCCAGCTGTGAACATTTGAATTTATATAATCAGTGTTTATCCTTTGCCACCTCCTTGTTATAAATGGTGGTTCGGTGCACAGGCCAACCCACAGAAACCTATTTCATCCACATGAATCTGAACAGTAATTCTAATAATATCATTATACCTAAATGATTTTTTAGGTTTTTTTAAAATGAGGATGTCTATTCAATTTCTAAGCGGCTGTGAGGTCTGTCTGGCTACTAGATTCAAGTAATTGATTTCACAGATATTTTTGAAATTAGCTTAATGGCATGTTGGGGATTACATTTACTTGGGATATTTCATTATCTTGGATAAAATGTGACAGTGTTGATTAAATGTAGAATACAGGAATAAGAAGTTCAAAAGCATGAAGTTGTAATATTTAGGATGAATTCTGTAGCTCTTTCATCCTTCTCTCATACAAACACGTGGCCCCTCTTACCAGCTTGTGTACAAAATTCTCTTTTGTGCCTGTATCACCTGGTTAGCAAATCAGACATTAGGACTGACCATTTTAATATTTAAAAGACTGGCAATTTTGTTAACAGAAGGACAGAGAATTTACCACAGAATGGCAAAGGACCACTCTTGCAGTCCTAACTGTTTGTAAAGCGATCTCTTAATGGAGGGAATGAGAGACAGGAGATGCAATTAAGCTCTGAATTCTGATCTGGAACATTTGTGAAGACAATCTATGTTCCTGCCATGATGATACTTAGCTGTGGTCCCTTAGAATCACACAGTGATCTACAGACAAAAAGATAACCATTTCATCCTCTGAAAGAATGAGCAAACTTCTCATCTCATGATCAGATTAAACTGTGCAATGTCACTGGGCTGATTCAATAACTCTGCAGTGGATTGTGTACATGTCCCTATCTTTATTCTCTTTAGCCTTCCTTCTAGTACCTAACAATCCCCATTCCATAATAGAGCATTATTGAAAGAGATGAGAAGAGGGAGATTTTTGCTCCCATTTTAGATATGTTCACCTCTGGTAGTATGTGAATACTTAGTTTTCTCTGGAACTGTTTGAGTTTTACCACTTACTATACTGCCACACTTTATCATCCATATATTTAACCTCAGATATTTGTGTGCTCTCTTCTCTGCTCAATATTTCTAAAAATAACATTTACAGATAACCTGGAACCTTGACAACCTAGCTTTGGTTATCCACAAATATAAGGAGAATGTTTAGATTTTAGATTCAATGATGTAAAATAATTTATATAAAATATTTAAATTATCTGGATACCTATTTTCTGTTGACTTTTCATTTATGTTGAAACAAAGTAAAAGTCAACTGACATCACAATAATTACTGGGAAAGTTTTGCCTTTGTTTGAATTGAGAGAATTGAATCTTCACAGGATAACACTATATAGATGTCAAATACAAAGAATATGTACCATACCATGTTGATCTTGCATATGAATGTGTTGGGTGATGGGTAGATTCTGTCTTTGTATTATTGCAACATTCTTTCTTTATGCTGTTCAGTTCAGTGAAGATATTTTCATAAGCTGTATTTAAGAAACATGGATGTTGCATTTATGTTCTTTGTCACATAAAATGACCAATTAGTTGTCCAAAGGAGTTTGCTAGTAAAAAAGGGAAATTATGAAAATTAATCAATGATCAAAATATGCTTAAATCAATGATAATCAAACCAGTAGTAATTGACATAAAATATGTAAATACTGTAGATAAATAGAACTTTTTACTAATTTACTCAGTTTTAGAAAAACATTATATATCATGTTAGCTTAATATGGTTAAGTTGATTGGCAATTGTTTTGTAATTTCATTGGGAGGAAATTTCTCCACTTTCCTTATTTTGTGTGGACATGTACCCATTAAAGAAATATTTCTGCTATCTTATTCCAACCCTCATTCTATCCACAGAGGTAGAGTGAATTGCCTTGTTGGAAGATAATAAGCATTGATTCATAGGTTGTAGCTACTCAGTAGACCCTAACTTTCTTCATATATGTTATCCTGAGATTTAGACTTGGAAGAGCTGAGCAGGGAATGCTTGTCCTAATACTGAGCCAGGTTTTTAGCGCTTTATCAGTGTGAAAAATGATGTTTCAATTTCCATCCGTCTATCTCTTTCCCTGGACTGGTTCCTGCCTTGGGAGGGAGAGGAATAAATCATTATTGGGTATCTTAAACCCTGATGGTTTTCTTTTCATTTATTTTGCAAATTTGTTTTAAGATTATATGGGAGCAAAAAGCAAAGGATTTCATTCCTTTTTAATATTATATAAATATAAATAAAATTATAATGAAAATAATTGAAGTCAACCCAAGAATCCCTGATGATGATTTTTCTTTTATATGCATCTGTATGTCACGTAAGTTAGAAGAAATCTGAGATAAGAGAATTGTCTTTAACATTCTCAAACTCAAAAAATACTAAAGCAATATCCTTTGAAACTTAAAAAATAAAGTCAATTTTAAGAAATATTTTTAGAATATAGTAGTGATAATAGCTAGCTTTAAATTTCCTGAATTCACCATAAAAAAGCCCAAAAGCAGGTAGGATAGCAATGCCACAAATCTGTAGAAAGTATTTGTAGCGAAATTAGCTGATGAGGTATGAATTCCAAAATATGATCAGATTAGGTAAAAACACCAACAGTAGTAACAACTCCATCATAACAGGTTCTCCAGGTGACTACTCATTTCCTGGAAATACAGCATAGGAACTGTCTCATATAGTAGTGATAATAGCTAGTTTTAAATTTCCTGAATTCACCATAAAAAAGCCCAAAAGCAGGTAGGATAGCAATGCCACAAATCTGTAGAAAGTATTTGTAGCGAAATTAGCTGATGAGGTATGAATTCCAAAATATGATCAGATTAGGTAAAAACACCAACAGTAGTAACAACTCCATCATAACAGGTTCTCCAGGTGACTACTCATTTCCTGGAAATACAGCATAGGAATATGTTAAACTCCACTACAGGAGCTCAGTCTGCATGTTCTGGGTTACGGGGAGAAATTGTCTTGGAGAAAGTTACCTTTAAAAAAGAACTGAAAATATTAAAAAAAGAATAGGCTAAAGAGATTTCAGTGACACTGCAAAGTCAGATTATGTTAGGATCTTGATTCACGCAAATTATAAAAATTATAAAAAAATAGAAAATATGAATATATTTGGTTATATTAGTGAATTATCCTTAATTATATTTTAAAAGATGTGATATTGGTATTATGGTCATTTAGAAAATAATTCCTAACTTTTAGAAATGTATAATGAAATATTTATAGTTAATATAATGTCATAATGTCTTTTGTTTTTGTTGTTTTGTAGCTTAGTTCTGTCCAGCTCTTTGCAACCCCATAGACTGTAGCTCATCAGGCTCCTCTGTCTGTCGGATTTCCCGGGCAAGAATATTGGAGTGGGTTGCCATTTTCCTCTCTAGGGGATCTTCCCGACCCAGGGATTGAACCTTCATTTCCTGCTTTGCAGGCAGATTCTTTACTCCTGAGCTACTTGAGAAGCCATAATGTCTGAACAGGAGGAAATAAAATGGTAGAGGAAGATTGGTTGTGAATTAGTAATTTTTGAAGGTGGGCAATTGAGGTTCATTACAGTATTTTGTCTTTATTTTGGAATCTGTTTGAAGTTTTTTTATAAGGAAAAATTTTAAAACATCCACCAAGAGAACAAAGATGTTTAAATGAGACTATAGGAACTAGAGAATGAGCCAATAAGACTAGAGAACATGTTTTTCATAGTATAAAATGAAAGAAGGATAGAGAAAAATTTTAAATCTTGGATAGCTAGTAAAATCAATCCAGTTCTATTCAAATATTATAGCTCCCTAGCAATATATAATAGCAGATAAGTACAAAATACTTTCTTTTTTACTTTATAATATATTTATATCTATTACTTAAAAAGCCCTGTCTGACAGATTGGCATTTCCCACAACTTTTTACTAAATCCAAGTTTGCATGATGAGAATAGTTTACAGATTTGCTTCAGCCATTGGAGTGACGGAGATGTCTAATCCCCTTTCTATCATCATTTTCCAAGGCAGATTCTTTACTCCTGAGCTACTTGAGAAGCCATAATGTCTGAACAGGAGGAAATAAAATGGTAGAGGAAGATTGGTTGTGAATTAGTAATTTTTGAAGGTGGGCAATTGAGGTTCATTACAGTATTTTGTCTTTATTTTGGAATCTGTTTGAAGTTTTTTTATAAGGAAAAATTTTAAAACATCCACCAAGAGAACAAAGATGTTTAAATGAGACTATAGGAACTAGAGAATGAGCCAATAAGACTAGAGAACATGTTTTTCATAGTATAAAATGAAAGAAGGATAGAGAAAAATTTTAAATCTTGGATAGCTAGTAAAATCAATCCAGTTCTATTCAAATATTATAGCTCCCTAGCAATATATAATAGCAGATAAGTACAAAATACTTTCTTTTTTACTTTATAATATATTTATATCTAATACTTAAAAAGCCCTGTCTGACAGATTGGCATTTCCCACAACTTTTTACTAAATCCAAGTTTGCATGATGAGAATAGTTTACAGATTTGCTTCAGCCATTGGAGTGACGGAGATGTCTAATCCCCTTTCTATCATCATTTTCCACTCATTTACCAGTAGTTATTGTTGTTCAGTTGCATAGCTGTGTCCTACTCTTTGGGACCCCATGGACCGCAGCACAGCAGGCTAGGACTTTATCGGTGTCCAGCTGTAAGTAACATTGTCTTTTGGCTTTAATATATTATATAGAGATATAATTTCTTATTTATGTCATACTTTCCACATGCTTTGGAAACACTAGACTAAATCATAAATCTGACTTCTTATCTCCTTTACCTAGGAACTCTATGGCCTACATCATTGCTTAGAATTGGTCAATGTCATTTTTCAGAGATATACACTTCAGAAAGAAGCAGATGCCAATCTGTCAATCAACACATATTTATTGATTTTCTAGCATAGTGGAGGAGGGAGACTACATACTTTGCTTCACCATCTGTTCTCGATCAAAATCTCTTTATTTATCCACTGATTCTGATATTGCAAATTCCACTGACAGTGATATTACAGCGGTCGCCATGCACTCAGTTCAGTTCAGTTCAGTCCAGTCCCTCAGTCATGTCCGACTCTTTGAGACCGCACGGACTGCAGCACGCCAGGCCTCCCTCTCCGTCACTAACTCCTGGAGTTGAATCAAACCCATGTCCATTGAGTTGATGATGCCATCCAACCATCTCATCCTCTGTCGTCCCCTGCACTCACTTGGCAGTTATTTAATAAACATTTCATGAGTGGCTAGCAAGTGTCTGACTCAGGGCTGAGTGCTGGAGATTAAGAGCTGAATATGTGAGGCAAGGTTCTTGCTCCCCTTTTCTTTCTTTTCTTAATGCTCAGTCTCTTAGTCTTCAGTGCTAAATTTGACATCAATGTCCTCTGCTTTATAAAAACTTTCTAATTCTTAAGGTTCCAGATGGCTCCCTAGACTCCCTCTGGTCTAAGCTTATTCCATCTCTTGGATAATTCACCAGTTGTTGCTGCCTCTGATGAAATACAGCCCTTTCTATCATCATTTTCCATTCATTTACCAGTAGTTATTGTTGTTCAGTTGCATAGTTGTGTCCTACTCTTTGGGACCCCATGGACCGCAGCACAGCAGGCTTCCCTGTTCCTCACCATCTCCTGGGGCTTGCCCACACTCATGTCTATCGAGTCAGTGATGCCATCCAACCATCTCGTCCTCTGTCTTCCCCTTCTCTTCCTGCCTTCTATCTTTTCCAGCATCGGGGTCTTTCCCAGTGAGTTGGCTCTTCATATCAGGTGGCCAAAGTGTTGGAGCTTCAGCTTCAGATCCGTCCTTCCAATGAATATTCAGTAGCTGAGCATCCTACTATGTTCTGATCTCTAGGAACCCTGCTGTATAGTGAGAGACAGAGAATGGTGAACACTATAATGGCATGACGGGTTTCCCAGGAGGGGCTAGTGGTAAAGAACCTACGTGCCAATGCAGGTAGACGTAAGAGACCTGGGTTGGGAACATCCCCTGCAGAAGGAAATGGCAACCGATTCCAGTAGGCTTGCCTGGGAAATCCCATGGACAGAGGAGCCTGGTGGACTGCAGTCCATGGGGTCACACAGTTGGACACAACTGAAGCAATTTAGCATCATAATGGTATAAGAGTGTACAAGGAACAAAGGGAATTCTGAGTGATACTGCTTAGTAGCTAAGGAAGGGCTTCACAGAGTATGAAAATTAGTTTGAGTTTCAAAGAATAACATACAGATTGGGTTAACATTTTCCTTCCACTGCCCCTCCCTCTTCCACATAGCTGGGTTTAGACATATAACACTCATTTATTTGAGTCAGTGAATAAATATTTATCAAGTACCTACTGTATGACAAGGACTCTACTAGACCCTGATTCAGCAGGTGAACAGGGTGCCAATTCAGCAAAGAGACAGTATGGGTAATACTGATAATCTGGGTCAAGGATGGGCAGTGGGATAGGATCAGACATTCACAGATCAAGTGCAAGTTCAAGAGGACTGGAACTCTCAGTCTGATTCTTGGAAGATGCTTTTGTCCTCAGAAATTTGGGGTAGGCTCATAATCAGACAGCTTTGGAAGTGCAAGCGTATAATGCAGGTGACTCATTTTCCACTTCAGGTATAATCAGTATCATTCATGTGGGTTCAAATTGCAAATGTGTTATCTTGGCAAAGCTATTCATTTTGTGCCCTTGTTTCCATATTTTTAAAATGAAAATAAGTGTTACCATCATACAGATTCTTGGGAATATCAAATATAACTTATATAACTCAAGAATGTTTGTCACTTGGAAGGTGCTCAATAAATATAATCATTTAAATTTTGGGGATCTTGAACCAATGTTAGTTACAGCATTTCCAAAATGATGAAACAGCAGGGATCTGAGTGTGTGTGTGTGTGTGTGTGTGTGTGTGTGTTTAAGAGCGTACATGCTACAGAAAGAATCTGTGATAGTCACCAATCATCGTGGCGTTAAGTTTCAGCTGTCACTTTGCAGTGGTATGAATTTACATCAAGGAGTATTGGAACTCCATCTTATTTTTCTGAGAGTGAGGTGACATGGTTCTGGTACATTTTTCAATAGCTGAAATCTATTAAAATCTCCTTATAGTTTTTGAGGTGATATTTTTATGAGTTTATTTAAGTTTTAGTAACCAAAGTGCTTAGATAGAATTGTACCTATTACTTGCCTTTTTTAAAAATGTGCAGTTTTTTGTAAAAGACAATATCCCAGTTTAAGTTATAACTTGTGATTTTTTTTTTTATCATCTCACGGAAATGCTCCCATAAAGGCAATTAGAGCCTTTTGCCTTTATCACCAGAACTTTGACTGCTTTCATTAGAGATGTGAAAATGTGAGTATGGTGGTGGGAAGGATTTGAGAACTGAGACAGCTCAAATATGTCATAGATTAATTTTAGACTAGGTATTTTTTCTATTCAGTGCTCACTTACTTTCCCAATTTTTATAGTATCGTGCTAAGATTTAAAATAGCCAAGACATTTTTGACCAGAGAGACAGAATTATTTCCCAAGAGGATTGATTCATTGTGCATTTATATTCTTCTCTAAGCTGAATAAATTTCAGAGCTAGGCCAAGAAATGTGTAAAAGGTTTGCATAGTCTAACCATGTCTGTAGAACCAACATATTCATGCTCTTTGATGCTACTTTGTTTTCAAGTCGTGTCCTGGAATGCCAACAATCGCACATTCTGTTGCTTATTAAGCACAAAGTTATTTTATCAAAGGATATAATTTCTCAATAGTTTTCTACCAATCCCTTATCCCCCTTGCCACTGGCCAAAAACAATAGCAGCAACAAAAACAGGCCAAGCCAAAACTAAACTAAAAATGTAAAGAGTAGAGAGTTTTAAAAATCACTTTCTACTTAGAACACGTTAAAATCATCCAGATCATATTTGGGGTTTAATTAAAAAAAAACAAATTCCCATCTGGGGTCCTTGATGGCACTCCATGGTAAAATGTCTTTGAGACTAATAAGAAAATTAGCAAAATGGTTTTAGTGTAGTAACTTATCTTTGAAACCACCAATAACTAAAGTTTTTAGTGAGAGGAGAGGGATTGCATTCTCATTTTTCCCATGTAGATCAGATGGTTTAAGTAAATTAACAATAAGATGAGTATCTTATTGTCACTAATGGGTGTGGCTAAGCCTGTCCTTGTTTAATTGAGAGCCATGGAAGATGATCAGAGAGTACATTAATAGCAATATGTCGTGACCTAGATAGGTTGAAATATAAATAATTTTAATGGTCTAAAAGCCAAATCGATAAGAAAGAAACTTATCCGGGTCAAGACAGTTGTACTTTAAAGATGGCTCTGTTAGAGGAAGAATCATGCCTTAATCCTAATGTCCAAGGGCAGCACTGCAGCCCTGAAATGTGATCAACATTGAGATTCTAGGCAGACTATTTAGACCAGGAACTGTTTAGACTGGGTGCAAAGGTTCGAGGTACAGATTTGCTGCCAAGCACATGATAAAAGCTCAGCTATTAGGATGAGACCTACAGTCAGAACCCTTCAGATGGCAGGGTAATTTGATGTACTTTGAGTATGCCTTCAGTTCAGTTCAGTTCAGTCTCTCAGTCATGTCCGACTCTTTGCGACCCCATGAATTGCAGCACACCAGGCCTCCCTGTCCATCACCAACTCCCGGAGTTCACTCAGACTCACGTCCATCGAGTCAGTGATGCCATCCAGCCATCTTGTCCTCTGTCGTCCCCTTCTCCTCCTGCCCCCAATCCCTCCCAGCATCAGAGTCTTTTCCAGTGAGTCAACTCTTCACATGACGTGGCCACAGTACTGGAGTTTCAGCTTTAGCATCATTCCTTCCAAAGAAATCCCAGGGTTGATCTCCTTCAGAATGGACTGGTTGGATCTCCTTGCAGTCAAATGACTCTCAAGTCTTTTCCAACACCACAGTTCAAAAGCATCAATTCTTTGGCACTCAGCCCTCTTCACAGTCCAACTTTCACATCCATACATGACCACAGGAAAAACCATAGCCTTTACTAGACGGACCTTAGTTGGCAAAGTAATGTCTCTGCCTTTCAATATGCTATCTAGGTTGGTCATAACTTTCCTTCCAAGGAGTAAGCGTCTTTCAACTTCATGGCTGCAGTCACCATCTGCAGTGATTTTGGAGCCCAAAACAATAAAGTCTGACACTGTTTCTACTGTTTCCCCATCTATTTCCCATGAAGTGATGGGACCGGATACCATGATCTTCGTTTTCTGAATGTTGAGCTTTAAGCCAACTTTTTCACTCTCCTCTTTCACTTTCCTCAAGAGGCTTTTGAGTTCCTCTTCTCTCTCTGCCATAAGGGTGGTGTCATCTGCATATCTGAGGTTATTGCCTTACATCTTCACAATTTAAAGACAGAGTTGGTCCTGGACCTATGGTGCTGAACAAGGACTTGCTGATGAGAATTAAGATCTAAAATATTCCTATTCATGATTTATCCCTTAGTGAATCACAGTTTCTCATTGCTCTGTTCCTAACTGGTCTGTTAGTTTGACTGCTAACTAATATATAGGATGATGGTTAAACAGCCCTTTTGGTTTAAGACATATCCCTTCACTAGATTTGGGACCCAGGTCAGGTTGTTTAACTTCTCAAAGCTTCTGTTTCTTTATCTGTACTAAGAGAATAGGAAATTACTTCACAACCTGATGGTTAGCACTGATGTAAAACAGTTGGTTTAAAGCCAGGCACAGGGTCATTAGAATTTGCACTCTGTTTTTATTTCTAACTAGTTTGGCTGAAGGGTTGATGCACAGGCATCTGCTGATACGTGGCCTTCCATCATCTGGCCACTCAGTGGGTTCCTCCTTCTACCTCTTTTCTTGTGCCTGTCAGCCTGGCTGAATTGTGTGACACTTCCATAGTAAGTTTCAATAAAAAAACCTGTAACCATGCTTGCTGAGAAACATAACATCTGAATCCTACCTCTAGAGGTCTGTTTAATAGATTAATCAATTTTGCCTAAGCTTTGAGTATGATTTTTCTCTTCTAAATACAATATGGAGAGGTTTTTTTCCCTCTGGGTATGATTCTTTTGTGAAAATGTTGAGCATTGTATTAAGATACAAATATGCTTTTAAAAGAGGCATAGGAGAGGTTGAAAATTGTTTTCTAAATGGTTAATTGTTTTGGCTTCATGTTTAATTTTATGGGGAAACGCTAAATATATACTATTAAGTTATTGTCCAATTTCTTTTTGCTTATCAAACGTGGTTTTAAAGATTTATCTGGGCCAGATTTAGCCATATTTTAGAAAATGTAAATTTTTTAAAAAGTTGCTGCCTATGCACAAATTATTTAAGGCTTTGTCTGAAATCATTTTAGAAAAATAGTTATGTTTATGAGTAATGAAATAACATGTACAATTTATTGAATAATTGTTAATAATTAATGACAAATAATGAAATACAATCAAAAAATAGATTCTAGCCTTGAATAATGGACAGTGCTTAAAATGCAATCATGAGAGATTCCTCTCAGTAAGGTTGTTGTTTCAGCTGACACTGGGTTCACTGTGACAATGGGAAGTAAAGAAAGAACAGTGGAGATTTAACTGTACCTTACATAGTACTTAGATCAAAGAGTTGCTAACAATTCAGAACCATAGCAGCTCTGTAATCCTCAGCACTCAATAAATAGATTGCTGAAGTAAAGGTCAGTTTGCTTAATAATGTCTAGAGAAAAAGAGGAAAAGGTAGCTATTTAGCCCTCACAGTTTTCAAAGGAGAAAAGAATGGAGGCGATAATGGATGTGGAATTTTTTCCCAATCTTCAACCATTCAGCATGATTCATTGAATACTTATTGCCTGCAAAGCACTGTATGTTAAGCTTTGTGGAGGGATATGAAAAAAGTATTATAAAAGCATTCGTGTAGCACATTTCAAGTAAAGAAAATTCTTTCACATACATCATCTCATGTAACCTTGACAACATCCCTGTAAAGAAGAAATACAGATGTGATTGTTTTTTCCACTTAGAGATATGATAGTTTAAAGTCTTATGAAATTAAGTGATTTGTCCAATCACCTGTAGCATTGGCATCTGGATCCACATCTTCATCTATGAATATTCATTCATTTGAAAATATTTACTGTGGTCCTACTATGTGCCAAGCACGGTGCCAAGTATTGGTGCAATGATAGAAAGCCCTTCCTCTTCCAGAGCTCACATTCCAGATGGGGACATGGGAAAATAATAATTCCAAGTAGAAAATGCTGGGCTCTGTGTGGGTGGTAGAGATGTCAAATGAAATACACTGACAGTTTAGAGAGAGATGTCTCTTTCACTCCAGCAAAAAATGCAGGGCCTTGACACCAATAGAAACATAGGCATAGAGAACAAATGTGTGGGTACCAAGGGGTGAGAGGGAATGGGATGGATTGGGAGATCAGTATTGACATACATACAGCACTGTGATGAAACAGAGGATGTGAGTTGGTCTATAAAAAAAGCTGAGCACTGAAGAATTGATGCTTTTGAACTGTGGTGTTGGAGAAGCGTCTTGAGAGTTCCTTGGACTACAAGGAGATCCAACCAGTCCATCCTAAAGGAGATCAGTCCTGGGTGTTCCTTGGTGGGACTGATGTTGAAGCTGAAACTTCAATACTTTGGCCACCGGATGCGAAGAGCTGACTCATTGGAAAAGACCCTGATGCTGGAAAGATTGAGGGCAGAGGATGAGATGGTTGGATGGCATCACCGACTCAATGGACATGGGTTTGGGTGGACTCCAGGAGTTGTTGATGGGCAGGGAGGCCTGGCATGCTGCGGTTCACGGGGTTGCAAAGAGTCGGACACGACTGAGCTACTGAACTGAACTGAAGAAGAGCATGATCAGCTTTTTGCAACCCCATGGACTGTAGCCCACCAGGCTCCTCTATCCATGGGATTTTTCAGGCAAGAATACTGGAGTGGGTTGTCATTTTCTTCTCCAGGGGATCCTTCAAACCCAGGGATTGAATCCACATCTCCTACATCTTCTGAACTGGCAGGCAGATCCTTTACCACTGCCTCACATGGGAAGTCCATGAAGTTAAAAGATGCTTGCACCTTGGAAGAAAAGCTATGACCAACCTAGACAGCTTATTAAAAAGCAGAGACATTGCTTTGCCAACAAAGGTCTGTCTAGTCAAAGCTATAGTCTTTCTAATAGTCATTTATGGATGTGAGAGTTGCACCAAAAGAAGGCTCAATGCTGAAGAATTGATACTTTTGAACTGTGGTGTTGGAGTAGACTCTTGAGAGTCCCTTGGACTGCAAGGAGATCAAAGTATTCAATCCTAAAGGAAATCAGTCCTGAATATTCATTGGAATGACTGATGTTGAAGTTGAAGTTCCAGTACTTTGTCCACCTAATGAGAAGAACTGACTCATTTGAAAAAATCCTGATGCTGGGAAAGATTGAAGGCAGAAGGTGAAGCGGGTGACAGAGGATGAGATGGTTGGATGGCATCACCAACTCAATGGACATGAGTTTGAACAAACTCTGGGAGATAGTGAAGGGCAGGGAAGCCTGGCATGCTGTAGTCCATGGGGTCTCAAAGAGTCAGACATGACTGAGCGACTGAACAGCAACAAGGAGAACATACTGTATAGCAGAGGGAACTCTGCTTGATGCTCTGTGGTGACCTAAATGCAAGGAGATTCAAGGAAGAGGGGGGATGGAGGTATATGTGTGGCTGATTTACTATGCTGTACTGCAAGAAACTCACAACGTTGTAGAGCAACTATACTCAACAAAAAGACACACAAGGCTTTGAAGTTGTATGTGTGTGTATGGGGAAGGGGGTCAGGCGCGACAAAATAAACCCCAGGAAGTGTAAGATAAGGAGTTTTTAAGCATTAGAATGATCTACAAAAAAATAATGAAGATAAATATGGTAAAGTGTGATGTGTGGGTTATAAAGTGTGAGATGAGAGGCAACAAACTAGTTTTTTTTTTTTTTAATGATCAGTTTAAAGCATTTATCTTCCAAATTAACTATTTTGTATGAAGCAATTAGCATAATAGTTATCATAAAACTTTCCTAAATTGTTCTTTTAGAAGACATTTAAAAATATTTGGGGAATTAATTAGGAATTTGATATAAAAGAATTCAATTGAATATACGAAAATGAACAATTATCTTTTGTTATCAAGATTTTTTTCATGAGATCAGTGACTAAGACTTATTTTCATAGAAGCATTGAGTTCTGCACCTGTGTGCTGGGCTTGACTTGATTTGATACTTCACAAATGGAGCTAGAGATTATTGCCAAATTCTGATAATTTTCTTCTGCACACTTTATCCAAGGAGATTCTCTGTAATTTTTTTTCATTTTTCTTTATATTATATTCTGATCTTCATTGTATTGCAGTTAATTCATTTTTGTGGACAAGTAGTTTGGAAATTGACGCAAGGTGGAGTGACAGGATGAATTTTTTCAGATTTAAAGGATAATATAGATAAAAGTTTTATTGTATATTCTAAACCTCCATCTTTAAACTGAATTGGTTACTAACTGTTTTTTTGTAGTTTCTTTTCTGGATTTCCTCATTACTAGCCAGTAGTACAATATGATTTTTTTTTTAAATCACAAGCATTTCTTATATAATTTAATGCTGTCCATCTTTACAAAAATTCAATTAACTAAAATAGTCTCTTTCAAAATGTGTCTGTTGTTTAGGATCATCAATTTTCTTATGAATATCATAGAACACAATGAAGAATACTTATCATTTTGTCAAATAACCAAAGCCAATATTCACAGATATGTACATATATATAATATGTGTGTAAAATTTTATTAAGTTGACATTGATTAAATTAGAAGAGTAGAGTGGATGTATATTTTCTTTATTATGAAATATTTTTTTTTATTAGTGTCAGTTCATAACCCTAATCCTTCAGAGTCCTCTTTAGTAACTTATGTAAGTTATCAGTGGTCAGAGTTCCTAAAATTTATAATCTTAAAACTGTTGATTAGTACATATTTATAATTTATCATACATTGTAGATATATAGAATCATTAATCATTATTGTCTCTATTCATAAAATTTGAAATATTTTCATGGGAATCATAGTCTGAAAGTATGTTTCTGTGTAACAGTTTCAAATTAACACAATTAACAGAGAAGTTTTCAAAGAGTATAAAATCATTATGAAAAATTTTAGAAAGTACTTTAATAATGAGAAAAACTAATTTGTTGAGGATTTACCATATGCCAGGTATTACCTGAACTCTTTTTGTACTTATCTTCATGTATATTCTGTGAGATAACTATTATTATATTAGAAATAAAGAAGTTGAAATGTGGAAAACTGATACAGGCTGGTTTTTCTCTTCCTCTTGCCTTCCAATCTTCTATCAGTGTTTCTATTGGCTGAACCCAGCCATAAGCCATCTGTCAGGGCTTCTTGGGAATTAGAGTAGTCAAAGTTCAATAGTCCTGAAGGATATCCCAGACTAGGGAGGGGCGAAGAGTGGCTCCCAGGACAAACAGGTCCAGAACTAACCCATGCCTACTGTGCAGCAAGCACAGGTGTTTGCTGTTGTTTGCCACGGTTTCATATGAAATACTACTTGGTCATTCGTTTCTTTAACAAATGTTAACTACCTGCTAGTGAATGTGATCGGAGAAGGCAATGGCCTCCACTCCAGTACTCTTGCCTGGAAAATCCCATGGACGGAGGAGCCTGGTGGGCTGCAGTCCATGGGGTCGCTGAGAGTTGGACATGACTCAGTGACTTCACTTTCACTTTTCACTTTCATGCATTGGAGAAGGAAATGGCAACCCACTCCAGTGTTCTTGCCTGGAAAATCCCAGGGACAGCGGAGCCTGGTGGGCTGCCATCTATGGGGTCGCACCTAGTTGGACACAACTGAAGCGACTTAGCAGCAGCAGCAGCAGCAGTGAATGTGATTAAGATATATATAAAATAAACTGCTTAGTAAGAGAAGAGTTAGGTTCCTAAATAAACACAGACAAAGCATAAATAATAAAAAGTAAATGTGTTTGGAGAGTGTTACAGAAGAACAGATGAGAAAAGATTTAATTCAGACCAGAGGAAGCAGAAATATGAAAGCTACAGTAGAAAAAGAATGTGGTTTGAGCTGGATTTTAAAAGAAATGGGAAGATTGGCTGAAAGCCAGTTAGGTAGGCTTTCAGGCACAGAAAAAGCATGAATAAAGACATTGAAAGATTTAAAGGGAGTTGTTTATCAAGTACAGTGTTTATAGCTGGAGGACAAAGGATATGAAAGAAACTGGAGAAGGAATGGTCAATTCCACTTTAACTCAAGGTCACTCTGTATTTGAAGAGTACTGATTCTTAACCAGACTTCAGGACTATTTACCCTTGCAGATTAGTTGCATCCATCTTTTCTTCTCACTGCTTGCATAGACCAGCATAGGTCTAATCCTATTCTTGGTCAGAGTATCTTCCTTGCCTTGTATAAGGACTCTGAAATAGAAGGACAAGAGGGAAAAAATGCAACTGGCTTGCCTTCCCCAAGCTTAGTATATGCTGCTTTCCCAAGTATTCAACTTTAAGACAGGAGAAGGTGATGCAATGGCTATATTTGAGATCTGACCAGAAAAGAGAATCTGAACAATAACTCCAGCTATGCTGCTTCAATTTCACTCTGATACCTGGACAGAATGAGTCTCCTATGATAACAGCCACTGAGGACACCTCTGCTGACTTTTGACTAGCGAGGACTCAGAATTTAAAGAAAAGTGAATCAGGTCAGGACTGAATATGTGGCCATCCAGACAATGTAAATCTGAGTAGCAAAATATTTCCCTGCCTATGCTTTCTCTGTTTGCTCCTCCAAATCCATTCTCTGCTCTTCTCCGTGTTCTAGGAAGCTGACCTCTAGGTTTGCCTTTTTGGAGCTCCTATCCTTTGGAATCCTGTTGATTTTGCTCCTTGGGAAGCATTAGTGGAAGAGGAGAGGGAAGGTGAAGAGAGCAGAGGTGTTTATTACCCTCATCTTCCCTCCCAGACCATGGTTTTGCAGAGGCTGTGTTCCTTTAGCTACTGCCAGATCGTCCCTCTTTCTTGACTCTCTCTCTTGTGAGATTCAGTGGCACTGTACCCTTCCTTATCCTTTCTGTTGGAGGGGTGATAACAGTTCCCCACTGTTGCTAGTCTTCATCTGCTTAACCATTCTTTGTCAGTTTCCTTAATCCTGCCTATACCTCTGTAAAGTTAAAGTTAAAGTTAAGTTGCTCAGTCGTGTCCGACTCTTTGCAACCCCATGGACTGTAGCCCACCAGGCTCCACCGTCCATGGGATTCTCCAGGCAAGAATCCTGGAGTGGGTTGCCATTTCCTTCTCCAGGAGATCTTCCCGACCCAGGGATCGAACCCAGGTCTCCCGCATTAGAGGCAGATGCTTTAACCTCTGAGCCACCAGGGAAGCCCCTATACCTCTGTAAAAGGTCCCTTAAATTAATGGATACTGTGCTGTACCATTGTAAACCTTCCATCAGAACTGATAAATGGCTCTCAGTTCTCTCAGGAATTGCTCTCAGTCATCTGCCCTCTCCACAGTTCTGTTCCCTTCCTGGAGCAGCCTGCATCAAGGACTGATCACTGTGGGGCACAGGACAGCCACAGGCTTGTTTGAGACCTTTGTTGGAACTACACTGAGACTCAGCTTCTGCCCCTTCAAGATCTGCTTTCTTTTCCTGAGTTTTAGGAGCTTGGATCCTGAGAGTGCTGCCCAAAATTGACCTGGAACTCTGATCTCAGACTCGATATCTGTTTTCACAGAGACTCCAGTTTACAACACTCATGCTTAAAAAAGCATGTGAGCTGGCTGATTCCTGTAAATTATAATTGTCTTTCTTTCCCTGTAGTGATCAATAGGACCCACACTGAGCCTAATTTTTTCCTATACCTTCCCCATTCATTTCCATAGGATCCTTTATGGTCTTTTCCTACTCATGTCATATCATACTCATTTCATATTCATGTCAACCTGTGCCCTTAAACTTTATCTAAAACTAAGCATTGAAACTACCTTAAACTCCAAATGTATGCCTTGTAAGTCAGAAGATATTTAAAAATATAACAGCACCCAGTATTGTTGAAATGGTTAAGGCACAGATATATTTATATACTACTGACAGCATTGTTAATCAAAATAACTCGAGAAAATACATGCCATTATACGTCATTGTGCTATTTGCCTAATAGTCACTTTCCTGAGAATTTATTCTTAAACCATAAAAAGGAAAAACAAATCTGTATCCATAAACTATCATCTTTGTTGAGAGAAGAGACTACCTTTAAATATATGAAACAAAATACTGAATTTCTTACTATTGTAAGGGTGTGAGAGCCTTGCATTTAACACTCAGCCCTTTCTGAGAAAATCATGCATTTGATTTCATGAAATTTTTGAGAAGCTTGAAGTTTAGGTATTTTCAGACCTAAAATAACACAGAACTGCTTAATGATTGATTGACTATTTGTTGTAGAAGCATAGTTACTAGTGTATGTCTGTTGTCAGCTGGCTTTCAAAACTGTGATCACTGGCTTTTATGATACTGCTGTGTGGCCCAGTTCCTAATGATAGCTTACGGTGAATGGTGTTGGATTCATGATCTCCGAAGAAGAAGATTTATCTTTGGTACCAGGGACCAGTCTTGATCACTCAAGAGCTTTTGTGTAGCAGAGTTTTGTTAAAGTATGAAGAGGGACAGAGAAAGCTTCTGACATAGATATCAGAAGGGGGACAGAGAGTGCCCCCTTCTAGTGTTACCAAGGGAGTTATATACCTTTTAAATTGGTTATTACAATAAATCGAAAGAATGTCTCAATGTTGTAAAGATCTTACTAGACCCACTCCCACAATTTACACTTTAAGATAACAGGATTAGAACTTAACAACAGAAAGATTTACCAGACCCACTCCCATAATATACATTCTAAGATATCAAGATTAGTCAGAAGGTTTTTGAGAAGGGCTTCCCTTGTGGTTCAGCTGGTAAAGAATCTGCCCACGAATCGGGAGACATGGGTTCGATCCCTGAGTTGGGAAGATCCCCTGGAGAAGGGAAAGGCTACCCACTACAGTATGCTGGCCTGGAGCATTCCATGGACTGTATAATCCATGGGGTTGCAAAGAGTAGGACAGGACTGAGCGCCTTTCACTTTCAAGGAGAAACTGTCCTCAAGCAGGATACATTGTTTTTGTATAATCCTTGCTGCTAAGTTGCTTCAGTCATGTCTGACTCTGTGCGACCCCATAGACGGCAGCCCACCAGGCTCCGCAGTCCCTGGGATTCTCCAGGCAAGAACACTGGAGTGGATTCCCATTTCCTTTTCCAATATATGAAAGTGAAAAGGGAAAGTGAAGTCATTCAGTCGTGTCTGACTTTTCGCGACCCCATGGACTGCAGCCCCCCTTGGGATTTTCCAGGCAAGAGTACTGGAGTGGGTTGCCATTGCCTTCTCCATATATAATCCTTAGTAGAGAGTTTAAACTGAGTTGTTTGTTGTATGATTATCAGTTTTAAAGAAAAAAACGTTTTATGTGACTAAGACTAAGGAATGTAGAGAAAAAAAGACGCCTGTCCTTTCCTCCTCCTTGAGAATTCCAGACCCCTATCTCCTTCCTCTTTGAGAGCTCCAGACCCCTCTCTCTTCCTTGGGGACCCTGGACTTTTTTTAATCAACCTGCTTAGAAATTGACTGTCTCACTAACAGGCCATAGACTGGTACCATGAACACTCTCACCTAATGAGGTGAAAAGAATTAAATGAGATTCCTATGTGAAAGGACTTTGTAAAACTGTGAAATGTTATGCAAAGTCTATTATTAATATCTTGCCTTTCACATCTTAATATTTATACTATTGGGAATTTATAGCTAATTGCTAAAAAATATAAAACAATATAAAGTTTTTTGAAAAATAAAAATGCTCCATAATATCAAGTATGTTTAGAATCGAAACCAAGGAAAGCACATGCTGTTGCTGAAAATATTTATCCAGATAACTCGGCATCTGACTGAGAGTTGGCCAGGGGAGGGACAAGGACATCTTCCTAACACACTCTAGCAGGCCTTGCATTATGTAACTACTGTGCTGGTGGGGGCCCTAGAACAGACATGTTGCATCAACATTATGGGTTATAGTGTTCCTTTGCTCAGAAGTTTCCTTCGGTTTGGGGCATTGTGTTCAGTAGACATCCTCATAGAAAAGCTAGAATTCTATGTTATTATATATTACAGAGTATACAGTAACTATTGCTATGAATAACTGTAGTGCATATTCCTTCCTATTTTAGAGCCTTCACTGGATTCATAATGCTGCCAAAAGTTAAACATTCTCCAACTGAATCATGCTAAGTTTGAATAGCTATTAGTTTTGTTAACTCAATAGTTTTAAAGTTCAGCTATCTTCAAATTAAATAGCTAATCCATAGATTAAAAAAAAAAAAAAACCCTTGTGCCTATCATAAAAAAGGCCACAAATAATAAATGTAGACAGTGTCATGGAGATACTTGCTCATACGCTGTTTGTGGGAATTTAAATTGGTGTGGCCACTATGGAAAAGAGTATGGAGATTTCTCAAACAAACAAACAAAAAATAAAATTATCATATGACCCAACAGTTTTACGCCTGCATATTTACCTTAAAAAAAACTATAATTTGAAAAGATACGTGTACCCCAATGTTTTTTGCAGCATTATTTACAATAGCCAAGATATGGAAGCAATTTCAGTATCCAACAGCAGATGAATGGATAAAGATGCAGTCTGCATCTCCTGCGTTGGTAGATATATTCTTTAACACTGCCACTTGGGAAGTCCCAGCATGCACACATACACACACAGACACACACAAATACATATACAACACAATGGAATACTGTACAACCATAAAAAGAATGAAATTTTGCCACTTACACAGATATGGATGGACTTGGAGGGTATTATACTAAGTCAACAGTTGGCAACTTTTATGGCACCAGGGGCAGGTTTTCTGGAAGACAGTTTTTTCACAGACAGGGGGTAGGATGAAGTGATGGGAATCCCCTGTAAACATACATGAAGCTTCACTCACTCAACTGCTTCTCACCTCCTGCTGTGTGGCCCTGTATCATCTGTGACTCAAGGCTTAAGGACCCTTTTACCAAGTGAAATAAGCAAGACAGAGAAAGACAAATACTGTGTGATATAATTTATATGTGGAATATAAAGAAGAAAACAAAATAATGAGTATAGCAAAAAAAAGAAACAAATTCATACAGAACAAACTAGTCTTTACCAATGGAGAGAAGGGAACGGGAGCTCACCTGCTTCTCACCTCCTGCTCTGTGGCCCTGTATGGTCTGTGACTCAAGGCTTAAGGACCCTTTTACCAAGTGAAATAAGCAAGACAAAGAAAGACAAATACTGTGTGATATAATTTATATGTGGAATATAAAGAATAAAACAAAATAATGAGTATAGCAAAAAAAAGAAACAAATTCATACAGAACAAACTAGTCTTTACCAATGGAGAGAAGGGAACGGGGAGGGGCAAGGGATTAAGAGGTAAAAATTACTGTCACTCATGGTAAAGAATCTGCCTACCAATGCAGGAGATGTAAGAGATGCAGGTTCAATCCCTGGGTGAGGAGGATCTCCTGGAGGAGGAAATGGCAATCCACTCCAGTATTCTTGCCAGGAGAATCTCATGGACAGAAGAGCCTGGTGGGCTACAGTCCTTGGCATCAGACAGAGTGGGACATGACAATATTTGAGCATAAGATAAAGAAACTACAAGGAGATATAGTACAACACAAGGAATATAGCCAATATTTTATAATAACTTAAATGGAATATAACCTTAAAATTGTGAATCAGTATCTTGTAAACTTCACATTTATATAGTCTGTACATTAAGTATACCTCAATTAAAAATGTTTTAAAGCCTTAATTTGTACCATTGAAAATACAAAATGGTTTTAAACTTACTGATGATTTGACTTAACTATTTTTCAACTTTACAGTGGTGTGAAAGAGAAATATATTTGGCCAAAAGCTTATTTTTGATATTTAATTTTGATCTTTTCCCAGGCTAGCTGTATGCAGTAGGGTACTCTCATGTTGTTGGGTGGTGCCAGTGAGGTACAGATCTCACTCAGCCACGTGATCATGAAGATAAACAACTGATACACTTGCAACTGTTCTATACCTAGGCAACTATTCTCTTTTTCACTTTCAGTGCAATAGTCAATAGATTACATGAGCAATGAATTACATTTTATTTTTAAAATAAGTGTTGTGTTAGGTGATTTGACAGACTGTAGGCTAATGTAAGTGTTCTAAGGAAGTTTAAGGCAGACTAGGCTGTTACGAGGTTCAGTAGGCTAGGTGTATTAAATGCATTTTTGATTAAGATATTTTCAACTTACAATTGGTTTATTGGCACATAACTCCATTATAAATGGAGGAAGATCTGTATGAGCAATTTAGAACTGCTGGAACTGTAAGGGAATTTCTGTAATTTAAAGCTTATGAATTTATTTTCCTCCCTCTATGGCAAAATCCAATATCATCTTTGCTTATTTTTCAAATTCCGTTTCAGTTCTTTTACTTAAATGAAACCAAAAAGAGTATTTGCTTCATGTTGGTTTGCATCTTCATGGAAAGGCCATTTCTATGTCCAATCATATGTAATTGTATATGTGAATGTGTGTGTTTGGGCACATTGAGTTATATGTTTATTTTAATAAAGTTAAAATCTAAACATTTCTTACTTTGGAAGCTAGAGAGTTCTGAAATTTAAATCAATTAAAATCATTAGATATCATAGCAAATGCAAATATTCATATCTCAGTATTATTTCCGGCCCTCCTCTGGTAACTCAAGTATCCAGACCAACTTAATTAAAAAAACTGGACATTGTAAAAGATTGAAAAATGCATGTTTTCACATACTAGTTTGGAGATAGGGTAATATTAATCAATTAAAGAATTGAAGTCTTGTGGCTCAGGATGGTAAAGAAGCTGCCTGCCACCTGGGAGACCCGGGTTCAATCCTTGGGTCCCGAAGATCCTCTGGAGAAGGGAACGGCAACCCACTCCAATATTCTTGCCTGGAGAATCCCGTGAACAGAGGAGCCTGGCAGGCCACAGTCCATAGGGTCGCAAAAGTCAGACTCGACTGAAGCGACTTAGCTTGTACGCTGCATGTACGCTGTAATCAGAGTTGAGAGAGGCAGAGAGTCCCCTGAGACAGATGAGATTTAAGTTGATTTTAAAGAATTTGGATATATGGAGGAGAATGGACATGCAAAAGAAAGAAATGTATGCAAGTATCTTGAGGGGATTTCCATCTACTAATGGACACCACTTAGATTAGTTTTATAGCTTATTGTAAATAATGCTACAATGAACACGGGGATGCATATATCTTCTTGAATTAGTGTGTTCATTTTCTTTAGATAAAATACCCAGCATTAAAATTGCTGGATCATATGGTATGGTGTGCTGCAGTCCATGGGATTGCAAAGAGTTGAACACGACTGAGTGGCTGAACTGGACTGAACTGAACTGAACTGAATGGTAGTTCTATTTTTAATTTTTTGAGATACTGTTTTTCTACAGTAGCTGCACAAATTTACATCTCCACTAACAGTACACAAGGGTTCCTTTTTCTCCATATCCTTGCCAGCACTTATTATTTCTTATCTTTTTGGTAATAGCCATTCAAATAGGTGTGAGGGGATATCTCATTGTGGTTTTGATTTGCATTTCCCTCCTCTGGATCATGGAAAAAGCAAAAGAGTTCCAGAAAGACATCTATTTCTGTTTTATTGACTATGCCAAAGCCTTTGACTGTGTGGATCACAATAAACTGGAAAATTCTGAAAGAGATGGGAATACCAGACCACCTAACCTGCCTCTTGAGAAATCTATATGCAGGTAAGGAAGCAACAGTTAGAACTGCACATGGAACAACAGACTGGTTCCAAATAGGAAAAGGAGTACATCAAGGCTGTATATTGTCACCCTGCTTATTTAACTTATATATAACATCATGAGAAATGCTGGACTGGAAGAAATACAAGCTGGCATCAAGATTGCTGGGAGAAATATCAATAACCTCAGATATGCAGATGACACCACCCTTATGGCAGAAAGTGAGGAGGAGCTAAAAAGCCTCTTGATGAAAGTGAAATGACAACCCACTCCAGTATTCTTGCTTATAGAATCACAAAGACAGAGGAGCCTGACAGGCCACAGTCCAGGGGGTCACAAAGAGTCAGACATGACTGAAGTGACTTAGCACACAAACATATGTGGCAAAAAAATGTGATATAATAAATATATTAAACTGAACCATTATATATGTTTGACTTATAACAAGAGTGATTTGATATGACTTGATCATCCAATACACCTGATGCAAAGCATTGATTAGAAGAGCACACTGACATTCAGACCCCATAATAAATCTGTTGATGCCAAGTGGTACCCCCAAGAAGCTTAGATAAAGCAGAACAAGGCTCAAGCTAGTGTCTTGGGATTGGCAATGTGGGATGAAAAGCCCAGTGCACCAGAGAAGCAATGCTGGGTCTCATGGGCCTTGCTGGTCACAGATCCTATCTTAGGAGATGATTTGCCAATAGCAGAGCTAGACGATTATTAGCAAGTCCATTCAGAGTGTGGTTTCGACAGAATGCATTCATTGGCAGGAGTGTGAGAGGCAGCAAATGCTTGTGGCTTGCTTCTGCTCTGACTGCAACATTAACTTGTCTTAACCTTTACTTGGATGAGTGCCTGAAGCTCTCCTTAGAAGAGATGCAATTATTCTCTTGCCCTTTTTCAGTCTCTCCCTGTCTCTTTGTAGTCTGGCTGCAGCAATGTCATACCTGATGACTGGTGTCTAATATGATCTCTGGCCAAGGCTGTCATTAACTGGAGAGGGTACAGTGATGTAACTCTATATGATGATCTATAGTGAACTATCCTGTGTTGCTACAACCCCCAAAGCTTTTACTGGTTCAACACTCAAGCCAAGCTGCTGTATAGAAGGCAAAGTATCTGGTCAGAACAGGCTGGACTATGTCAGCTAAAGGATCCTCCTCTGATTGCAGGTCAGATACACCAGGTTCTGAATTCCTGAATTAAGTGAAAAACCAGGGCTCTGTCTCACTGTTTCTCTGTCTGTCTGTATCTTTTTCTCTTCCTCCCTCTGAATACTATGAGACCTTTCTTTGAGAAGAAATCCAGCTACCCAGCACCTTTCCTAGAAGCTTTTTAACAACTCTTTACTTCTGTAGGGTCCTTCATGAGCATTTTGCCCTGTGTGTTTCTGTTTTCACCAAAGCCACAGTCTTTATTAACTTTTTTCCTTTGCAAGAGAATCTCACTGAATTCATTTACCTAATTTTTGTTTCTATTAATTCATGAACCCATTTCTCCATTAATCCAATAAACATCTTTAGTGTAACTGACACAATATTAGATTCCGCATGCTATCATGGTTAAAAACATGGTTTCTGGAGTAAGAAACCTGAGCTTCAGTCCAGGATCATCTTCTTACCTTATGTTTTTAAATAAGAGCCATAGGACTAGTTCTACAGCTATGCCATGCCTGAAGCAAAGAGGCCTTTTTCATATTATTGGAGGATATTTTAGCAGCATCTAAACTGACTCTCTTACTCTTCTCCAAGAAAATCACCTTGACCTGAAAACTGATAGTCTCAGATCCAATAGAGGCCTCTGTTCACAGAGTGAAGTGAAAGTCACTCAGTTGCTTTCAACTCTTTGTGACCCCATGGACTATACATGTCCAAGGAATTCTCCAGGCCAGAATACTGGAGTGGGGAGCCTTTCCCTTCTCCAGGGGATCTTCCCAACCCAGGGATCAAACCTAGGTCTCCCACATTGCAGGCAGATTCTTTACCAACTGACCTACAAGGGAATCCTATTCCCATTCTTCTGTTCATAGAAGACACAGGAAAAAGAAATGTTACTCTTGTCCCATCTCCTCGTCTATTCAAATCCAGGCTCCTCTGTCCATGGAATTCTCCAGGCAAGAATACTGGAGTGGGTTGCCATTCCCTTCACCAGGGGATCTTCCCAACTCAGAGATCAAACCCAGGTCTCCCACATTGCAGGCAGACTTTTTAATGTCTAAGCCACCAGGGAAGCTCCTTCAATTTATCGGGGAAGGCAATGGCACCCCACCCCAGTACTCTTGCCTGGAAAATCCAATGGACGGAGTAGCCTGGTGGGCTGCAGTCCATGGGGTCGCTCCAAAAGCTCTTCCTGGTGAAGTAACTAAGTTGTTGTTGTTGTTGTTGTTGTTTTCCTACTTAGCCCTTTCAGGTTAATATTCATAACATCAACCAAACTTTCCAAAGGTCAGGCAATTCCTTTATTAAAAATATTTATTTCAAGGGTTTATTCTAAAAAAATATAAAAGTAACTCACTTCCAAAAAAATTAATTAGCCCCTGTTTCTATCAAATCACAACACAGAACAAGCCTAGCCAAAGGGCTTGGTCCCTTTCTGCATAGCCTTTGGGAAGAAAGACCAATAAAGATCATAAAACAACTTTTTGGAAGGTTAAAAAAAAAAAAGAATCCTTTTTGACCTAAAGTAATGCTTCCTACTATGCTTCTTAACTAATTAATATTAAATGCAGTAATGTTTGAAAATGATTTAGCAGTGTTTCATTGTTTTTGCTATTAACACTAAAGATGAAAGTTGATAGAATGGGTGTCATTTTAAACAGGATTTATTTGCACACAAATAAAGCTGGCATAGACAATAATCTCCATCATCTCTCCAAGCACACATGACTAAATTTTCAGAGATTCAAAGAATAAAAGTACATAATACACCCTGACATGAGGGACTTCAGCCTCCATCATGCTGGATTACCTCCAACATGAAGGAAAATATCCTCCATTGTTTTATATATTTTCCTAAGGACAAATAGCTGATTTTCATGAACAGGCTGAAAACCCTTCAAAGCAAACTTAGTAATACACAAGGCCAGGGCTTATTGTAAGCTCCACATTTTCTTTTAATTTCTTAATCTGTTCTTCCTTTCAGACTTTCTCATGAAAATTTAGAAAATTTTCAGTCCAACCATGTGGGTAGACCCTACCTTGATGACACTTTCAGTGACCTGAACGACAGCATTTATCTTCCCACCATCATCAGCTTTCAGGTCTCAGTCCAAATGTCACTTCCTTCGCCATATTATAGTTTCATCTCTCTCCATGCTTTTCCCTTTTGTTTTATTTATCATCAATTTAATTACTTTCATATGTGGTTTATTCACACCTGTCTTCTCCACTAGATTAAAATTCCTTGAGGATAGATAGCTTCTGGGTTGGTTTTTCTTTCCTTTATGTTCTATTTGCCTATCAAAACTCCTAGAACACTACAGTCAATCAGTGAAAACTAATGAATGAATGAAAGAATGAATTTTCTTCAATTTTTTTCTTTCATTTTGCCTTACTACAGTCTTCCAGATATTCCCTAGTTCATATTTCTCATGGAATGAAACTATCTCATGTAACTGGCTGAATCATAATTAAACCCTTCCTCTCTTCCCATTGATGAATATAAGAAACCAACCTTTTCCCCATTGTAACACTCCCATATGTTATATCTCAAATCAGCTCAGATAAAGTAGGTGTTATGAGTCAGCCACAATAAACACAAACCCCAAGCAGTTAAAGGCAAAGAGCTGCATTTTAGATAAATTCTGAAAAATGCTAACTTTGCTTCTAAAGTGCTAAAAATTTTGTCCTGGAATTTAGATATATAAACACAAATCTAGGCATGACAAAGTTTGCATAGTATTGGAATGTTTTTAAAAAAATCAATTCTAATATTTAGAATTTAATTACCAGTAGAGAGTTTATAAATAATATAAAAGAAACAATAGATCATTGAGAATTGAATTTGTGATTAGGTTTAGATTAGTAGGGATGACTATGAAGGTCACCAGAATGTATTCACTTATAACTTGGGTAAGAATGTCTACCCTTAATGGTAGTTTTTAAAATATAACTTTATTTACTTATTTGTTTTTGGCTGTGCTGTCTTGGTTGCTCTGTGGACTTTCTCCAGTTGCAGCCAGAGGGGGCTACTCTCTAGCTGTGGTACATGCTTCTCTTTGCAGCAGCTTCTCTTACTGCTGAGCACAGGCGCTGGGGTGCGTGGGCTTCAGTAGCCGTGGCTCCCAGGCTCTAGAGCACAAGCTCAATAGCTGTGGGGCACGGGCTTAGTTGCTCTGCAGCATGTAGGATCTCCTCAAATCAGGGGTCAGTCCTGTGTCTCATGCATTGGCAGGTGGATTCTTCACCACTGAGCCACCAGGGAAGCTTCTCGATGGTGCTTTGAGAAATAAATATATACAAACACCTAGCATTCAAAGCAGGTATTCAAGGTGCTTTTCTAGTGAAAGGTCTAATTCTCTGATCAGTATCTTTATTTCAGTTAATGAAATCTGTATCTGATTTCTTGAAACTATGATGATCTTCAGTTATTCCACAGCCAGGTATAGGTCTACTGACTATTTGCATAGTCTTAGAATTAAACAGCAATTCTTCCATCTAGTAACTTCACATGTTTCTGATTATTTAAATAGTCTTTCATGCACACAGTTTAACATGACAGTACTTAGGAAAAAAGGAACAACCATTCCTCTCAACTACTGGTGCCTCCTCTATGTGGGCATCAAAAGAGGGGTAATGCCAAGGGGCCTGCCCTTTTCCTCTATGTCCTATCCTTAAATTCCCCATGGCTCTACTAATATGAGGCTGTTATCTATGGCTGACTTGTATGAAAGGCTTGAAGACATTGAAAGAGAACATGCTGCTGCTGCTGCTGCTAAGTCACTTCAGTCGTGTCCGACTCAGTGTGACCCCATAGACGGCAGCCCACCAGGCTCCCCCATCCCTGGGATTCTCCAGGCAAGAATACTGGAGTGGGTTGCCATTTCCTTCTCCAATGCATGAAAGAGAAAAGTGAAAGTGAAGTCGCTCAGTCTGTCCAACTGTTAGTGACCCCATGGACTGCAGCCCACCAGGCTACTCCGTCCATTGGATTTTCCAGGCAAGAGTACTGGGGTGGGGTGCCATTGCCTTCCCCGGAAAGAGAACGTATAGAATAATTAAGAACAGGGACCAGCTTAATATTAAATATGTAACATCTCTGATATTCAGACTCTTCACCCATCTTTGCAACTGGGAATTTGAATAAGTAGGCTTTTCCTTCTGAGTCCTCTAACCTCTTTCCTGGGCCCTCTCCCTCTGCCCTTTTCTCCCTTTGTCCTCTTTTTTCCCTAGATGCCTATAGCCAACTCTCAAGTTCCTCATATTTATCATATAGAATAGTTTTACTTTTCACTCACTCTCCCTGAGAAAGAAGAGGTTCAGTCTGTGAGTAACAAACTACGAGTGAGCCATTCTTTTTTAAAACCAACATGGCTTAGCACAGTAAGAAAATAAGTTAGTAATTTTTTCTACTAATCTGAGTTCCAAAGAATAGCAAAGAGAGTGATCAGTGATCAGTGCAAAGACACAGAGGAAAACAATAGAATGGGAAAGACTAGAGATCTCTTCAAGAAAATTAGAGATACCAAGGCAATAACAAAGAGTCGGACATGACTGAGCAACTGAACTGAACTAAACTAAATGATTAGTGATGTTGACCATCTTTTTATGTACCTATTGGTAATCTGCATGTCTTTCTGGAAAATGTCTATTCAGATCCTCTGCCAGTTTTTAAATTGTTTTCTTTTGCTGTTGAGTTTCTTATATATTTTGGATATTACACTCTTATCAGATATATGATTTACAAACATTTTCCTTCATTCAGAAGGTTGTCTTTTCCTTTTTGTTGATGATCTCTCCTTTGCTATCAAGAAGCTTTTTAGTTTGATATAGTCCATGTTGTTTATTTTTGCTTTGGTTTCCTTTGTTTTAGAGTCACATCCAAAAAATTATTACCAAAACTGATATGAAAAAGGTTACTGCCTATATTTCCTTCTAGCTTTATGGTTTCTGGTCTTATATACTCAAGACTTTAATCCACTTTGAGTTAATTTTTGGTGTAAAATAGAAGTCTAGTTTCTTTAGTTTCTTTCTTTTTTTTTTTTTCCTTTCTTTTTTTTTCATGTGATATTTGGTTTTCCTAACACCATTTATTGAATGTGTGGTTCACTGTATATTTCTTGGTTTTTTCCTTTTTTATATTAAAGTACCATAGATGAGTGTGTTTATTTCTGGGCTCTGTACTCTGTTCCACTGATCTATGTGTCTATTATTGTGCCCAAACCACATGATTTTGATTACTATAGCTTTGTAGTATAGTTTGAAATCAGGGAGCATGATTCTTCCAGCTTTGTTCTTCTTTCTCAGTATTGTTCTAACTATTCAGGGTCTTTTATGGTTTCATATAAATTTTAGGATTGTTTGTTCTGTTTTTATGAAGAATGCCAATAGAATATTGGTAGGGATTGTGTTGAATATGCAGATTGCTTTCAATAGTATGGGCATTTTAATAATGTTAATTTTTAAAATCCATGAACACAGAATAGCTTCACATTTGTTTGTGTCTTTTCAGTTTCTTTCATCAATGTCTTATACTTTTCAGTATACAAGTCCTCTACCTCCTTGGCTAAATGTATTCCTATGTATTTTATTCTTTTTTATCAATTGTAAATGGGAGTGTTTTATTAATTTAGCTTCTCATGGTGTTGCTCTTCAGTTGCTGAGTCAGACCTGACTCTTTTGTGATCCCATGGATGGTAACCCACCAAGCTTCTCTGTTCATGGGATTTCCCAGGCAAGAATACTGGAGTGGGTAGTCAATTCCTTCTCCAGGGGATCTTCCTGACCCAGGAATCAAACTCAGGCCTTCTGCGTTGCAGGCAGATTCTTTACTACTGAGCCACTGGGGAAGCCCTTTGCTTCTGATAGCTTGTTATTAATGTATAGAAATCCAGCTGATTTTGCATATTTATTTTGTATCCTGCAACTCTTCTGAATTATTTAATTGGTTCTAACATTTTTTTGATAGAGTCTTTAGGATTTTCTATATACAATGTCATGTCATCTGCAAATAGTGATGGTTTTCTTTCTTCCTTTCCAATTTGGATGACTGTATTTTTATTGCCTAATTCCTCTGGCTTGAACTTCAATAATATGTTGAATAAACAGTGAGAATCGGTGCTCTTGTCTTCTTCCTGATCTTAGAAGAAAAACTTTCAGCTTTTCACTGCTGAGTATGATGTTAGCTGTGGGTTTGTCATATAACCGTTATTATATGCTTCCTCTATAATGACTTCACTGGAAGTTTTAAAAATCATAAATGGATGTTGAATTTATTTTTCATTGTATTAATGCAGTGCCCTAGTTTTTGGTTATCTCCAAAACCTTTGTGATTGTCTGAAAAACTTGTTTCATTTTTAATAGCCCCCAGTTTTTTAGGTTCCACCTAGACTTTTCAGTGTCCCACAGATGAGTATCTTGGTCAGTCTCTAGATTTAGACTGAAAGCCAGACACTCAGTCAGCAGCTTTTAAAGTATGGAGATATATACTGTCCTGTGAAACCAAAAGAACTAGCCCTGATGGCCAACAGACCAGATCATCTGGAGCTGTCTCCTGTGCAGCGGTGATAAAAATTGAGGTTCCGAGTATGTAAGCTTCTTTTGGGAAGAATCAGTGTTGTAATGGGGCAGAGAGAGAGCACAAGGATGGTGTCCCTGGCCTATGTTTACTGAGAACCCCTGTGTAGACCTGTAGATGTGCACTATACCTGAAGCCTGCCCCTCGGGCCAAAGCTCCAGATTAAGCAAATAGAACTCTTTCACACACAAAAAAAACTGGAGATATGTTTTAGTCTGTGGTTGATTTTGTGCCCTGAGTGTGGTAGGCTGCCAAGGAGTGTCTCTTCTGTTGTTGCAGTCCCACGGGACTCAGAAATCCCTGGACACAAGAGGCAGGCATTCAAAGACAATCTCAGCTACAAAAACTGGGGCACCAGATATAAATACTGAGGCACAAGACATGGAAGAGCTCCCTTTCAAGAGGTGTTGGCACTTGAGAATGCAGCAGAGGGAGACTGCAAAGAGTAGTGCCCACCTTCTGAAATCTCTGGAAGTGTTTACAGTCAGCCCTCAGGTTTAGGTTGCTCCACTGGCTGTGGCTATGGTGATTAGCTAATAGGCCTCCTTCACAGGAAAACTGAGCTCCTGGATATGTTGCTTCTTTTCTCTTTCAAAATTGCTAAACAATTTTGAAAAAGGAAAATAGAATTAGAGGAGTTATAGTAACTGATTTTAGGACAGTGTGATGTAGGGATAGATAATAAAGACCACTGGGAGTTCATGCATATATGATGAAATAATTTTTAGAGTACAGCACCTAAGTAATTCAGTGAGGGAAACAATACTATTGTCAACTCTTAAGTGCTGGGTATCTTAACTTGCATATGGAGAAACATAATCTGGATCACAATTCATGCCATATATTTTAAAAATTCAATTTGGAATTTAGATTTATACAGGAACTGAAATATGTGAATATAATTTCTAGTAGAAAATGTATGATAATCTATGTGACCCTGGGTTAAACAAAGATTTTTTATAACACTAAAAAGCACACAAAATAAATAAATAAATTGTAAAATATAAAAATGTAAAAGAATTTCTTTATGAAAGACACTATCAGAAAATAGAGCTACATATCTTAGCTTTGGAGGAAATATTTGCAAAATACATGTCTGGTATAAAATTAGTTTTTAGAATATGTAAATAACTTCTACACATCAGGAAAGAGAAAAATAACCAGATAAAATTATAAACAAAACATTTGAACACATAATTCATGAAAGAAGATATATAAATGAAAAACACATGAAAATATGCTCAATTTGGGGGAGAATGGCTATGTGTATATATATGGCTGAGTCCCTTCACTGTACACATCAAATTATCACAACGTTGTTAATTGGCCATACTCCAGTACAAAATAAAAGGTAAAAAAGAAACAGAAATGCAGAATCACGCTGCTGTACACCTGAAATTAACACATATTGTAAATCAATTATGCTTCAATAAAAAGCTCCATATTACTGGTAATTCAGTTCAGTTCAGTTGTGTCTGACTCTTTGCAACCCCATGAATTGCAGTAAGCCAGGCCTCCCTGTCCATCACCAAGGTTTGAAATGAACCTTGTCAAAGGTCTAAAGTTAAAAAAATAAAACTGACATTACCAAATGCTGGTGAGAATTTGCAACTACTGGAATTTTCATATTTTGCTGTGGGTTATATAAAATATTAAAATCACTGTGGAAAACTGCTTAGTAGTTTCTTTTAAATTTAAACCTACTCTGTGACTATATTCAGAAACTTCACACCTAGGTAGTTACTAAGAGAAATGAATATATGTGAACACTTAAAACCTGTACAAAACACTTTAGCAGTTATTCATAAATACCCTCAAATGGTAGGAACTCAATTGTTTTTCAATAGGAGAAATGATAAACAAATTTTGATATATTTACAAAGTAGAATACTAATCAGCACTATACATTAAAACAAGAATGAAGTACTGGTGGATATGACAAAACAGATGGAACCCAGTGACGTTAAGCTGAACAAAAGAAACTAGACATAAGAGAAGAGACTGTACAATTGCATATGATAGACTGATAGGAATTTTTATTTTTAGAAGTTTTATTAGTGGCTTATATATTTTTTTTAGAATTTACTTTTTTCTAGAGTCTTTTTTCACTTTTGAGTCCGTTAATTTTACCGAGAGATGAATGTTATCAGTCACTTTTTCCTGGACCACACTGTAACGTTCTTCAATATTCTTTTATTTCTAACCAAGCTGTCTTAAATCATATCTTTAGATATTTGCTTCATATTAATGCCTTTTTATTTTTTGATTCCTTTTTCAGAAATATTAATTATCTGTTGCTTGCTTCTTTTTTGTCATTATTTCTCCAGTCCCATGTTAATTTCCAATTTACTTAGTGTTCTTTATGTATGTATGTTCCCCAATATATTTCAGCATGACCTATTCAGCTTTTTGTTGCTTCCAATTCGACCTTTTTTTCTATGTTGATTTTACTATGTGCTTCACTTCTTCATTAAACTCTGCAAATCCATGTATTCATGTTTATCTTCTTTCATTGTTTTACAGGTCATTCACTTGACAGTTCATTACGGAATGTCTTCTACCACATATTAGACATTTCTCTCAATTGCTGCGTCTCTTTTATGTAATATTTTATAGAAGAGAAGTGATCTCTCTTTCTTGCTCTTTTTTATCCGTATACTCTCTATCTTTACACAGACACGTGTATGTCTGCACTAAGCTGTTTCAGTTGTGTCTGACTCTGTGACTGTAGCCCTCCAGGCTCCTCTGTCCAAGGGATTCTCCAGGCAAGCATGCTGGAACGGGTTGCCATGCCCTCCTCCAGGGGATCCTCCTGACCTAGGGATCAAGACCAGGTCTCCTGCATTGCAAGCAGATTCTTTACTGCCTGAGCCACCGGGGAAACCCATCTTACATTGATGGCTGTATAGTAATTTTTCAGTATTGTTATTTCCACCTGTCATTCATGAATGGACTGTAGTTTAAAGGACTTGGGATTAATGCCATTTCAGATACTATTTTCTCTCATCTAATAGTTTGCCCTTTTGTAATGTTTGTAATATTTACTTTGTCAAATTCATCTTGACCCCCTAGTTGGATCCTTGGAGACTGTCTGCCCTGTGAAGCAGTTGTTATATTCTCTTGGTAATAAAATCCAGGCATAAATAGCTCTAAAGCACAGTTATATAAGGCTGTGTTATTTCAGCTGTGTTTTTTTTTTTTTTTTTTAAAGGAAAGAAGTTGAAAGAGGGCATCTTTGTGGTGAGGTGTCAAGAGATACGATTTAACAGAAATGTTCTGATGGGATTGTGATTCAGCAAGCCACTTAATGAGGATCTATTACATTCAAGACCCTGCTAGGTATCTCTGCCTATTTCATTTAATCCTCACGAAAACACTGTGAGATAGGAGGCATTGTACCTGTTTTTATAAAGAAGAACACAGTCTCAGAGAGGTCATGCAAATTGCAAAAATCCCACAGTATAGTACCTGATAAAGTTGGTTTCTCAACCTAAAAATGAATCCGGTTTCGGAGTGCTTTCCTTATAAAACTACTGGCTTGCACTGAATGTCATTTATATTGGAGAATCTATAAAAGCTTATCACTAAAATCAGAAATATTAACTGCTTTCTTCACTCTAAAGCATACAACATTTGAGCCATGTTTAATATTGATCATATATGGTTGCAGCCACATCAAAAATACATACAACAAATCACTGTTGTTTCATCGACAGATATACAAGATTTAGTTCAGTCGCTCAGTCGTGTCCGACTCTTTGTGACGCCATGAATCGCAGCACGCCAGGCCTCCTTGTCCATCACCAGCTCCTGGAGTTCACCCAGACTCTTGTCCACTGAGTCAGGGATGCCATCCAGCCATCTCATCCTCTGTCGTCCCCTTCTCCTCCTGCCCCCATCCCTCCCAGCATCAGAGTCTTTTCCAATGAGTCAACTCTTCGCATGAGGTGGCCAAAGTACTGGAATTTCAGCTTTAGCATCAGTCCTTCCAAAGAAGACCCAGGACTGATCTCCTTTAGAAAGGACTGATTGGATCTCCTTGCAGTCCAAGGGACTCTCAAGAGTCTTCTCCAACACCACAGTTCAAAAGCATCAATTCTTCGGCAGTCAGCTTTCTTCACAGTCCAACTTTCACATCGATACATGACCACTGGAAAAACCATAGCCTTGACTAGATGGACCTTTGTCTCTGCTTTTGAATAGGCCGTCTAGGTTGGTCATTACTTTCCTTCCAAGGAGTAAGCATCTTTACTATCATGGTTGCAATAACCATCTACAGTGATTTTGAAGCCCCCCAAAATAAAGTCTGACACTGTTTCCACTGTTTCCCTATCTATTTGCCATGAAGTGATTTTTTTTTCTTTTTTGTACAGTTCTTCTGTGTATTCTTGCCATCTCTTCTTAATATCTTCTGCTTCTGTTAGGTCCATACCATTTCTGTCCTTTATCGAGCCCAACTTTGCATGAGATGTTCCCTTGGTATCTCTAATTTTCTTGAAGAGATCTCTAGTCTTTCCCATTCTGTTGTTTTCCTCTATTTCTTTGCATTGATCACTGAGGAAGGCTTTCTTATCCCTCTTTGCTATTCTTTGGAACTCTGCATTCAGATGCTTATATCTTTCCTTTTCTCCTTTGCTTTTTGCTTCTCTTCTTTTCACAGCCATTTTGCTTTTTTTACATTTCTTTTCCATGGGGATGGTCTGGATCCCTGTCTCCT
>SJYX01005105.1:282863-310344 GCA_006410675.1 Oreotragus oreotragus
TAGACTTGGATAACTGTGATATTGAATGGTTTGCCTTGGAAATGAACAGAGATCATTCTGTTGTTTTTGAGATTGCATCTAAGTACTGCATTTCGGACTCTTTTGTTGACCATGATGGCTACTCCATTTCTTCTGAGGGATTCCTGCCCGCAGTAGTAGATATAATGGTCATCTGAGTTAAATTCACCCAATCCAGTCCATTTTAGTTCGCTGATTCCTAGAATGTTGATGTTCACTCTTGCTATCTCTTGTTTGACCACTTCTATTTTGCCTTGATTCATGGACCTGACATTCCAGGTTCCTATGCAATATTGCTGTTTACAACATCAGACCTTGCTTCTATCACCAGTCACATCCAGAACTGGGTGTTGTTTTTGCTTTGGCTCCATCCTTCATTCTTTCTGGAGCTATTTCTCCACTGATCTTCAGTAGCATATTGGGCACCTACTGACCTGGGGAATTCCTCTTTCAGTATCCTATTATTTTGCTTTTCATACTGTTCATGGGGTTCTCAAGGCAAGAATACTGAAGTGATTTCTCATTCCCTTCTCCAGTGGACCACATTCTGTCAGACCTCTCCACCATGACCCTCATGTCTTGGGTGGCCCCACATGGCATGGCTTAGTTTCATTGAGTTATTGACAAGGCTCTGGTCCTAGTGTGATTAGATTGACTAGTTTTCTGTGATTATGGTTTGTGTGTCTGCCCTCTGATGCCTCTCGGAACACCTACCATCTTACTTGGGTTTCTCTTACCTTGGACTTGAGGTATCTCTTCACGGCTGCTCTGGCAAAGCGCAGCTGCTGCTCCTTACCTTGGATGAGGTGTATCTCCTCACAGCCGCCCCTCCTGACCTTGAACATGGAGTAGCTCCTCTCGGCCCTCCTGCGCCCGTAGCCACCACTCCTTGATTGTGGGATTGCTCCTAGACATACAGGATTAGAAGGATCAAATGACTTATTAAACATCCTGTAATCATTCATTGGGCTCTTATTAGTAGCTGAAGATCAGTGAGAGAAAGTCTTGTTTTATTTGGGAATTGACTACCGTCCTTTACATTCCTAATAAAATGTTAGTAATCCTACAAGAGCATGTTTCTGATTTATCTTCTCTGTGAATCCTTTCCTGGTCCTCCTTTGCAGTCTTATATAACCTTCCTGTTTGCTGTTCCTATCTCAATAATGTATCAGTAACTATTTACATCAATTGTTCAATCCCATTCTGCTACTCTGCTTAGACTGTATAATCCTTGAAGACAGAGATCATGCTTTTTCATCAATGTATTCTCAGGGCCTATTCAGTACATGGCCCTCAATAATGCTCAGTGAATGATTGTTAGATAATTGGTAAATGAATAAGAGTATTTGAGTACATTGGTATATGAATTCATAAATGAATTACTTTGTCCTGAAGTCTTTTTTGCATGTGTTTTAGCATGATCTTTAAAGTGTAAGTACAATTTTGCTAAAACAAAAACAACATCCTTTCTGAAAATGCATTCAATGAAACCCTAAAAAAACAAAAGAACAAACAAAAAAAAAACAAGGCTGAAAATTTCCCCCAGATTTGAGGAGACTTCCTTGATAGCTCAGGAAAGAAAAAAATCCTTTAATTTAGAGATAGCAAATGTAATCACTGTAATTGGAACAACATTTGGACTAAATCCAGGTTACCAGAATTTTAGTCCTTGTTATGCCATTGTTAAGTGGATGGCAAATCACTTTGTTTAGGACTCTATATTTCTTTTGTGAAATGAGGGAACCCCATATGGCAGGTGTTACAAAATGACACTGGAATAAATAAACTTCGAAAACCTCTGCTCTAGGGAACTGATCAGGGAGGGGCGTTATAGACAGTACTGGTTTTCAAGCTTTTCTAACTGATAGAACATCTTGTCAAATAAAGTCTTCCAAATATAAAATAGTTAAAAACTGAGATTTTGTGACTGCCAGCATCTTTGTCTTCTACCTGCCCAGTCTGTTCATTCATTCCATATATATATCAGATATGTTAAACTTTCCAAATTCATGAATGAGTCCATTCTTATGATGAGGTCTAATCTTGCTTGCATCCTTAAAAATAAGCAAAGAAATTATAGTTTCTGAATAGGATGATAGTTAAAGACCAGTAAATATATTTCTGTATATTCCTTTATGCTCTATCAAAACAATGTTCCACAGCATTCTGGTATATTCAGCCTTCTGCTCTTGAAAGATTTCCTCTTTTTTTCATATGTCCACCTCAGTCTGAACCCCCAGTCTTTGAGTATGGCTGGAATAGACTATTTGGCCCCAAATTAAGTGTCTGCTTCTAAACAGGTGGTAATCATGGGCAGAGTTAATATCCCATTTATTCAGTTAAGTCAGTAAATATCATGCCGTTAGTTTATTTGAGGTCCTGGGAAGATTCCTCACATTTTTGTCTCACATTTTTGTCATCTTCCTCATAAGAAGTCTGAATGATGTGAGAAAGGAGCACACAGAAATTGTGTGTGTGCCTGCTTGTTTAAAATAATAATGAGCCTTGTTACTTCAATCTTCTTCCCAAGGAAAGAAGAATTTTACTTTGATGACGGGTGTGTATTCGGGGGCTTCCCTGATGGCTCAGATGGTAATCTGTCTGTAATATGGGAGGCCCAGGTTCAATGAAGAAGATCCCCTGGAGAAGGAAATGGCAATCTGCTCCAGTGTTCTTGCCTGGAGAATCCCATGAACAGATGAGCCTAGTGGGCTACAGTCCATGGGATTGCTAAGAGTTTGACATGACTGAATGACTAATACTTTCACTTTTTTCTTTTCATGTAAATATTTGGGGTCTTTGAGCCTAAAAAAGAAGACTTTGATCAAAATCAGAATCTCCTACATGTCACACAAAACATGCATGAAAAGCATTATACTGATGGACAATTCTGAAAAACCAAGAGACATAGCATTTGTGAACCAACATCAAGAGTCTTCTGTATTAACTTAAAATTATTTTTAGATACTAAAGCAAAGACCTAATTTAGAAGAAGAAAATACTTGTGAATCCTTGCTCAAGCACAAGAGAAAGCAGAGGCAAATTATTATGCCATTTTAGCTGTTTTAGATCTACGGTTGTTGTATAGCCTAAGTTTTTTAATTTGATGTAAATTTGTATGCAATTACATAAAAGAGTGGCTTTTCATAGGCTCCATATGTTCTGCAAACAGCAAAATCTTATCTCTTTTTTGTTTCGTTATTTAAAAAAATATGGGTTTTTTCTTGTCCTGAGATCCCACTTTAATGCCCCATTATCCTCTGTATTTTGGTCCTAAACCATCTTCATTTGCTGCTTGTTCTATAATAAATAATTGTTTGCTGCTTCCAAGAGGCAACAGAGGATAATGGTTAACTGTGTGAACTCTGTAGGCTTAGTGCCTAGGTGTGAAATCTGTCTCTATCCTTTCCTAGATGAGTGAGCTTGGATGAGTCATTTACTCTTTCTGTGCTTCAGAATTCTCACCTGTAAAATGGAGGCAAAAATAACTGTGAGAATTACATGGTATGCTGTATTTAGATATCATAGAATGTGCCTTCGTGTGGGCTAAGTCACTTCAGTCGTGTCCAACTCTTTGTGACGCTATGGGCTGTAGCCTGCCAGGCTTCTCTGTTCATGGGATT
This sequence comes from Oreotragus oreotragus, assembly GCA_006410675.1. Taxonomy (NCBI): domain Eukaryota; kingdom Metazoa; phylum Chordata; class Mammalia; order Artiodactyla; family Bovidae; genus Oreotragus; species Oreotragus oreotragus. The sequence goes on from SJYX01005105.1 coordinate 286,505, forward strand.
CTCCAGGCAAGAATATTGGAGTGGGTTGCCATTTCCTCTTCCAGGGAATCTTCCTGACCCAGGGATCAAACTCACCTCTCTCTGTCTCCTGCATTGGCAGGGAGATTCTTTACCACTAGCACCACCTGGGAAGCCCATAGAATGTGCCTAACACAAAGCTAATGGTGTCCCAATCACAAGAGTAAGAATATATTTCCTGTCAATATTGGTTATTTGTTAGCTGGTATTTGTAGTTTACCAGGCATTCTGTTTCTGTCTCTTCCCCCGCTCCTATCTGCTGCCTTTGGATTATCACAATTTTAGTGGATCCAGGGAGAGGTAGAGAGCATGCCTATTTTATCCACTCAAATGCTCTCCAGTAAATACTGATTGCTCTGCACAGGGATTAAATTGACTAGCAATATTCACAACGAGCTTCTGTGAACTATGCATTCTTGCAAATAAATATATGACCTTAATGAATAGTGTAAATAAGGAAAAAAAGTAATGATGTGATAAGACCTTGTGACATGTAGGGGAAGTCAGGAAAGGCTTTTCTGAAGAAATGATATGTAAATTAAAGGCTGAGGAATGAGTTAGTCAGGCAAAATGGATGGTTACAATCCTTCCCACGGCAGGGAAGTCATGTTAGTAAACCCTAAATGCACTTTGGCTGAAGCTAAATGAGTTAAAAGGGACAGTGGTGTGGGATAAGGTGGAAGAGCCAGTAGCAGCCAACACAGGAAGCCGAGGCTGAAAAGGCAAGCTGCGACCAGATCTGGAAGCACTGATGTGTCATATTATCCCAAATGTTACAGGAAGCCATGAGGACTGAAAAGCAGGGAGGTAATATAAGAAATTCTGCATCTAAAATAAATTCATTTATTTTAATTTTGCCTGCAGCTGGGTCTTCCTTGCTGCGAGTGGGCTTTCTCTCCTTGCAGTGAGCAGGGGCTGCTCTCGAGTTGCAGTGCGTGCCGTGGCTTCTCTCGTGGGGCACAGGCTCTGTGGTGAGCAGACTTCAGTAGCTGCNAAGCAGGGAGGTAATATAAGAAATTCTGCATCTAAAATAAATTCATTTATTTTAATTTTGCCTGCAGCTGGGTCTTCCTTGCTGCGAGTGGGCTTTCTCTCCTTGCAGTGAGCAGGGGCTGCTCTCGAGTTGCAGTGCGTGCCGTGGCTTCTCTCGTGGGGCACAGGCTCTGTGGTGAGCAGACTTCAGTAGCTGCAGCACGTGGGCTCTGTGCTTGCAGCTGTCGGGCTCTAGAGCACAGGCTTCGTAGTTCTGATAATAGGGTCTTAGTTGCCATGTGGCATGTGTGATCCTCCCAGAGCATGCATGGAACCTGTGTCCCCTGCATTGGGAGGTGGACTCCCAACCACTGGACTACCAGGGAAGTCTGGAATTTTGCATTTTTAAAAGATCATTCTGGAAAATGCAGAGAGAGGGAGAAGAAGAACTTCTTTCTTTGTCCCTTAGTTGCAGTGCCTGTAAAAGGACTGGAACCTCCTCTTTGAAGCTTTCCTTGATGATTTTTGCCCATAGAGGTGATCTTTACTCATTTATTCGCCTAATGAACCCATTCTATTCCTGTCATAGCAGTCATCCCACTGCACTGTGAGCCTGACCCATGCCAAGGATGACTATGTATTGTAGAGTGAATAATAACTGATTCATTTCTCTGAAGACTAGACTGTGGGCATTTTAAGGTCAAGGATTACATCATTCATCTTGTATTACCCACAGCATCTAGCAAGTCTCTTGTCACACAGCAGGTGCTCAGTGGTTTTTGTTGCTGCTCTTGGGAAACTGATGGAAAAAAAGTGTCAATATTCATGATGGATGGAAATGGGAATTTTGGATCATAGATGCAATTTAATTTTTTATACCATCATTGAAATTTGGTAACATTAATTGGGGTCCTAGAACAGCTGTGATAGGTTTATGGAAGTTACTAAACAGCACTGAAGGTGGAATTAAAATATTTCAGTTTGAGCCTTAACAGGTACCCCGAAAACACTTAATTGAGTTAAATATTTTTCATCCATACTGTAGACTTTCTATGGTTCATTTTAGAGAGAGTAAGCAGAGACATTACTTTGCCAACAAAGGTCCATCTAGTCAAGGCTATGGTTTTTCCAGTGGTCATGTATGGATGTGAGAGTTGGACTGTGAAGAAAGCTGAGCGCTGAAGAATTGATGCTTTTGAACTGTGGTGCTGGAGAAGACTCTTGAGAGTCCCTTGGACTGCAAGGAGATCCAGCCAGTCCATCCTAAAGGAGATCAGTCCTGGGTGTTCATTGGAAGGACTGATGCTAAAGCTGAAACTCCCAATACTTTGGCCACCTCATGCGAAGAGTTGACTCACTGGAAAAGACCCTAATACTGGGAGGGATTGGGGGCAGGAGGAGAAGGGGTCGCCAGAGGATGAAACGGATGGATGGATTCACCGACTCAACGGACATGAGTTTGAGTGAACTCTGGGAGTTGGTGATGGACAGGGAGGCCTGGTGTGCTGCGATTCATGGGGTCANCAGGAAGAGAAGGGGACAACAGAGGATGAGATGGCTGGATGGCATCACTGACTTGATGGATGTGAGTTTGAGTGAACTCTTGGAGTTGGTGATGGACAGGGAGGCCTGGCGTGCTGCAGTTCATGGGATCGCAAAGAGTTGGACACGACTAAGCGACTGAACTGAACTGAACTGATGCCCCCAGTACTGCTCTCAGTGTTATAGTGGAGGTGTGAGTATTAGGAGAGAAACAGAGGACCACAGGAAAAGAGGGTATGATCTGGATCTTTCTATCACAGTGGAGTGTTTATAATGAGTCAGATACCATGTGAGGTACTTCTATACATACCACCTCATTTAATCACAGTAGTAACTGACTTATAAATGACAGTTACTGTTATCCTGTTTTACAGAGAGGAAGCTGAGAGTCAGGGAGGTTTGGTAGCATGTTCAAAGACTTGTATGTGACAGAGATGGGATGTCAGCCCTGATGCGTCTTGAGGTTAGACCCTGAAGCACTGTTAGGATATTCAAGTTGTGAACAGTGTGGCCCTGAATGGAGATCTCAGGCACAGGAGGAGTAGGTGAAGACTGGAAGAGTTATTGGTCTGGACAGTCAGGTGGGACCTGAAGAGGGGGCATTTTGGAGCAGGGGAGACAAGGCGTGGAGGTGGGAACCAAGCTCGGTGTGTATGTGAGAGCCTTCACTGGCTAATGGGAGAGAGGGTTACTGGGGAGACTGGAAGGCAAGGCTGACATCTCTGTGGGTGATGGAGATTGTCTTGATAAGATTAGACTAGACTAGCAGGCCAGTTAACAGCATGAGGCCCTGTGACTGTGAGAACACTGAACAGTAATTCCCAGGAGTTTCTTGTAGTATTAGAGGGGGTTGCCTCTGTGAGGGTATTGGCAGTGGGAATAGAGATCGTGGGGTGGTAGGACTAACTTGGTAGAGATTTCGATGGAGGCTCTGGTTCAACTTGGTGACAGAATATGCAGTGGGAGAAGGCATGGGAAGAGTTAAAGGTGACTTCACGGCTGGTACCCTGGCAGATGGACTGAATCAAGGACATAGATGAGGGAGGTGAGGCAGTCAGATGCAATGGGCAAGTGCTGCGTGCCCTTGGGGAAAACTGCAGACTGGCATGGCGCTCAGAGGTCAGTGTTCAGACTGCAGGGTCTGGCAGCCCCTAGTTTAGAGACTCAGGATTTGTGAGTAGCCCTTCCTTTCTAAGAGCCCCAGGGTCCCACTGCTTTGCTCCTGGGGTCTTTGCCCCTGGGGTTATTGAGGGGGCAGCAACCAGCACAGGCCTCTTGGCTTCCTGCTAATTGACTCAAGTTCCATAAAAACTCAGACAGGAGCCTGGGGCAGCATTTCCAGCCTGGGGTTTTNAGGGTCCCACTGCTTTGCTCCTGGGGTCTTTGCCCCTGGGGTTATTGAGGGGGCAGCAACCAGCACAGGCCTCTTGGCTTCCTGCTAATTGACTCAAGTTCCATAAAAACTCAGACAGGAGCCTGGGGCAGCATTTCCAGCCTGGGGTTTTGGAAGCAGCCTCAGTTGGTATGGGCTGTCTTTCCAGACCCCCAACCAGCAGAGTGCAACCACTAATAGATCAGTTTGGTAGCTGAAGTTGTTGTTTAGTCGCTCATTATGTTTGATTTCATTGTGACCCCATGGACTGCAACACGCCAGGCTTGCCTGTCCTTCAGTGTCTCCTAGAGCTTGCTCAGACTTGGGTCCGTTAGGTCGATGATGCCATCCAACCATCTCATCCTCTGTCACCCCTTCTCCTCATGCCCTAAGTCTTTCCCAGCATCAGGATCTTTTCCAATGAGTGGGCCCAAAGTATTACAGCTTCAGCTTCAGCATCAGTCCTTCCAATGAATATTCAGGACTGATTTCCTTGAGGATTGACTGGTTTGATCTCCTTGCAGTCCAAGGAAGTTAATATGGAGGCTGCCAAACCCTGCAGATGCTTTACTACATCTTGGACTCCCCCCACTCACCCCCAACAGTGGGTCTTCCCACTGCTGTTGTCAAGGAGCCCTCAGCCTGGATGGGCCAACTCCAAGAACTTAGCTGTCCTTTTCACGTTTGGGGAGTAGAGCTGGCAGGGCCTACTCCAGCTTCTCCCATCCCTTGCAGGAGAGCCTAGGAGAGCACTCAGCCCAGGCTACTTACTCACTTGAGTGGAGTGGCTCTCCTTTGCCCTTTCTGCTTTCTTGGAATGAAACAGCCTTGAAAAAAAAGAAGTATCTGCTCTTTTCTCCAAGCACCTCCCCCTCCCCCTGACAGCATGTGCTTACCGACAGCCGCCCACCTAGCTCCTGCCACCAAATAACATCTGCTTCTCAGTTGCACCTGGAAGCACGTGGAGGCCAGACTGGCCTGGGTCCCAATCCCATCCCACTCCCCCCACACTTCTTACTACTTAATAGCAACAGGACTTCATCGAGTGCCTTGATTTGGCTACCTTTCTCTGAGCTATGATTTTCACCTCGCATTCTAAAGGAGATCAGCCCTGGGTGTTTTTTGGAAGGAATGATGCTAAAGCTGAAACTTCAGTACTTTGGCCACCTCATGCAAAGAATTGACTCATTGGAAAAGACTGATGCTGGGAGGGATTGGGGGCAGGAGGACAAGGGGACAACAGATGATGAGATGGCTGGATGGCATCACCGACTCGATGGACTTGAGTTTGAGTGAAATCGGGAGTTGGTGATGGACAGGGAGGCCTGGCGTGCTGTGATTCATGGGGTTGCAGAGTCGGACAGGACTGAGCGACTAACTGAACTGAACTACAAGGTTGTACTCATGGCTGCCCGTGGAATGTCCCTATCTTTAGTGAGATGTGGTGGAGAGATTCCTCCGAGAAGAAAGTGAAATGGGATCCAGAGGGTCTTGAGATTACCACAGAAGGACATCCTGTACTTAGTAATTCTTGGTTCTATAGTGAAAGCCTTGGGCATGAGTGTTTGCTGGCCTCCTTGAGGGGAGCTCTGTTCAGGGCTGTTGTGTGTGTGTGTTAGTCGCTTAGTCGTGTCTGACTCTTTGTGACCCCGTGGATGTAGCCTGGCCGTCCATGGGCTTCTCCAGGTAAGAATACTGGAATGGGTTGCCATTTTCTTCTCTAGGGAATCTTCCCAGCCCAGAGACCGGACCCGGGTCTCCACTACTGCGGCGGATTCTTTACTGTCTGAGCCATCGCGGCTGTTATTCATACTCAGATTTAGCTCGTATCAAGGGGCTGTTATGAGTTAGCCTGGAAGCCTGGTCTCTGTGTGTAATGCAGTTTATCAGGGGAAACACGTCCTGAAGAAAGCCATCTATTCTGAAAAATAAGACCCCTGACTTTAAGAGGTTTTTTATCTTTGACAAAGCAGTTTCACGTATTTTAAAAAAGATGTGTGCTGGGAATTACTTAGATGGATTATAGCTTCAGTTCAGTGCTGCTGAAGATGTTCACCTCGTCTTCATCCTCTCACAGTTTTTATTTTGCCCGTTTGACCTGTGAGCATCATAGCTGACCTGTGACCTGCTCCTCTTGTTCTGCCTAAACTCTTCCTAGCTGTTCAGGTGACAGCATCCTCATTGCTCCAAATACCCAGAGCAAGGCTTTTGTTTTATGCTTAGGGGAAAAGTTAATAAATGATGCCTCTGTGGAATAGTAAATTTAGAGCATGTCAAAACCTGGCTGCTTGGACTGTGCTTCTAGTGTCAGACGAGGCTGTGCAGCTCTAAGGTGTAGGATTTCCCAGCAGAGAGAACGTCAAAGTTGGAGCAAACTTGAAGAAATCATGACTGCATAACATTTCTATTTTTTCTTAACACTTCATGGCCACAAGCAGGATTTATTAATGTTTAGCAGAGAGGCTGACAGTCTCTTGGGATTCTATGCATTTTTTTTTTTAGCTGATATTGTTGTTCAGTCATTCAGTTGCATCTGACTCTTTGCGACCCCATGAAATACAGCATGCCTGATGTCTGACAGATTGCTGATATAGACAGATTTATTTCTGTGGATTTGCTGTGGAAACTGGGGTTTTGGATTTTGCCAATGTTTTATTCTGGGAGTTTTGTTCTACTGGTGAACGATTTGAGTCTTTCCTTGCTGTTTAGCCTATATATTTTTTTTGATGGTACTTTTTTTCTATTTCCTTTTTCTGTGGATTGCATGCTTGCTGCCCTAGATCTGGAACTTTGTTTCACTTTCTTATTGCACATTTGCTTCCCATCTGCTTGCACATAATTTGTGTATTTTAAAACTGTTGTCTGTTTGTTTTGCTCTAGGAGCCAGGTTGTATCGGGCAATCTGTGCTCCAGTCATTAGAATATTCATATATACCATTCAGGTATGGAAGGAACCGAGAGGCTAAATTAATAGACAGGCGGTTGCTCGATGAAAGAGTTGAGCAGAGAGTAGATGGGAAGTCTTATGAAGTAATGAGTCAAAATGTTTAGGGGTTGACCTCTAACTGCCCTTTCTCACATGCTTCTACAGTTATGTCTTCTGGGCTTCTGAGCTGTATCCTAAAAGCATATCCTGAATCTGCCCCAGTTTCCCCATCTCTGCCCTCAGCCCCTTTCCCCAGGCTCAGCCGTCGTCTTACCTTGTTTAGACAGGGCTGTCTAACAGAACTTTCTGGGATGATGGAATTGTGCCGTGTCTGTACTGCCCAGTGTGGTAACCCCTAGCCCCATGTGACTACTGAGTACTTGAAATGTGGCCAGTGTGACCAAGAAACTGATTTCTTTTTGGTCACCTACTTTAATTTAGATAGAAGTACTCGCACATGGCTAGTGGCCACTGAATTGGACAGAGGGAGTCTAGGCTTTACGGTATTTTCTGGGTCCTCTCTCCGTAATTTTCTCTGCGGTAGCCAGAATGATCTTTAAAAAAAGTAGATGAGATTATGGTGCTTCTCATCTGGGAACCCCCCAGTGCATCTATGCATCTATAGGCCTGTCTTCTCTCTTCCCTGACCCCAGCACCCTGAGTTTCTTTCTGTCCCTTTGACGACACAGCCAAGCTTTTCCTGGAGCTGTGGCCTTTGCACACGCTTTCGCATCTAGAGTGTGTGCTCCTTTTTTGTTGTGCTTGTCTGATCCCTCATTCTGAGATCTTGCCCTTCCAGGAAGCCCTCCCTCCCCGCCACCCGCAGCGTGTTACCCCCACCACCCTGTATCAAGACCCCAACTCTCTTGCTTCCAATCTCGGGCTCCTCTGTCACTTTCATCTCTGTCAGAAATTATCTTTTACGTCTCTTTGTTATTTTCTCTCTCCTTGCTAGGATGCAGATGTTATCAGGACACCAAGCTTGCTTGTCTCTCTCTCTGCTGAATAAACTCTTCCTGTCCCACATCCTCCCACACCCTCTTCTCTTGCACCCCTGGAGAAGACATCACAACCACATGCCCTCTCACAGCTTCTTTTCCAGACTCTGCACAGACCATCCCCTTCTGTAAACTTGGATGCCATCCAGCTGGGGTGCAGTGTCCTTGATTAGTTTCATTTTTTCTCAGTCGTAATCACTTGCTTGTCTGCCTCCCTGATCACCTCTCTGACTTGTGGCGTGTTCCCACATTTCCTTAGCTGCTTGTTCCGAGATAATCTCCTAGTTGTTTTGAACCATGCTTTTGCCTGGAGTAGCGAGAATAGCCAGCCCCTTAAAGGTGAAGCTGTGAAAGCCTAAGCAAAACTTGGTTTAAGAAAAGGAAACATTGGAACGACTGCCTGTTCTATTGTTTGATTCTAAATACATTCAGTTAAGAAAAGTATTCCTGTTTTTATTATTAAAAAGTGAATCCATGTTCCTGAAGAAAAATTAGAAAATGCCAAAAGACTGTGACAAAAAAAATCCCATCTCCTCTCCCAGTGCTGATCTGATATCCTGTGTCATGGAGTGTGTATGTGTTTGTATATTGCATAGCACATCGTACACACTCTTTCGTTGTTTGCTTTCTTCACTCAAAAACACCATGTACAGCTTTTCCTATTAGTAAATACTCATCTCAAGTCAGTTTTATTTTTTTTTCATTTTTAAAACACATGTATTTTATTTTTGGCTGTGTCAGCTTCTTGTGGCGCTCAGGCCCTCTAGTTGTGGCACGTGGGTTTAGGTCCCCTGCGGCATGTGGGCTTGAACCCACATTCCCTTCATTGGAAGATGTTTTCTCAACCACTGGACCAGCAGGAAATTTTCTTGAGGCCCCCCCAAGAAAATTTTAAATGGCTGAAGAACGTTACACTTCATGGATGCACCATAATTCACTAAGCAAATCTTTTCTTGAGCATGCGGGTTATTTCTTTTCTCTGTTAATAGTTAATTTGTTTCATCTCTCTTTTTGTTTTCGAATAACACTCTAGAAAGTCCCACGTTCTTGTTCTTTTTGTCTCCCTTGCGCGTGAGTGTGAGTCACAGGCCTCCCCGGTGCTGGTACGTAATTCGTCCTGGACCTGGATGAGCTGTGTCTCCGTCTCCCTACATCATGTTTCTCTTTGGGGCAATGACTGCTTGTTTTCCACACTGTTCTGATGTGATACAAACAAGGGTTACGTGGGACTCTGTTTCCAGAGTATGTGGCCCACACAGGCTCCCTCTCCCTTCCTGACTTCCAGCAGAGGCTGTTCTCCAAGTACACACCGTTGTAAACAAAGTTCTCCGAACACCTAGTGATTGACAATGTGGTGTATTTTTATTTAAAAGGATTGTTCACTTGCTCCGCTGAAACATCTTGTAACCTTGACCTTTATATTCCCCCAGTGTTTTAATATTCTTTTAAATGGCAGGCAGTGTAAAACAAGGTGACTTTGATGTTACTTCTGAATAGTAGGCTGGGTCATCTAATGTAAAGTCATAAGTGAATGGCTCTGTATCTTTTGTATCTATAATGAAGTGTATTGAAGATGGGGCACAGACATCGCCTGGGTTTCTAATGTGGCTTCTCTCTCTTAGGATTTGATCGTGGGGTGGGAAAAGTTGTCAGAGGGAATTCTTAGGGAGCCTTGGAGAAGCCCTGAGTGATATTTCTTGAATGCCCTGCAATTTCGGATTTCTAAATCAAGTCTAGCCTCTTGGCCCAGTTTCTGTTCAGTGCATCATGTAAATGATAATTAGAATCTGCTTTAGTCAAGAAAATGCAGAGGAGCACACACTGGCCATTTTGGGCTGGCTGGGCTCTGGAAGGGATGGGGGTGTGGAGATGGCATTGCTACCTTGAAGAACCCTGCAAGGCCAGCCTGGTTATGGAAGGTAGGGGAGCTGGGACACAGCAGGCCTGGTACCCATGCTGCAAAGAGGGTGACTTTAGCCAAACAAACCTGAAAAGTGAGTATTCATGCTGGTGCCTCGGGCTGTTCTTCTGTGCCAAGCCATCCGGTTTTCTTTTGATGAATCTCATTCTTTATGCACAAAGGAGCCTTGCGGGCTACCGTCCATAGGGTCAAAAGAGTTAGACACTACTGAGCGACTGAGCATGCACTCACATTATTTAGTTATGCTGAAAGACTTGAAGTGGAGCCTGAGCTGAGATGTATTTCAAATCCAGGTCAGAAGGGCACCGAGGGCTGATTTGAGAGAGAGAGAGAGACTAAGCTATGTAACTGAATGACAAATAACCACACAAAACTTCCCATTCCCTCTGGAAATGTTTGTTCAGTCGTACTCTGTACTGCTCAGGTACTGTCTTTCCAATTCAGTGATGAGCGTCATACAATTTTCCTTCCCTCAAGGAACAAATGCATGAGTGATTGAGCTTCTGAATGTGGTGGCCCCCAGTGAAGGAAGTGAGGGTTCTCCCTGCTACAGATTTCAGTGAAGAAGATGCTAACAATTGTGAAAAGAAAGTAGATTTGGAATTAAGGACCGTTGGCATGGGGTCGAGCAGAGGAATGTGAGAATCAGTCATGGGCAGTGGCTGGCAGGGTGGACTGCTGGATGGGTGTGGGACTTGTGGGATCTTAGTGTCCCGACCAGGGATTTTGAACCTGGGCCCTCGACAGTGAAAGTGCAGAGTCCTCACCACTGGACTGCCAGGGAATTCCCTGGTTTTGACGTGGGGTGCTCTGCAGGCCTGAGGCCTTGCCTGGTGTCCCTGGAGGTCCTCGAAGAGATGCTTTCCTGACAGTGAGACACTCAGCACTGGGCAGTTCACCTCACTCTAGACCAATGCTACTTGAAGTGTGGTCAGCTGACTGGTGCCAGGAGATAAGCACGAACATTGAGAGTAAGCATTTGGAAATTTCTATAGCAGCTTGCCACTGTGGCAAGTGCACCAGCGGTGGATTAGTTTGTTTGAACAAGATATAGACCCACTTGAGTTTTGTGGTGCTGAAACACTTCAGTTCACGCCTGGCTGAAGGTGAGAACTAGCCGTGCGCAGCGGGACCACTGGAACCTCTTGCCTTTCCTTAATGAATAGAAGCACAACAAAACAAAATAGCCTGGCCCTTCACGACAGTAGTACGAGAAACACCTCTCTACACCAAGCACAAAAGTAATGGGGGGCAAGGCTGAGGACCCCCAAGTCAAGAACTTAAATATAAAACCTTTGATCTGTTCCAGTTTCATTTCAGGTTTTTGTCAGCCTACAACCTCCCTTCCCCTCTTCCTTTTCTTCCTTGTCATCAGCATGTGTTCCATGAATATTATTTTCCTATGTACATTACATGCAATTCTACACGTTTTCTGTACACATTACACACGATTCATATATTTGTCATTTTAAATAATGTCACAGTATCTGTTGTGTTTATATGTCTCAGGTTCTTAGTTCCTCTGTTTGGGGGCTGTTTTCCTATCCTAAATAGTTCATCCGTGAATATTTTTGTACAAATTAGTTATTTTTCCTCTCGGGTTCCTGAAGTCACAGCAAAGGAGAAATAATAAGCTAATTTGACTCTTAAGAGTGTTCAAACCCTCACCCTCTTCCTCTCATTGACCATCCTCCCTGTCACTAAGATAACTGCCCCCCAAAGGACTATATACCACTTGTCTTCATGTGGCCAGTAGTGCAGCCAAGAAATCATGCAGGACCTTCTTGTATAAACAGACAATAAGGAAACAAGAGAGAAGAAAGTGTAGATCACTAGATGGGTTTAAACTAAGGTGTTTGTTCTATATGAGTAGCTTTTAAAGGGTTTTCTGTTAGTGTGTCTTAACTTTTAGAACTAATGGCAGATTCCTGGGGCAGTGCTTCCAGCTCAGCTCTAGTGAGGGCCATAGGCTGTTTCAGAGACCAGCATATATGTGGGATGGAAGATGTCCTTGGGTATTTAGAATAGAATCCTTCCCTACGTGGGGTTGTCTATGAGTGCCAAAGCATTTTTTCTCTTTAATTATGGACTTTGTGACAGTATCAAGTGACTCCAGAGATTTAATATTGGACGTTTGGTATATTAAATTTTTATCAAATTCCTTAATAAGTAAAAAATTCTTGGCAATGAAGTTAGTAAAGGCTTTATGATTATATTGGAGATTACATAATCTTGCATTATATAGCTATTCTATATTTTTCTTAAGAAAAATGCTGTACTTGAACGTTTTTCTTCTCCTGCTTGCTAATTTCTTGGTTCTCCCACTAGCTGCCTAATACATTTTATGACAAATTAATATTTGTTATCCCCAGCCTGTGTGGCTGTTAGACTGACCTTTTTCTTCCTTCTGTTTTTCCCCCAAGTGGAAAATAATTGTGATAATAGGAGATACATGCAGCACATAGAACTTTTAACTCGTAATAAATAATTATCAATTTTTACATAGTGACTTATAGCACAGCGGGTGTTTCTTCCCCTTTGAACTACACGAAGCCCTGTGAGGTGGGAATTATTGCTAGAGATATGTTTATTGAGGAAAATACTGACTCTCGGAGACTATCTGACAAACTCTGTTGAGGTCATAGAGCTATTTAGTGGCAGTTCAGGACCTCTGGTTTCAAATCGAATATTTCCCCAATTATGTCTTCTGGTTTGAAAACTTTCTGATTGAACTACATTTTATTGGAAGAGAATGGAAGTGTTGTCCTTTTTTTTTTAAAAAAATCACACTATGGAATGCTCAATTTAATTGGCTTAATGATTAACTTGCCATTATAATGGTGCAATATGTTTTCTTAAGGATTATGACTATGCAAAAGAATCTGTTTAAATAAGTAAACAGTTATTTGAAAAAATCTTTTGAAAATATTTACCTAATCTATTGATCAAGTGAATGCAATGTGTTGCCTCTAGTTGAAGAACTTTTCTATTCTATTCCAGTGATGTCATTTAAAGGGAAAAAGTTAACCAGAAGCACAAGCTATATAATTCTGAGATTTTTGGATGGTATTTTTTAGTCAAGTTTTAAAAATTTTCACTTGTAGGTATTTGTTGCCAGGCTATAAAATTGAAATTGATTTTTGTCTATTGACCTGTACCCCATGACCCTGTGAAGTTAAATTCACTTATTAGTTTTATTAGTTATTTAGTAGATTTTAGATTCCTTAGGATTTTCCATGCAGACAATAATGTCATCAACAAATTTAGGCCATTTTGCTCCTTTCTTTGTGACTTTCTTTTTCTTGCCTTACACATTATAAATGCTACAATAAAGGGCACATGTTTGAACTAATGTTGTAATGTTCTTTTTGTGACAAGGCTTCTTTATGTTTGGTTTATAAGCCATAGATACAGTGTTGGAAAATTTTATTGAAATTAAAAAAAAATCTTGGGATATTGGAACTTTAAAAATTATTTTTCATATATTTGTAAGGGTATCAGTGTCTGTTTTGATATTGTAATTTTGTGTTCTACTAAAATTCGTTGTAAGGAATGTTGATCGATGTTTGTTGGCACTTCTAACAGATGTTTCAACTTTGTTTTTTAAAGAATTATTTGGATGGTGGAACTCATAGGATAGTAATAAAAATCAATTTTCATTGAGGAAAGGATGACTAACTTTATAGAAGTTTACAGAGAAGCACATTAAGCAAAGGGAGAGAAAAGGTAGGATAAAAAAATCAAATATCTCAAATGTGAACAATATCCTTGCCTGTTCATTATAGCTGTATCTCCATAATTAAATAATATTTGCAGTATGGCAGAGAGGGATAAAACAGATTCAGATTTAACTCTGACACTTCCAAATTGTGTGAACTTGGGCAAGTCACTTATGTCTAGTTTTTCTTAAACTATAAATAGAAATAATACTAAACAGTTTGTAGTATTGTTGGGATTAGAAATAATATGTGCAAAGCACTTGACACATATCAGTTATTCAATAAAAATGATGTGAGGACTCCATTCTTTATTATTTACTTATTATGTTATTTATTTATTGAATTGTTATAATTTATTAATGGGCACCATCAAATATCATGCATCATCGAAGGAAGGGGACAATATCTTTGAAGCATCCTGTCCTGCTAAAAGGATATAAAACTTTATGTTCCTGTAGACTTGAACTGACCAGTGAGGGAGAACGGTGAAGAACTCCTGAATTGATGGTCTTTGTAAAGAGAACAGACTTGTAGTTGCTAANGCGACTAACTGAACTGAACTACAAGGTTGTACTCATGGCTGCCCGTGGAATGTCCCTATCTTTAGTGAGATGTGGTGGAGAGATTCCTCCGAGAAGAAAGTGAAATGGGATCCAGAGGGTCTTGAGATTACCACAGAAGGACATCCTGTACTTAGTAATTCTTGGTTCTATAGTGAAAGCCTTGGGCATGAGTGTTTGCTGGCCTCCTTGAGGGGAGCTCTGTTCAGGGCTGTTGTGTGTGTGTGTTAGTCGCTTAGTCGTGTCTGACTCTTTGTGACCCCGTGGATGTAGCCTGGCCGTCCATGGGCTTCTCCAGGTAAGAATACTGGAATGGGTTGCCATTTTCTTCTCTAGGGAATCTTCCCAGCCCAGAGACCGGACCCGGGTCTCCACTACTGCGGCGGATTCTTTACTGTCTGAGCCATCGCGGCTGTTATTCATACTCAGATTTAGCTCGTATCAAGGGGCTGTTATGAGTTAGCCTGGAAGCCTGGTCTCTGTGTGTAATGCAGTTTATCAGGGGAAACACGTCCTGAAGAAAGCCATCTATTCTGAAAAATAAGACCCCTGACTTTAAGAGGTTTTTTATCTTTGACAAAGCAGTTTCACGTATTTTAAAAAAGATGTGTGCTGGGAATTACTTAGATGGATTATAGCTTCAGTTCAGTGCTGCTGAAGATGTTCACCTCGTCTTCATCCTCTCACAGTTTTTATTTTGCCCGTTTGACCTGTGAGCATCATAGCTGACCTGTGACCTGCTCCTCTTGTTCTGCCTAAACTCTTCCTAGCTGTTCAGGTGACAGCATCCTCATTGCTCCAAATACCCAGAGCAAGGCTTTTGTTTTATGCTTAGGGGAAAAGTTAATAAATGATGCCTCTGTGGAATAGTAAATTTAGAGCATGTCAAAACCTGGCTGCTTGGACTGTGCTTCTAGTGTCAGACGAGGCTGTGCAGCTCTAAGGTGTAGGATTTCCCAGCAGAGAGAACGTCAAAGTTGGAGCAAACTTGAAGAAATCATGACTGCATAACATTTCTATTTTTTCTTAACACTTCATGGCCACAAGCAGGATTTATTAATGTTTAGCAGAGAGGCTGACAGTCTCTTGGGATTCTATGCATTTTTTTTTTTAGCTGATATTGTTGTTCAGTCATTCAGTTGCATCTGACTCTTTGCGACCCCATGAAATACAGCATGCCTGATGTCTGACAGATTGCTGATATAGACAGATTTATTTCTGTGGATTTGCTGTGGAAACTGGGGTTTTGGATTTTGCCAATGTTTTATTCTGGGAGTTTTGTTCTACTGGTGAACGATTTGAGTCTTTCCTTGCTGTTTAGCCTATATATTTTTTTTGATGGTACTTTTTTTCTATTTCCTTTTTCTGTGGATTGCATGCTTGCTGCCCTAGATCTGGAACTTTGTTTCACTTTCTTATTGCACATTTGCTTCCCATCTGCTTGCACATAATTTGTGTATTTTAAAACTGTTGTCTGTTTGTTTTGCTCTAGGAGCCAGGTTGTATCGGGCAATCTGTGCTCCAGTCATTAGAATATTCATATATACCATTCAGGTATGGAAGGAACCGAGAGGCTAAATTAATAGACAGGCGGTTGCTCGATGAAAGAGTTGAGCAGAGAGTAGATGGGAAGTCTTATGAAGTAATGAGTCAAAATGTTTAGGGGTTGACCTCTAACTGCCCTTTCTCACATGCTTCTACAGTTATGTCTTCTGGGCTTCTGAGCTGTATCCTAAAAGCATATCCTGAATCTGCCCCAGTTTCCCCATCTCTGCCCTCAGCCCCTTTCCCCAGGCTCAGCCGTCGTCTTACCTTGTTTAGACAGGGCTGTCTAACAGAACTTTCTGGGATGATGGAATTGTTCCGTGTCTGTACTGCCCAGTGTGGTAACCCCTAGCCCCATGTGACTACTGAGTACTTGAAATGTGGCCAGTGTGACCAAGAAACTGATTTCTTTTTGGTCACCTACTTTAATTTAGATAGAAGTACTCGCACATGGCTAGTGGCCACTGAATTGGACAGAGGGAGTCTAGGCTTTACGGTATTTTCTGGGTCCTCTCTCCGTAATTTTCTCTGCGGTAGCCAGAATGATCTTTAAAAAAAGTAGATGAGATTATGGTGCTTCTCATCTGGGAACCCCCCAGTGCATCTATGCATCTATAGGCCTGTCTTCTCTCTTCCCTGACCCCAGCACCCTGAGTTTCTTTCTGTCCCTTTGACGACACAGCCAAGCTTTTCCTGGAGCTGTGGCCTTTGCACACGCTTTCGCATCTAGAGTGTGTGCTCCTTTTTTGTTGTGCTTGTCTGATCCCTCATTCTGAGATCTTGCCCTTCCAGGAAGCCCTCCCTCCCCGCCACCCGCAGCGTGTTACCCCCACCACCCTGTATCAAGACCCCAACTCTCTTGCTTCCAATCTCGGGCTCCTCTGTCACTTTCATCTCTGTCAGAAATTATCTTTTACGTCTCTTTGTTATTTTCTCTCTCCTTGCTAGGATGCAGATGTTATCAGGACACCAAGCTTGCTTGTCTCTCTCTCTGCTGAATAAACTCTTCCTGTCCCACATCCTCCCACACCCTCTTCTCTTGCACCCCTGGAGAAGACATCACAACCACATGCCCTCTCACAGCTTCTTTTCCAGACTCTGCACAGACCATCCCCTTCTGTAAACTTGGATGCCATCCAGCTGGGGTGCAGTGTCCTTGATTAGTTTCATTTTTTCTCAGTCGTAATCACTTGCTTGTCTGCCTCCCTGATCACCTCTCTGACTTGTGGCGTGTTCCCACATTTCCTTAGCTGCTTGTTCCGAGATAATCTCCTAGTTGTTTTGAACCATGCTTTTGCCTGGAGTAGCGAGAATAGCCAGCCCCTTAAAGGTGAAGCTGTGAAAGCCTAAGCAAAACTTGGTTTAAGAAAAGGAAACATTGGAACGACTGCCTGTTCTATTGTTTGATTCTAAATACATTCAGTTAAGAAAAGTATTCCTGTTTTTATTATTAAAAAGTGAATCCATGTTCCTGAAGAAAAATTAGAAAATGCCAAAAGACTGTGACAAAAAAAATCCCATCTCCTCTCCCAGTGCTGATCTGATATCCTGTGTCATGGAGTGTGTATGTGTTTGTATATTGCATAGCACATCGTACACACTCTTTCGTTGTTTGCTTTCTTCACTCAAAAACACCATGTACAGCTTTTCCTATTAGTAAATACTCATCTCAAGTCAGTTTTATTTTTATTTCATTTTTAAAACACATGTATTTTATTTTTGGCTGTGTCAGGGTCTTGTTGTGGCGCTCAGGCCCTCTAGTTGTGGCACGTGGGTTTAGGTCCCCTGCGGCATGTGGGCTTGAACCCACATTCCCTTCATTGGAAGATGTTTTCTCAACCACTGGACCAGCAGGAAATTTTCTTGAGGTCCCCCCAAGAAAATTTTAAATGGCTGAAGAACGTTACACTTCATGGATGCACCATAATTCACTAAGCAAATCTTTTCTTGAGCATGCGGGTTATTTCTTTTCTCTGTTAATAGTTAATTTGTTTCATCTCTCTTTTTGTTTTCGAATAACACTCTAGAAAGTCCCACGTTCTTGTTCTTTTTGTCTCCCTTGCGCGTGAGTGTGAGTCACAGGCCTCCCCGGTGCTGGTACGTAATTCGTCCTGGACCTGGATGAGCTGTGTCTCCGTCTCCCTACATCATGTTTCTCTTTGGGGCAATGACTGCTTGTTTTCCACACTGTTCTGATGTGATACAAACAAGGGTTACGTGGGACTCTGTTTCCAGAGTATGTGGCCCACACAGGCTCCCTCTCCCTTCCTGACTTCCAGCAGAGGCTGTTCTCCAAGTACACACCGTTGTAAACAAAGTTCTCCGAACACCTAGTGATTGACAATGTGGTGTATTTTTATTTAAAAGGATTGTTCACTTGCTCCGCTGAAACATCTTGTAACCTTGACCTTTATATTCCCCCAGTGTTTTAATATTCTTTTAAATGGCAGGCAGTGTAAAACAAGGTGACTTTGATGTTACTTCTGAATAGTAGGCTGGGTCATCTAATGTAAAGTCATAAGTGAATGGCTCTGTATCTTTTGTATCTATAATGAAGTGTATTGAAGATGGGGCACAGACATCGCCTGGGTTTCTAATGTGGCTTCTCTCTCTTAGGATTTGATCCTGGGGTGGGAAAAGTTGTCAGAGGGAATTCTTAGGGAGCCTTGGAGAAGCCCTGAGTGATATTTCTTGAATGCCCTGCAATTTCGGATTTCTAAATCAAGTCTAGCCTCTTGGCCCAGTTTCTGTTCAGTGCATCATGTAAATGATAATTAGAATCTGCTTTAGTCAAGAAAATGCAGAGGAGCACACACTGGCCATTTTGGGCTGGCTGGGCTCTGGAAGGGATGGGGGTGTGGAGATGGCATTGCTACCTTGAAGAACCCTGCAAGGCCAGCCTGGTTATGGAAGGTAGGGGAGCTGGGACACAGCAGGCCTGGTACCCATGCTGCAAAGAGGGTGACTTTAGCCAAACAAACCTGAAAAGTGAGTATTCATGCTGGTGCCTCGGGCTGTTCTTCTGTGCCAAGCCATCCGGTTTTCTTTTGATGAATCTCATTCTTTATGCACAAAGGAGCCTTGCGGGCTACCGTCCATAGGGTCAAAAGAGTTAGACACTACTGAGCGACTGAGCATGCACTCACATTATTTAGTTATGCTGAAAGACTTGAAGTGGAGCCTGAGCTGAGATGTATTTCAAATCCAGGTCAGAAGGGCACCGAGGGCTGATTTGAGAGAGAGAGAGAGACTAAGCTATGTAACTGAATGACAAATAACCACACAAAACTTCCCATTCCCTCTGGAAATGTTTGTTCAGTCGTACTCTGTACTGCTCAGGTACTGTCTTTCCAATTCAGTGATGAGCGTCATACAATTTTCCTTCCCTCAAGGAACAAATGCATGAGTGATTGAGCTTCTGAATGTGGTGGCCCCCAGTGAAGGAAGTGAGGGTTCTCCCTGCTACAGATTTCAGTGAAGAAGATGCTAACAATTGTGAAAAGAAAGTAGATTTGGAATTAAGGACCGTTGGCATGGGGTCGAGCAGAGGAATGTGAGAATCAGTCATGGGCAGTGGCTGGCAGGGTGGACTGCTGGATGGGTGTGGGACTTGTGGGATCTTAGTGTCCCGACCAGGGATTTTGAACCTGGGCCCTCGACAGTGAAAGTGCAGAGTCCTCACCACTGGACTGCCAGGGAATTCCCTGGTTTTGACGTGGGGTGCTCTGCAGGCCTGAGGCCTTGCCTGGTGTCCCTGGAGGTCCTCGAAGAGATGCTTTCCTGACAGTGAGACACTCAGCACTGGGCAGTTCACCTCACTCTAGACCAATGCTACTTGAAGTGTGGTCAGCTGACTGGTGCCAGGAGATAAGCACGAACATTGAGAGTAAGCATTTGGAAATTTCTATAGCAGCTTGCCACTGTGGCAAGTGCACCAGCGGTGGATTAGTTTGTTTGAACAAGATATAGACCCACTTGAGTTTTGTGGTGCTGAAACACTTCAGTTCACGCCTGGCTGAAGGTGAGAACTAGCCGTGCGCAGCGGGACCACTGGAACCTCTTGCCTTTCCTTAATGAATAGAAGCACAACAAAACAAAATAGCCTGGCCCTTCACGACAGTAGTACGAGAAACACCTCTCTACACCAAGCACAAAAGTAATGGGGGGCAAGGCTGAGGACCCCCAAGTCAAGAACTTAAATATAAAACCTTTGATCTGTTCCAGTTTCATTTCAGGTTTTTGTCAGCCTACAACCTCCCTTCCCCTCTTCCTTTTCTTCCTTGTCATCAGCATGTGTTCCATGAATATTATTTTCCTATGTACATTACATGCAATTCTACACGTTTTCTGTACACATTACACATGATTCATATATTTGTCATTTTAAATAATGTCACAGTATCTGTTGTGTTTATATGTCTCAGGTTCTTAGTTCCTCTGTTTGGGGGCTGTTTTCCTATCCTAAATAGTTCATCCGTGAATATTTTTGTACAAATTAGTTATTTTTCCTCTCGGGTTCCTGAAGTCACAGCAAAGGAGAAATAATAAGCTAATTTGACTCTTAAGAGTGTTCAAACCCTCACCCTCTTCCTCTCATTGACCATCCTCCCTGTCACTAAGATAACTGCCCCCCAAAGGACTATATACCACTTGTCTTCATGTGGCCAGTAGTGCAGCCAAGAAATCATGCAGGACCTTCTTGTATAAACAGACAATAAGGAAACAAGAGAGAAGAAAGTGTAGATCACTAGATGGGTTTAAACTAAGGTGTTTGTTCTATATGAGTAGCTTTTAAAGGGTTTTCTGTTAGTGTGTCTTAACTTTTAGAACTAATGGCAGATTCCTGGGGCAGTGCTTCCAGCTCAGCTCTAGTGAGGGCCATAGGCTGTTTCAGAGACCAGCATATATGTGGGATGGAAGATGTCCTTGGGTATTTAGAATAGAATCCTTCCCTACGTGGGGTTGTCTATGAGTGCCAAAGCATTTTTTCTCTTTAATTATGGACTTTGTGACAGTATCAAGTGACTCCAGAGATTTAATATTGGACGTTTGGTATATTAAATTTTTATCAAATTCCTTAATAAGTAAAAAATTCTTGGCAATGAAGTTAGTAAAGGCTTTATGATTATATTGGAGATTACATAATCTTGCATTATATAGCTATTCTATATTTTTCTTAAGAAAAATGCTGTACTTGAACGTTTTTCTTCTCCTGCTTGCTAATTTCTTGGTTCTCCCACTAGCTGCCTAATACATTTTATGACAAATTAATATTTGTTATCCCCAGCCTGTGTGGCTGTTAGACTGACCTTTTTCTTCCTTCTGTTTTTCCCCCAAGTGGAAAATAATTGTGATAATAGGAGATACATGCAGCACATAGAACTTTTAACTCGTAATAAATAATTATCAATTTTTACATAATGACTTATAGCACAGTGGGTGTTTCTTCCCCTTTGAACTACACGAAGCCCTGTGAGGTGGGAATTATTGCTAGAGATATGTTTATTGAGGAAAATACTGACTCTCGGAGACTATCTGACAAACTCTGTTGAGGTCATAGAGCTATTTAGTGGCAGTTCAGGACCTCTGGTTTCAAATCGAATATTTCCCCAATTATGTCTTCTGGTTTGAAAACTTTCTGATTGAACTACATTTTATTGGAAGAGAATGGAAGTGTTGTCCTTTTTTTTTAAAAAAATCACACTATGGAATGCTCAATTTAATTGGCTTAATGATTAACTTGCCATTATAATGGTGCAATATGTTTTCTTAAGGATTATGACTATGCAAAAGAATCTGTTTAAATAAGTAAACAGTTATTTGAAAAAATCTTTTGAAAATATTTACCTAATCTATTGATCAAGTGAATGCAATGTGTTGCCTCTAGTTGAAGAACTTTTCTATTCTATTCCAGTGATGTCATTTAAAGGGAAAAAGTTAACCAGAAGCACAAGCTATATAATTCTGAGATTTTTGGATGGTATTTTATAGTCAAGTTTTAAAAATTTTCACTTGTAGGTATTTGTTGCCAGGCTATAAAATTGAAATTGATTTTTGTCTATTGACCTGTACCCCATGACCCTGTGAAATTAAATTCACTTATTAGTTTTATTAGTTATTTAGTAGATTGTAGATTCCTTAGGATTTTCCATGCAGACAATAATGTCATCAACAAATTTAGGCCATTTTGCTCCTTTCTTTGTGACTTTCTTTTTCTTGCCTTACACATTATAAATGCTACAATAAAGGGCACATGTTTGAACTAATGTTGTAATGTTCTTTTTGTGACAAGGCTTCTTTATGTTTGGTTTATAAGCCATAGATACAGTGTTGGAAAATTTTATTGAAATTAAAAAAAAATCTTGGGATATTGGAACTTTAAAAATTATTTTTCATATATTTGTAAGGGTATCAGTGTCTGTTTTGATATTGTAATTTTGTGTTCTACTAAAATTCGTTGTAAGGAATGTTGATCGATGTTTGTTGGCACTTCTAACAGATGTTTCAACTTTTTGTATTTTAAAGAATTATTTGGATGGTGGAACTCATAGGATAGTAATAAAAATCAATTTTCATTGAGGAAAGGATGACTAACTTTATAGAAGTTTACAGAGAAGCACATTAAGCAAAGGGAGAGAAAAGGTAGGATAAAAAAATCAAATATCTCAAATGTGAACAATATCCTTGCCTGTTCATTATAGCTGTATCTCCATAATTAAATAATATTTGCAGTATGGCAGAGAGGGATAAAACAGATTCAGATTTAACTCTGACACTTCCAAATTGTGTGAACTTGGGCAAGTCACTTATGTCTAGTTTTTCTTAAACTATAAATAGAAATAATACTAAACAGTTTGTAGTATTGTTGGGATTAGAAATAATATGTGCAAAGCACTTGACACATATCAGGTATTCAATAAAAATGATGTGAGGACTCCATTCTTTATTATTTACTTATTATGTTATTTATTTATTGAATTGTTATAATTTATTAATGGGCACCATCAAATATCATGCATCATCGAAGGAAGGGGACAATATCTTTGAAGCATCCTGTCCTGCTAAAAGGATATAAAACTTTATGTTCCTGTAGACTTGCACTGACCAGTGAGGGAGAACGGTGAAGAACTCCTGAATTGATGGTCTTTGTAAAGAGAACAGACTTGTAGTTGCTAAGTGGGGGGGCTGGGGGAGGGGAGGATTGAGAGTTTGGGATTAGCAGATGCAAATATTGTATACAGGATGAATAGACAAAAGGTCCAGGGATGGCACAGGGAACTATAATCAAGATTTTGTGATAAATTGTAATGGAAAAGAATAAGACAAAATATGTATAACTGAATCACTTTGCTGTACAGCAGAAATTAACACTACATTGTAAATCAATTATACTTCAACAAAGGTGGCTCTAGTGGTAAAGAAGCTGACTGTCAGTGCAGGAGATGAAACAGACGTGGGTTCGATCCCTGGGGTTGGGAGGGTTGCCTGGAGGAGGAGACATGGCAACCCACTCTAATATTCTTGTCTGGAAAATCCCAGGGACAGAGGAGCCTGGCGGGCTACAGTCCATAGGCTCGCAAAGAGTTGGACACAACTGAGTGACTAAGCACATACTTCAGTAAAATTTAAAAAAGCATTATTATATGGAATGATGGTCATGAGATCAGCTGCCAGCTTTCTTCTATCCCTGATCACCCCTTACGCCAGTTTGGAGAGTCAAGCAGGCATGTTTACTCCCCAGAGCCCCTAGGGTTTTACCTGACTGTGAGATTGCTCTGCTGTCAGCACCGGGGACCCAGGGCTGAGGCAGGAGCTGTGTAAGGGGCAGTGAGCCCTTGAGGTCACTGCAGGTGACTATGACGGCTGGACTTTGGCCAGATTTTGTCTTCATCGTTTGTCATTGTTTGCCTTCCTTCCCCTTCTCTGTTCCTGTGTCTAGACTGCTTGACTAATGTTGTAACCTGTCTCTTCTAGAATTCTGAAGGCGGACTCTATGTATGCATGAATACGTTTTTGGCCTTTGGAAGGGAACATGTGGAAAGACACTTTCGAAAAACTGGACAGAGTGTCTACCTGCACCTGAAGAGACACGTGCGCGAGGTGAGACGCGCGTTTGGGACCTGGCCTTGGCGTCCTCCCTGTGCCACCGTCTGGGTGGGGTTCCCCGCGAGGAGGTTTGCTGTGCCCACGTGACTCCCCGTTCCCTGGGATGGTGGGAAACAGAGGCGGCGCTGCTGGCAGACATTCATAGACCTCCCAAACCTTAG
>SJYX01005105.1:310712-363897 GCA_006410675.1 Oreotragus oreotragus
TTTTTTTTTTTTTTTTCCTACAAGTGCAAGTCTCTTCCAGTTCCTTCCCTCCACAGAAGTAAACACTTGTGAACTTGCTGTTTCTCGTTCCCATGAATGTCATTATATTTTATGTAAGTATGGGCATTCATGAACAATGTGCAGCAAGACTTTATATGTTTTAAAGATGTAGATAAATAGTATCATACTGTTACCTCTAATTCTGCCTAGAGTTTTTCCCTTCAGTGAGATCTCATGCATCTGGGTATACTGCGTTCATTTCAGTAGCTGCTTGGTGTTCCGTTTGATGAGTACCTTCTCATTTACTACTCTGTTCTCCCGTTTGAAGACATTTAGATTGTTTCCATTTTTTCGTTTCTACAGACGTTATACAAATGAGCAGTTTTACACATTCCTCCTGGGGGAACACGTGCAAGATTTTTTCAGAAATCGATCTACAAGTGGCAGTGTGGGCTCATGCATGTTCTTACCTTCATTTTTACTGGACATTGCTAAATCCATCCTTAGTGGATGCACCAATGCACATTCCAGTTTGCTCTGATTATGCGTGTCTGTTTCCCCACACCCTCACCAGTGCTTGGTCAGAATTTTGATGTTTGCTAATGGAATGGTTGTAAAGTGGCATTTAAATATTTAGCATTTTCTCCTGTGAGGGTGGAGATGTCTTTTCATTCCATTCTCCTTTGCTTCTCCATGACTTGCCTATTTATATTTTCAGCCTATTTCGCTATGGATTTATCTTTTTCTTAAAAGTTTGACTAGTTCTTTTTACATCCTGGATACCAAAATTTTGTCTGTTATAGACACACTTTTCTTATGTTCTGTAGCTTATCTTTTTATTTTATTTATGAATTATTTTGTAGAACAGAAGGTTTTATTTTTTAAATTAGTTTTTTTTTTTTTTTTTGCTGCATAACTCAGCATGTGGGATTTTAGTTCCCTGACCAGAGATCAAACCCTTGCCCCCCTGCATTGGAAGCACAGAGTCTTAACCACTGGACAGCCAGGAGAACTGGTTTTGAATTTTGATGTAGTTAGGTTTATTAAACTTTTCTCATGAGTTGTGCTTTTTCTGTCTTGCTTAAGAAATTGTTTCCCAACTCAAGGTCATAAAGATATTTCTTCTAATATTTTTAAAAAGAAGTGTGTGTGAGAGAGAGAGGGTGAAAGACACACAGAGAGAGAGAGATTGTGAATGTTTTAATGTTCTAACATTTTAGATCTTTAAATCATCTATAATCTATTTTTATATTTGTGTCAAGTGTGGGAATCTGCTTTTTTCCTTATATTGATGACCAGTTGTCCCACTATGACTGGAGAAGTACAGCCTTTTTCAATGTCTTATAGTGCCATTTAAAAAAATATTTAAACTTGCTACTCACACTTGTGTCAGCTTGGAGACGCTCAGTTCTGTATGTTGCTCTTATTTGTGCCCCTGTGTTGATGCTTCAAGTCTTGATGTCTAGGAGTACGAGCACTTTTTCCATGTTCATTTTTTCCCTAGAAATTTCCTGGATTTGAATGTTTATTTTTCCATATGGCTTTTGGAATCAGTTCATCTAGTTAACAAATACTGTTGAGATTTTGATCACGACCACATTGAATTTATAGATTGATCTATAGTATGTATCATTGTCTAAGCTCCTTGAGGGCAGGGAGTCTGGTCTGTTTTGTTCACCTCTGAGTCCTCAGCATGTAACAGTGCCCAGCACATAGTAGGTACTTCATAAATACTGACCGAATGACTACTCAACATGGCATACCTCTATTGATTCAGGTCTCTTTCATGTCCTTCAGTAATGTTTTATAATTTTCAGTATAGAAACTTTTATTTTATTAGACTGTTTAAAAAAATGTTTGTTTGTTTGTTTTTGGCTCTACCTGGTCTTCGTTGCTGCGAGGGCTTCTCTCTAGTTTCAGGGAGTCGGGCTACTCTCGCGTTTTGGTGTGTGTGCTTCAGTAGTTGCTGCATGTGGACTCAGCAGCAGCAGCTCCGGAGTTCTAGAGTACAGGCTTAGAAGTTATGGCTCTTAATCGCCACCTGCCATGGACTTAATTGCCCTGAGGCCTGTGGGATTTTCCCGGATCAAGGGTCTAACTGGTGTCCCTTGCGTTGCAGGGTGGATTCTTTAAGCATTGGACCGCCGGGGAAGCCCTTATTTGATTTTTTTTAAAGGTATCTATCCTATAATTTCTATGGGCTTCCCTGGTGCCTCATTGGTAAAGAATCCGCAGTGGCACCCACTCCAGTCCTCTTGCCTGGAAAATCCCATGGATGAAGGAGCCTGGTGGGCTGCAGTCCACTGGGGTCTCGAAGAGTTGGACACGACTGAGCGACTTCACTTTCATTTTTCACTTTCATGCATTGGAGAAGGAAATGGCAACCCACTCCAGTGTTCTTGCCTGGAGAATCCCAGGGACAGGGGAGCCTGGTGGGCTGCCGTCTATGGGGTAGCATAGAGTCAGACAGGACTGAAGCGACTTAGCAGCAGCAGCAGCAGCCAGTGCAGCAGATGTGGGTTTGATCCCTGGGTCAGAAAGATCCCCTGGAGAAGGAAGTGGCAACCCACTCTAGTATTCTTGCCTGGGAAATCCCATGAACAGAGGAGCCTCGTGGGCTATAGTCCATGAGGTTGCAAAGACTCAGAGATGGCCTAGCGACTAAACAACAACAACGTAATTTTTGTAACTTTTATTACTGTTGTCTTTTACCTTTTAATGTATTTAAGCTGTTGTTTAGAGATGTTATTCATTTTCAAACATTAATTTTATGTTTGGCAATACTGTTCAATCTTCACCTTAGTCCTAATGGCTTATAAATTATCTTTGATCTTCCATAGTCAACGCTGATTTGAAGTTCATCTCATCACTCACCCTAGCCTACCTAGTATGTTCTCTGTTTGTTTCGGACAAAGGAGAGATCCCCCAGTTGGACAGTGGGGAGAAGAGGAAGAAAAAAGACCAGGAGGTCAGACAGGTCGTAAACTGAAGGGTTAGCTTTAAAGTATTCTAACACTGGCCTGATACTATACAATTTCCATTCACTACTTCTGTTAGGTGGGGCATAGCAATTCTGATGAAGTTCGTGTTGTATCATCTGTCTTAACATAAAGTAGTGAAGTTTTAGGAGACTGAAAAAAAAAAAAAAGAAGCTGAGGCCCAGAGACTTGAAGTAACTTGCTCCAGGTCACAAAGCTAGTGGTAGAATTACAGAAAGCAATTACTTCTGCCTCTGAAATTTTAGGTTTAATGTTTCACTCTCAGATCACAGTTCTCTCTCATTTTAGCTCTTTCACTCATTTATTCCTGTTTTAATCTGTTTAGCCTGCATCTCAACATCTGTGACTTTAAACATTCTCTTATCACCACTACCCTCAACTGACCCTCATCCCGGTGTCTTGCCTCCTGACGGTCTTCCAGAACCCCACCTCCCCCACCGCACCCCCCGTCTGTCCACCGGTGTCATCCTCTGCTTCCATGGATGTACTGCCCACGTGTACTGCCTTGTGGTTGGGGACCGTCTCAGATTCCTGGCCTTTCCCCTTCTGCTGGGCCCTCTCACTGCCCAGAACATCTAGCCTGTTCCTTCCGATGCTTCTTGCAAGACTTTACCCGTGCCTCCCTCTTCATTCTCCAAAAATGATCAGACCTGTGCCTTCCAGAGCAAACAGGGACCCTGGACAGAAACCTTGAGCTCCTGCCTCACCTCCTGGAAGCTCATTTGCAGTGGTCCTCCTTTTGTTTCCTCCCATCTCAACAGAAAGCTGTGCCCTTTCAGTCCTCGTGGCCCCATTTCCTCCTACCTCAGAACCTCCATTCACTCCACTCTCTCTTACATTTCTAGCATCTCCCTCTTCTGTCTTTTTTTTCAAACCTTAAAAAGGAGCCTCAGAACTCTAAGTTGAGTCCTGCTTCAGTCATCTCATCCTTCAATTGAAGCTTTAAAGCTTCTACTCTCACCGTCTCAATACAGCCCGCTTTAAGTTCAACACTGCTGTTTAGTTAACCTTCCTGTGAAGCAGCTAAAACTGCCAGGGTTGTCAGTGACCTCTTAGTTGCCAGAGTTGGCATCAGATATGTTTTAGTCTTGAGTTTTTCAGTCTTTAAACTTGTTTTTCTTTTGGAACTTCTCCTCCTCTGCTTTCTTTGGCACCATTCTCTGCTGGGTTTTCTCCCCTGTCAGACTGCCCTTTCTCAGTTTCACTAGCGTCGTTTCATTTCTTTCTTCCTGCTGCTGCTGCTGCTAAGTCACTTCAGTCGTGTCCGACTCTGTATGACCCCATAGATGGCAGCCTACCAGGCTCTTCTGTCCCTGGGATTCTCCAGGCAAGAACACTGGAGTGGGTTGCCATGTCCTTCTCCAGTGCATGAAAGTGAAAAGTGAAAGTGAAGTCGCTCAGTCATGCCCGACTCTTAGCTGGACTGCAGCCTACCAGGCTCCTCCGTCCATGGGATTCTCCAGGCAAGAGTACTGGAGTGGGGTGCCATTGCCTTCTCCATTCTTTGTTCCTACATCCTAGGAAATACTGGCATTTGCTCATCCTCATCAGGGCCATCCACAGCCTTGTTTAGCCACTATGTCTGAGCTGATGACTCCTCAATCAGTGTCCCTCCAGAGCTGAAGGTCTGACCATCTGACTTTGACCTGGCCTCCTCTACTCAAATGCCTCATAGGTACTTCAAGCTCATTGTGCTCAGACTGAATGAATTATCTGCTTTCTCACCATATTCTTTGTCTTCAATTCTAGAGGCTTAAACATCCTTTGATTGTGCTCTCATTCCGTGGCAGGCTGGTTATCAAGTCCAGTTATTCGGGCATTCCAAACAGCCCTAAATTCCTTCCTGTCCTATTCATTCCTGCTGTTCTTGTCCGAGTACTTGTTATGCCTTAAAAGGGCTAATGCTGTAGCTTCCTGACTTGCCTTCTTTCCTTCCAATGTGCTGTCTTCAGTGCCCCCACCCAATCTGCATGCTTCACCCAGTGTGCATCTGTGGCACGCTGAAGCTTAAATCTTGAATGTTTTTCTCTTTGTTGCAAGATGAAGTCCAAACTCTTCTGTATTTGATTACAAGGCATTCCATGATCTGACCCCTGTGACCTTTCCAACCTTCCCTCTTACTGCATCAGCTCCGTAGCCCTGGATGTAGCAAACCCCTTCTCTTTCCTGGAACTCACCATGATTTCAGGCCTTTGTGCATGCTGTTTTCTGTTTTGGGGGATGCCCTCCTTTAATCCCTATTCCTTTTATATCTGTTATACTCCCTATGGTCAGCATATCCATATATTTATCCATCATCCCCCAACTCATCCATGTTTCATCCATCCATCCATCCAGCTAACCAGTCAACTAGCATAATTGCTTTATAGCTGCTATCCAGCAGGCCCACTGCTCTTCTTACCTCACCAGCCCTGCCTACCTCTTCCATCCCCAGAAGAACCATCATTTCTTCCTTATGATGCCATCCTTACCTCTCTTAACCCTGGAATCTGTTGTGCTGTTTGTTTGCATTCCTGCTCCCCTCTGATGCTGGTGAGCTCCTCAAGGGATGGAGCTTGCCTTCACTCACTTTGGAGCCTGAACTCCAACACAGAGCCTGACAGTCACGTCTGTGGCTGAGGAATTCCAGTTTCTTAAGCCCTGTCGATTTCTAGTGGTAACTGATGCAGGCACAGAGGTGATGGTCTTTGGAAGGAAGGTCTTTTTTTTTTTTTTTTTTTCTGAATGGAATCAGACCTAATCTGAGTCTGAGGTGTGACTCTCACATTCAGGAAGAGCCTCACAGTCCAGCAGGTCTCCCTGAAACTCCTCTCCTCCTTTCTCCCCACACTTTCATGCAGGAGTGGAGGGGACAGTGAGATTGGAACAAGCAAAAGCTGTAAACTTCTGTAGAGAGATTACAAGTGACCTCCAGGACTGTTCATTGTGGACGGTTAAATATACCTTTGGTGCAGGTTTTATCTCGTCCTTTTTTGAGGCAGGTTGGTTGGAGGGAAGGGGAGCAGAGACTCTGAGACCTTGGAGGAGATAGATTCTAAGAGTCATAACATGAATGTAGCATTAGTATTTGGACAGACAAGTTTTTGAGCTAAAGTGAAGTGAAAGTCTCTCAGTCATGTCTGACTCTTTTCGACCCCATACAGTATATAGTCCGTGGAATTCTCCAGGCTGGAATACTAGAGTGGGTAGCCTTTCACTCCTCCAGGGGATCTTCCCAATCCAGGGATCGAACCCAGCTCTCCCGAACTGCAGGTGGATTCTTTACCAGCTGAGCCACCAGGAAAGCCCGGGAAGACTGGAGCGGGTAGCCTGTCCCTTCTCCAGTGGATCTTCCCGACCCAGGAATTGAACCTGGGTCTCCTGCATTGCTGGAGAAGGCAATGGTGACCCATTCCAGTACTCTTGCCTGGAAAATCCCATGGGTGGAGGAGCCTGGTGGGCTGCAGTCCATGGGGTCGCTAAGAGTCGGACATGACTGAGCGACTTCACTTTCACTCTTCACTTTCAGGCATTGGAGAAGGACATGGCAACCCACTCCAGTGTTCTTGCCTGGAGAATCCCAGGGACGGGGGAGCCTGGTGGGCTGCCGTCTATGGGGTCACACAGAGTCGGACACGACTGAAGCGACTTAGCAGCAGCAGCAGCTCCTGCATTGCAGACGGATCTTTACCAGCTGAGCTCTCAGGGAAGCCTGGTAGTTGCTTTTTTTTCTTTCCTGAATGGAATCAGACCTAATCTGAGTCTGAGGTGTGACTCTCACATCTGGGGAGAGCCTCACAGTCCAGCAGGTCTCCCTGCAGCTCCTCTCCTCCTTTCTCCCCACACTCTTTTGAGCTAAAGAGTTCAATCATTTTGCTTTCCTGTGGGAACTATAAACTTATAGTAGAAGCTATAAAAATGTATTGGGAGAATCACAAAGATGAGTCCACTTTCAATGCCAAATAATGAAATGTGGGCAGAAGAGTTAAGACTGACAGGCTGCCGCCGCCGCTCAGTCACATCCAACTCTGTGAGACCCCAGGGACCGTGGCCCGCCGGGCTCCTCTGTCCCTGGGATTCTCCAGGCAAGAATACTGGAGTGGGCTGCTGTCTCCTTCTCCAGGAGATCTTCCAACCCAGGGACTGAACTCATGTCTCCTGCACAGGCAGATGGAGGCTATACCACTGAGCCATCTGGGAAGCCTCTATTAGTGACAGGAGGGTGAACTACAGAAGCAGAGGGCCTTGGTGCTGCCTCAACGTGTGGCTGCTTAGAAGGATGCTGGGGTTTGACCCAAACAACTGCTATGTGTTTGAAATGTGCTCTTTTCTAGTAACGAGAAGAACACGCATGTGGAAATGTAGTTTTGGTCATTTGAGGCAAACATTTTAACAGCCTCTTTGAGAGTAGAACATTTTGTGCGAGTATCAAAAGGGTAATGAATGACTTCTTTTGCAAAACCACTTGATAGCAGTTTCACTGCTGCAGGGGACTTCTACCAGAGGTAGAAAATACATGGAGCTTAGGGTGGTAAACAGTCACCAGTGGGAGCTCCAAAAATGTTTAGGGAGGTTAGATTGGGGCTTATTATGACCAGAATATCAGCAGCTCTTTATTGATATTTATGAATTCTTTCCAACAGCAGTTGTTGTGCGCACTGAGGACCAAGCACAGGGCTACTGGATAGCAGGGGAACAGTAGCCTCACTCCTGGAGCCACCATCCCCCCAGGGCTCCTCTGCCCTCGGGCATGGACTCCAGCCTTTTGGAAACACTTGCCCACTTGAAGTGTCCACTTCACCCTGACCCCTGGCTTCCCTTCCCAGAGGTACTTTCTTGATAATTTGGTGAAAGCATAATCAGGTGGACCGTTACCTTTGCCTTCCCCCTCCCTTCATGGACATGGATCAGGTTCTTATTTATTCTGGGATCTCTAGTCCAGATTGAATATTTCCTCCTGGCCTTTTTATGAAAACTAAGAACCTCTGAGATGCTACCCCCACTCCCAGTCATCTGTCCCAGAGGCTGCATTTTAACAATCTCTCGTTTTCTTTTCAGAAGGTAAGAGGCGCATCTGGTGGCGCTTTACCCAAAAGGAGGAATTCCAAGATTTTTTTAGGTAATGTAAATAGTTGTCAACAGTTTTCTCTCTGCGTGTGTGTGTGTGTGGGTGGGTGACTGCACATGTTTGATTGGGAGCAACTGGCTGTTTACTGTTCTACAGTTTAAAGATGAGAGGAACCAATTTCACTTGAGATGGTCTGTCTCTACTTTGTGTTTACCTGTGGTGAAGGATACTTCCAACACACTTGCAGGGTTAGTGTTTTGAAGCAATTAGGCTGATAGTGCCTGGAGGGAAATCGTGCTTCTGTTTCAGGTTTCCTTTTTCACTGCCTTTAAAGAAGAGACAGGTTTTTTTTTTTTTTTTTCTTTTTTTAACATTAGCCAAACTACAGACTTTATTTGTATTTCACTATTTGTTGCTCTAGTATCCCATGTTGCATTTGGTTGTCATGTTTCCTTAATCCTGTCTAATCTGTGATAGTTCTGTAGACTTTTAAAATCTTTAATAATTGTGACACTTTTGAAGAGTACTGGCCAGTTATTTTGTGGACTGTACCTCAATTTGGATTTATCATGTGACTTCATGGTAAGCCTGAGGTCATGCATTTTTGGCCAGAATTCCTCAGAGGTGATGGGCCCTCTTCAGGGCCTGAAGTCAGGGAGTACATGAAGCTGAACGGTCATGCGGGTGATGTTCAACCTTGATCACTTGTTAAGGTGGTGTCTGCTGGGTTTTTCCATTGTGAGGTTAAGGTATAGTTAATAAACATTTTGAAAGTGATACTTGGAAATGATACTAGTACTTGTTTCTCCTCAAGTTTTTGTTCGCTAATTTTATCATCCATTAGTGGATCTTGCCTGTAACACTGTGGTGTTTATCTAATAGTCATTTTCTGTCTCCCTCATTCAGAAGAGCCAGTTTTGCTCATACAAGTGAAGACTGGCATCTATCTCATGTAATCATGGTCATATTTCATGTTAAACTTCCTGTATGGTTTTCCCGGAAGAAAAAAATGGTTTGATAATTTTTGACCAGGCAAGTTTGTATCTGGAAATGCCCAGGATTATTGTTTAGAAGGAATTTCAAAATTGTTTGCATGTTGTAATTTTATTTTGGTTAAAAAAATTCTATATGTATACATGTGTATGTGTATCTCTATGTGTGCACATAATGCATGTATATGTGTATATATGTATGTACTTACATATATGTGTGTATATGTATGTATGCATATGTGTGTACATACATACTCATGTACATATATAACTGAGAGTCTAGTAGTATCTGGCAAAATGTGCTCCAAATTGTTAGTAGTAACTCCTTCCTGATGGTGAAATTGAGGTGACATTAGTTTTCATCTTTTTGCTTATTTGTGTTTAAATGCTTTTTCTGTTGCCAAAAGACACATTGATTATTTGAAAAGTAAAGCCATTGGATGTCCTGGAGCTGAGTTTGCTTCATGGTTGGGTTCTCTGCACTGGGTCCACTCTTGCTGTCGTCTCTATATTTTCAGCCCATGGTTTTCTTTATGAGGCTTATCTGCAGTTGGTGTTTCCACACTGGCCAATCTTTCCCACTGCTTGGCATGGCTTTGGACCACAACCCAGGTTAACCAACTAGACTCGGAGAAGCTTAGAATAAGTTGAAATGATTGCTGAAAGCTGAAATGGTTGAATGCATTTTGACGTTTTGTTTATAAGCCTTCGGCTCCCTTGCACTACTAGTGATAATGAACTTCTTCTGAATTAAATGACATCAGCATGGCATTCTTAAACATCCTGATCTGCTGTTGTGGTGTTTCATTATTTTCTTTGGTTGAGTAAAGGAGTTAGCTGACCTCTTGTCCTTTAACCTTTGTGTTTTTACTCAAAAGACCTTGCGGTTTGATTTTTCTAATTATCATATTGGTGGTAGAAGATATTGTCAAGTAACTTAAAAAAAAATAATCCAAAGGTAAGCATTGAGGTTTTGTGCTTCATACTGTGTGAACCCCTCCATTGCTTCCTGGGAGCACTAGCCCACCCTTTCATTTCAGCGGGACTTTTTCTATTGGCTGCTCTCTGTATTCTCTCAACATTTCATGTCTTAGAAAGCCAGAAACTCACAATCCAGCAAAAATGTTCTATTTGGATTGTGCCAGTTTTTTANAAAAAAAAATAATCCAAAGGTAAGCATTGAGGTTTTGTGCTTCATACTGTGTGAACCCCTCCATTGCTTCCTGGGAGCACTAGCCCACCCTTTCATTTCAGCGGGACTTTTTCTATGGGCTGCTCTCTGTATTCTCTCAACATTTCATGTCTTAGAAAGCCAGAAACTCACAATCCAGCAAAAATGTTCTATTTGGATTGTGCCAGTTTTTTAAAAACTTAAATTTGAATGTCATTGGCACTCTGGGACTTGCTATAGGTCCCAGTTCTTTCTAGATTTTATACTCAGATGCTTCACTAACTTATATTAGTAAGAATTACGTTTCACAAGCCCTGATTTAAAGCCTCTACTGGTGCTTCATAGCTCCCAGTAGCAGCCACTATACTCTCGCCACACTGATCATAGCTCTGTTTTAAAGGTGCTGTAGCCTGTAAATTAATTTCAGTGAAGAACTGTATTAGACTTGTGCTGTGCTGTGCTCCCGTCATGTCCGACTCTTTGCAACCCCATGGATTGTAGTCCTCCAAGCTCCTCTGTTCATGGGATTTCCCAGGCAAGAATAATGGAGTGGGTTGCCATTTCTTCCTCCAAGGGATCTTCCTGACTCAGGGGTCAAACCCATGTCTCCTGAGTCTCCTGCATTGACAGGTGGATTCTTTACCACTGAGCCACCTGGGTAGCCCTGTATTAGGCTTACCTCTTGTTTATTTAACAGGAATTATAAAATATTGGTGAATTTAAATGAGGTATATGTTAATTTCTTTTATTTCATGTAGAGGATGTTGGGAAACAGCAAATCCAGGCTGCTGTGATGCCCTCATATTCATCAGATTCTAGGTTCTTCCCATATTTCTGTTTCACCCTCCATCCTGGTCTGTGATTTCTAACCTCATGGTCCAAAATAGCTGCTAGAATTCCAGCCATCACATCCCCATTCTGGAAAGCAGGGAAGAAAAAGGGGAAGGGACAAAAGAATCTAATCTCCCAGGTTATTCATTTTCCTTTTGTCAGCATTCTCTCAGATCCCCATGCCACACTTTCGTTTATACTTCTCTGCTCAGAAATTGGTCACATGCCTATGCTGTGTGCTGCATAGGAGGCTGGAAAGCAAAGTCTGTTAACTGGCTTCACTGAGTAAAGTCTGTTACTGAGGAAGAAGGGGAGAGTAAGGACTTCCCTGGTGGTCCAGTGGCTAAGACTCCATGGTTCCAGTGCAGGGGGCTGGGGTTTGATACCTGGTTAGGGAACTGGATCTTCCATCCCACACCTGAGAGTTTGCATGCTGCAACTAAAGATCCTGCATGCCACAGCTAAGACCTGGCATAGCCAAATAAATGAATAAAGATTAAAAACAGGAGGAGAGAATGAATACTGGGAGGCAGCATGTAGCCTCTGCCACAATTTCCTTCCCTAAAAAGGGACATTGGGTTGCTTCTTCAAGAAAAGCAAAGGAGCTCAGAGCTCTCTTGCAGCCTCTTTCTTTGACTAGAGAGTACCTTTTCACTACTATTGAAATATAGTTATGATGACCCATCACAAAACACATGTGGATGACTAATGCTTTCTCCTGGATAGAGGCTTTTTATCCCCTTTCACTGAATGACTTTATGACTAATTCCTTTCTAGTTGGCTCAATACTGACATTGAAACCATTGAATCATTCAGTTGTGACCTTCATATTGATTTTAAAAGGGAAAGTGCTGTATACTTACCCAAGTCTCCTGACCCCATTCTGCCCCTACATTCAAGTTAACTCTTTCTCCTGATCACCTCGATAGTCATCTAAATGAAATCCTAGTTAAGGATCCATCCCTCAGTTCTCACTTTTGCAGGTAACTCTTTTTAGAATCAACAGTGACAGTTATTGGTAATTTTTGAACCAGAGAAATTTTGTGCTTCTCTTAGGAGAGAAATTTAAATTTAGGATTTTAAAAATATTCTTTGAAATACATAGCACATGGACAAAGCTTAAAATTGAAAAGTTTTAAGAGCCTCCTTAACAAAAAGCAAGTCTTTCTCCCTTCCCTATGTCCCAGCCACTTAGTTACCCAGAGACAAATAGTAGTTTCTGCTTGTAAATCCTTATGTATGTTGTGTATTCCTCCAGTAATAGTTTAGACCTATGCCATGCTTTTAGATTTTATTTGTGTAGGTGGTAGGGAGCCATTAATACTTTGGTTCCCAAACTGTGTCCTGAGGCACTCCAGGTTGCCACAACAAACTCACAGGTAAATCACAGGATATTTTAACTCTTTAAGGGAACAGAGTGATGCTTGCACATTGCATGAATGAGTAAGTTGATGCAGTCTCGCTATTAGAGTATCCCAAAGAAAGGCAGTGCCAAAGAATGCTCAAACTTCCGCACAATTGCACTCATCTTACACGCTAGTAAAGTAATGCTCAAAATTCTCCAAGCCAGGCTTCAGCAATACATGAACCATGAACTTCCAGATGTTCAAGCTGGTTTTAGAAAAGGCAGAGGAACCNGACAAGGTGACCGATGACGCCAAGTGAAGTTCCTGGGTGACTTACGCACAGGAGTTGCCGAGGGGGTGGGAGGATGGTGGAAGCTAGCTCCCTGGGCATGGAAGAGGGTGGGATGCAAGGAGCTTGAACAAGTTTTGATAGCAAGGTCTTATTGATGCAGAAGGGAATGAGAATGCTCAGCATTCAGTGGCACAAGAGAACTACAGTGCAGGCATTCTGTTTCTTGCTCCCAAGATAGGTACCGTTTTTCTTTCTTCTTGTGGATATCAAGACAGAGTGGTGTGGAGTTCCTCCAGAGTAGCAAATCATGCATGTCTGCAGGGAGAGAGCGCAAAGGGAGGACGACCACTCCTCCTCACCAGGACACATAGGCCACCCCACGTGCTCTTCCGTGTCCCCTACACTCCACCAGTCTGTGCAGTGATTGTATCGATCGACCTGCGCAGCAACACATGTTCATAGGTTGTTAGTTACTTGTACTTTATTTCTTCATATTGTAGAAAAATTGGAATCACTCCTCTTCAATGGTTTGAGTATTTTTATTGTGATGCAAAGATAGAAGAGCAGAGCATCATTTTCTTAATGTCTCCTCATAAATGATGTCACAGCCCATTCCTCAGGTTCTCCTTACTTACCTGTGCTCTCAGTAAATTCAAGTCTTCTCTTAATCATTAGCTCTGTGTTCATGAGTCTTAAATAAAGCCTCTAATCTCATCTTCCTAGCTCCTACCTTTTGCCTGTTTGATCTCTCAAACATCTCTTGGTGGTTCTTGTGATATCGCAGGGTCATTCAGCCCTGATTTCTTCACAGCCTGTCTTATTACTGGTGATTCTACTGACATCCAAGCCTACTATGTTCTCTGCCCTTCCTTCTGTTCACATTCTGGAGTACTGTGAAGGGTAAAAACAGCATCGCGTCTGTGGAATTACAGCTCTAGGTCTTGCTGTTCTTGATGCACACGAAGAGGTGTCAGCATTGGAACTACCTTACTTCCATCTCCTCTTTTTTATATAATTCACATGCTGTAAAAATTCACCCTTTTACAGTGTACAGTTCAATACTTTATATTTGCAGAGTTGGTCAGTCATGACCATATTCTAGTATTACAACATTTTTATTGCCTCAAAAAGAAACTCCATACCAATTGACTGCTAACTTCCCTTCTCCCAGCCATGGCAACCATTAATCTACTTTTGTCTCTATGGATTTGTCTGTTCTGTAATAATGCTGCTATGAACATTTTAATCCAAGTTTTTTCTGTGGACATAATTTTTCAGTATATATCTGGGAGTGGAATATCTGGGTCATATGGTAACTTTTTTAAAGTCTCTGAGGAATTAGTGTTTTCCAAAGAAACTGCTTTGGCACAGTCAGTAACATAGAAAAACATCTATTTCTGCTTTATGGACTATACCAAAGCCTTTGACTGTGTGGATCACAATAAACTGTGGAAAATTCTGAAAGAGATGGGAATACCAGACCACCTGACCTGCCTCTTGAGAAACCTGTATGCATGTCAAGAAGCAATAGTTAGAACTGGACATGGAACAACAGACTGGTTCCAAATAGGAAAGGGAGTACGTCAAGGCTGTGTCACCCTGCTTGTTTAACTTATATGCAGAATACATCATGAGAAACTCTGGGCTGGAAGAAGCACAAGCTGGAATCAAGACTGCCAGGAGAAACATCAATAACCTCAGATATGCAGATGACATCACCCTTATGGCAGAAAGTGAGGAAGAACTAAAGAGCCTCTCGATGAAAGTGAAAGTGGAGAGTGAAAAAGTAGGTTTAAAGCTCAACATTCAGAAAATTAAGATCATGGCATCTGGTCCCATCACTTCATGGGCAATAGATGGGGAAACTGTGGAGACAGTGGCTGACTTTATTTTTCTGGGCTCCAAAATCACTGCAGATGGTGAGTGCAGCCATGAAATTAAAAGACGCTTACTCCTTGGAAGGAAAGTTACTACCAACCTAGATAGCATATTAAAAAGCAGAGACATTACTTTGCCAACAAAGGTCCGTCTAGTCAAGGCTATGGTTTTTCCGGTGGTCATGTATGGATGTGAGAGTTGGACTGTGAAGAAAGCTGAGCCCCAAAGAATTGATGCTTTTGAACTGTGGTGTTGGAGAAGACTCTGGAGAGTCCCTTGGACTGCAAGGAGATCCAACCAGTCCATCCTAAAGGAGATCAGTCCTGGGTGTTCATTGAAAGGACTGATGTTGAAGCTGAAACTCCGATACCTTGGCCACCTGATGTGAAGAACTGACTCATCTGAAAAGACCCTGATGCTGGGAAAGATTGAGGGCAGCAGGAGAAGGGACTGACAGAAGATGAGATGGCTGGATGGCATCACTGCCTTGATGGACATGGATTTGGGTGGACTCTGGGAGTTGGTGATGGACAGGGAGGCCTGGCATGCTGCGATTCATGGGTTGCAAAGAGTTGGACATGACTGAGCAACTGAAGTGAACTGAACTGAACTGATACTCCTTTCAGTGACTTCATCTCTTTGTGAAGCGGTCTTGTTTTTAGAGGTTTCTATGGTAAAAAGGCAAGAACCATGTGAAAATAAATGTGGAATGGAAAATAAGGGAGGCAGTGTCCAGTCTGATTCAAAAAGAAGTTCTGCCATGACTTCCAGTTGCACACATCATTTTAGTCAGGGATTAATGGTTATTTAAGAGGGAAATAAAACATTTATTTCCTTTCAGTTTATGTGTATTATTTTTTCAAATGCCTACTAACTTGTTAGAACATAAATATTTGTTATTCTTGCCTGGAGAATCCCAGGGACGGGGGAGCCTGGTGGGCTGCCATCTCTGGGGTTGCAGAGTTGGACATGACTGAAGCTACTTAGTAGCAGCAGCAAATATTTGTTATATATTGAGTTATTAAGTTATCTTTTATAGTTATTAAGTTATTAAATAGTTATTAAGTTATACTAAATAAATAGAATATTGGGCATGTCTTTTGGTTTAGGGCCACTGTGCAAAAATTGCTCGGAAGCTAAAGGGCGCTGTGAACTGAGAAAGTGGGCAGCTTTGCATTCATGTTTTTCAGCTAGAAAGGGGCACTGTTAGGCTGTCTTTGACAGAGGTAATTTACAACAATGTGAAAGATTGTGGATTTGGGGAGCTGGCTGATACAAAACTTACTGTTTTATGGGATGGAAGGAGAGAAGAGG
The DNA here is from genome assembly GCA_006410675.1 of Oreotragus oreotragus. Lineage (NCBI taxonomy): Eukaryota > Metazoa > Chordata > Mammalia > Artiodactyla > Bovidae > Oreotragus > Oreotragus oreotragus. Next base: position 326,583 of record SJYX01005105.1, read on the forward strand.
GAGTGGAAGGGAGTCCAGGATCTTCACAGAAATACCCCAGGACTCATGATGAGATTCTCACCTCATCTCAAATATTTTTTACATTAAAGCTACAAATGTGTAGTCATGTAAATAACTGGTAGTAAATTTAATTAAAAAGATCATCTCTTTGGTATGTCATACAACAGTGGCTCAGACAATAAAGAATCTGCCATCAGTGCAGGAGACCTGGGTTCAATCCCTGGTTTGGGAAGATGCCCTGGAGAAGGAAATGGCAACCCACTCCAGTATTCTTGCCTGGAGAATCCTATGGACAGAGGAGCCTGGTGGGCTACAGTCCATGGGGTCTCAAAGAGTTGGACACAACTGAGTGACTAACACAAAACAGGGTTAAATGTTCACATTTCTATTGACTCCTCTACCTGCCTCCCCCCACAATTTTCACAAATAGGAGTTAATGAGTCCACTCTTCTGTGTCTGAAGACTGGGATGTCAAAAAGCTACTGCTTACTCCTCGGAAGGAAAGATATGACCAACCTAGACAGCATATTGAAAAGCAGAGATATTACCTTGCCAACAAAGGTCCGTCTAGTCAAGGCTATGGTTTTTCCAGTGGTCATGTATGGATGTGAGAGTTGAACTGTGAAGAAAGCTGAGCATCGAAGAATGGATGCTTTTGAACTGTGGTGTTGGAGAAGACTTTTGAGAGTCCCTTGGACTGCAAGGAGATCCAACCAGTCCATCCTAAAGGAGATCAGTCCTGGGTGTTCATTGAAAGGACTGATGTTGAAGCGGAAACTCCAATACTTTGGCCACCTGATGTGAAGAGTTGCCTCATTGGAAAAGACCCTGATGCTGGGAAGGATTGGAGGCAGGAGGAGAAGGGGATGACAGAGGATGAGATGGCTGGATGGCATCACTGACTCGATAGATGTGAGTCTGAGTGAACTCTTGGAATTGGTGATGGACAGGGAGACATGGCTTGCTGCAATTCATGGGGTCGCAAGAAGTTGGACACGACTGAGCAACTGAACTGAACTGACTGAAACTTTGGGGAGCTTGCATTCCACCCTTTTTGCCTTTATCTTTGACATTCATACTTGATGAGGAATAGGTGGAAAACAGAGCAGCTGTGGAAAGTTCCTGGAACAGATCTGCTCAGGAAAGTTATCTGTGCCTATAACTACCAGAAGTTTTAAGGAAACTCCATTTTGTCCTTTCTTTCTGAGTAGGTCATAGAATAGAGCAGGGTCTGGGCTCAAGGAGCTGTCCCCAAAGTCTCACGGGAGGGTTTGCAGTTGGTCAGATTTCCCAGCACTAATGCAGAAGGCTGCTCACTTCTAGCACACAGATTAACAAATTAATGTTAGTTAATTTGTTACAGTCCTGCTGAAATAACCCTGAGCTGGGCTTCAGAGCCCTGGCTTGATTTAGAGATCCTTTCCTCTGCTGTGCCGCTTCGTAGTGACTTCTTGGAATGGCTGTGGTCTCAGCTACTTCTCAGGGATCTGAGCAGATCACTGAGGTAGAGTTCAAGAAGGGGTATTTTAATAGCCCATCCAGGAATTACCAGTTCATTGTCCCAGTACCTGTTTGGAAGAGGTTGGGGGTCCTTTTTCTGCTGTTCCTGAGCCCTTAGTTACCCTGTAATTTCCTTAACCAGATATTTTGGGCTGGTGAGACTCTAATTAGAAAGTTTAGAGATTGTAGACTTATATTTAGAATCAAAGGGTCATGTATATTCAGGGGAAACTTTAACTGTGCCAGTTAGATTCAGAGTGTAAGTTACTTCTGCTGAATGTGGGCCTCCCTGGTGACTCAGACGGTGAAGAATCCGCCTGCAGTGCAGGAGACCAGAGTTTGATCACTGGGTCAGGAAGATCTCCTGGAGAAGGGAATGGCAAGCCACTCCAGTACAAAGCTCTGCTTTTTTGCATGGCAGCAGTCTTGCCTTTTTAGCAGACATTAGTTACCAATGTAAAAAAGCCCCAAACTGAAACAGCACTTTGGGCGCGCTGTTGCTGCTAAGTCACTTCAGTTGTGTCCGACTCTGTGCGACCCCATNGCTCTGCTTTTTTGCATGGCAGCAGTCTTGCCTTTTTAGCAGACATTAGTTACCAATGTAAAAAAGCCCCAAACTGAAACAGCACTTTGGGCGCGCTGTTGCTGCTAAGTCACTTCAGTTGTGTCCGACTCTGTGCGACCCCATAGATGGCAGCCCACCAGGCTCCTCTGTCCCTTGGATGTGCTAGCTTTGCTTTTGTCTTTAACATGCTGGTGCTGTTAACTTCCTAGAGTCTCCTTTCCAGACGTTTGTGGAGTGTGTGGTGTGTGCTGGGACGAGGGATTTGAAGGTGAATAAGACTCACTTCCTGCGCTTAGAGCTTACATCTAGAAGCATCTGAAGTTTATATCTTCTCCACATTTGAATCACGTAGAAGATACCCCATGATATCCTGGTCCTCCTGAAACTGACCGCAGCATTGCTTTGGAGCTGTCAGCCGAAGGGAAGGGAGGGTGCTTGTGCTTATGTTAGTTGTTAATAGTGTGGAGAAGAGAGGACAGTGATGGTGAGGGTGGTGGTGGGAGCGATGGCAGCTATTCTGTGGAGCCCCTCGCCCCTACCAGATCCCAACCAGGTGCCTTAAAACCTTATCTTCTTTGATTCTCTCAACAATCGTCCTGCTGCTAAGTCACTTCAGTCATGTCCGACTCTGTGCGACCCCAGAGACAGCAGCCCACTAGGCTCCCCCGTCCCTGAGATTCTCCAGGCAAGAACACTGTAGTGGGTTGCCATTTCCTTCTCCAATGCAAGAAAGTGAAACGTGAAAGTGAAGTCGCTCAGTCGTGTCCAACCCTCAGCGACCCCATGGACTGTAGCCTTCCAGGCTCCTCCGTCCATGGGATTTTCCAGGCAAGAGCACTGGAGTGGGCTGCCACTGCCTTCTCCCAACAATCGTACTGGGTAGATGATATTGTCTGTCGTCTCCTCGTGAGGAAGATGAACTTGGAAAAAACTTTCCCAGGCTTATGTAGCTAGTCAACATCAGGGTGGGATTTTTTTTTTTTTTTTTTTTTGGACTTAGTTTATCATTGTTTTTGGCCAGGTAAGATTTAAATTAGCATTATGAATTGTGTATGTTTTCTCTGGAACAAAAAACATTTAGATTATATGTTATATGAGCTGAATCTATACACAAAACCAAAAAATTTATACTTCGGTTATTCAAAATTATTATGCACAATGTAATAAAGAAGAATTTAAGAATAAAGTTCATCTCCTTGTTCTTTTCTTTCTTTTCGTGTTGCTGGCTAGGGATTGAACCTGTGCCCCCTAGTGAAAGTGTGGAGTCCTAATTCACTGAACCACCACAGAATTCCCCTTTCATTGTTTTCATTTGTTCAGATTTCCTTCCAATTTTTGTCTATGAATATAACTAGTATAAAGTTGTCTTTTCAGTGAAGATGAACTTTTTAAGTTTAGCATTAACATGGCATAAACATTTCCGTGTTTCTACACAGTCTAAAAAAATAGCATTTAAGTAATATTCTAGCAGTTTAAACAAAATTCTCATTGGACATTTAGGTTCTAATTTTTAAAAATTAGATACTGGGACATTCTTATTTTTATAACATAGGATGTCTATCTTTGTTTGAATTATTTTCTTTAAATAAAAGCCTTTAGTTACTTGTTAAACTCTTAGACTCTTCTTTGACATTGCTTTTTAGAAATCAACCTCTTATGGCTGCCTAACAATGTTATTTGTTTATTTTGTCATTTCCGATCCTTATTATTTAGAACCTTTTTGTTAAAACGTGTAGACTGTGTTCCAGCTGTTTGTCACTTTCCACTTAAAACTGCTCTCCCTTTGAAAATTTAGGAGCAGATCTGTACATTAAAAAGGTACCAGGTTGAGGCTTTTGAGGCATACAACAAGGTAGTAACAGAATCTAGATCCCTTGGTTCTTAGCCGGCTGCTTTGTCTAGTAAGATAACTTTCTCCTGTTTACAGAGCCCATATTTGTGTACCTGTCTGTGTGTGTGTGAGTGGAAGATGGCTTGAGAGCTCTTAGTCGCCATAGTTCCAAATGTCTAAATATACAAACACGATCTGGGTTTCTGCCATCCATGTGAATGCAAGGCTGAAATGTCCATGTAAATGTTGTGACAGGACATTTCCTTGAGCCTTTGCCTAACCTTTCCCAGAGACTAGCCAAGCAAAGAGGTGATGACTTGATAGATACCAGGCCAGGCTTCCTTACTGAAAATCCTCCACGACCTGAGGGCAACAGGACTGCTTAGATTATAGGGTCCCCCTCTGGCTTAGTATGTCAACAACTCTTAGTGGGGAGGGGGCGGGTAGGAAAGAGAGAGACAGAGGGAGGGAAATTGAGATTTTATTTTAAAATAGGTCACCAGTAAATGGTAAGAATTATTATGTGCCAGGTCTCTTGTTTATAATTTATTTATTCTCCATATAAACTGTGTGACATAAGTTTTATTATCTCCAGTCTACAAATGAGGAAACTAAGGCTTAGGGAGTTTGTGACTTGACCAAAGAAACGTTAATTTTGGAGCCAGAGTTGAAGCTGGGCTTATCTACTCTCAAATCCATGTACTTCTGTTGTGTTGGAGAAATATTCCATCCTATTCTTATGAAGTCAGGAGCCAAGCACCCAACAAGTCAAATGACCAGCCTCTTCCTTTCAACATCTGTAAGAACTGAACATCTAGCGCAAACGAATGCTTTAAGTATAAAGCTTTATGATGTGACTCAGTCTTCTGTGTCCATCTGTTCCTAGTGGATAAGTGTGTGCCACTTAGGGAGGACAGAAGGGCCTCCCAGTCCTGGCTTGGGGCAGGTGGAGGGCTGGGTTGCCAGCCCTGTGAGCTTCTGGCGTTCCCAGTGAGTGCTGCCTTGGTGTGCTATGTTCTTTCTTCACTTGTTGTTCTTTCTTTTGTTTTCTCCTCAGATCTAGATACTGATGACGATTTAAATAGCGACGATTATGAATATGAAGATGAAGCCAAACTTGTTATATTCCCAGACCACTATGAAATAGCCCTACCAAATATTGAGGAGTTACCAGCCCTGGTCAGTGAGTGTGCACGGCTGCTAGCTAGATGCGCGTGACTCTCTGTGTCAGGTGTGTGTGCGTGTGTCAGCTGTGTGTGTGCTGGGTGGTGGGGAAGGCAGGGTGAGTGAGAGAGGAAGCGGAGAATGAGCAGGAACAGGAGCAGATTGTTCCTTGTCTGCAAGAGGGCCCGCAGGGTCCTTTGCAGTAACACTGGGCCACATGCCCTCTGCTGCTGCTGGCTGGCCTCCTCCACGTGGGCTGGCTTCTTGCTACCTGTGAATCACAGTCTCGTGCTTAGATTTTCAAACTGTGTCCCTGAGATGTGCAGGAGAGGGACTGCCTCCCCTTTAGAGGGCCGCCTACAGTTTTTCTCTCTTCTGCATGTTGGCCTTCCATGTATAATTTTGTTTGGGAAACATAAAAACATGAAACACTGTTGCTGAGAAACAGTAGCAACACGAGTTTGAAAATAACCAAGTATTTAGAAATCACAGGTGTCCAGGAGCTTTGTGGGAGTGTATCCTTTTAGGACAGAGATCGCTTTCTAGATTTTAGAATTTAGATTTAGTGGTGAGTTTTTTTCCCCTTCCTTTCTTTTTTGTGAAGCAGCTGTAATCTTCCTGGACAACTTAGAGCCGAGGGCGGGGTGGTGGTGGTGGTGATGGTTGTATGAGGAAGCCGGTTTCTGTTTTACTTTGATTCCTGAATTCTGTGGGGCCCAGACTATTTTCCTACTCTTCCCTCATTTCCTGTATTGTCTCCACTGCCTCATCCTTTTTTTGTGTGTGTTCTTTTCTCTTTTTTTTTTTCCCCTCTCTTCTACTCTGTTGTATCCTGACTTCTCAGATAGCAGAGTTAGACATTCCAGCTCATTTTTTCCCTCCTCAAGGTTTGCTGAAACCAAAGCTAAATCTCTAGGACCCCGATTCTTCCAAATGTTGTATGACTCTGTGTATAGCCTCCTCCCTGCTCACATGGCCCTGCCAAGTGGGCATATTTGTGCTCGGGGTTCCCATGGCATTAGGGGTGAGGTTTCCACCATTCAGCCAGTTTTGCCTCTGATCTACTTTATACCTAAACATAAGACCACAGAATTGAAAAATTGGTCTATTTAGGTATGATAGCTCTTTCCTCTAATTATTTGATCTAGCATATCCTTTTTATTATAATAGTACCAAGTGCATAGCTTTTAGCAATGTGTACAGAATTAAATTACCTCTACTTACTGCAGTTCCCTGTATCTACTCACATGGCATTTACCAAGGGCAAAATATATGGTGGACAAAATGGTCTTACCATTATCTGATATCATAGACTAAAGTTTATATCTGTATAAACCTAGGAGCTCTCAGTCCTCTTGTTTAATATAACTCTTGAGTCTCTTATCAAAAAAGAAGCAGCACATTGTGAGTGAATGTCATGAAGGATGATTTTTCTCTTATGAAAAATAGTCTTCATGTGCAAAGTTAAGAGAGCCTTTAAGTACTTTTAATTATTCTCTATATGCAGAACATAATTCCAAGTGTGAATGCTTTTATAGAGAGGTGAAGTGTCACAGAAATCTGAATCTAGCAATATATATTGTAATTTCTAATAGAGTCTTTTGGAATTAAGAAATGCGTTAGGAATTAAAGAGAGAGAGAGAGAATTGTTTGGAAGGTATGGGAGGGAGATAGAAGAGGAAGCCTGGATTTATCTGAAGGTAACTGGTTTTATCTACATAACAGATGCTCGTTACTATAATTTCTTTTTATGCTTTTGCTTCATTTTTGGTATTTGATAATTCTCTTTTTAAGTACCCCAAATTATTGAACTTCAAGTCACCCAACCAGGTCTTCTGTCATCTCTTGGATTTCTCAGCACAAAAAAATTCAGTTTCAGATAGGTACTCTGTAGATTCTACCATAAAGCTGAACCACCTCCTAGTGATACAGGGATCACAGAGAGATGGCGTCTGGGACTCAGTAGGGATCTTAGCGCCTGAGATCTAATGCCTCATTTTAGACTCAGGAGCTCAAGCAGTGGTGCGCTTGTAGTTGGCTAGCAACCAGCTCCCTGCGCTGTAGTGGTTGCCAGTTTCAGTGGTGTAAATACTCCCACCATGGCTGATTTCAGGCTAACATGTCACCAATGCAGTGTTGGGAAGATATGTGTAGTAGGACACCATCACCTATGGTTTCCACTGCTTACATAACGTGGATATAAGTGACTTCCAAAGCATATAGATTAGATATAAAGGTAGAGTAACACAGCTAGAGAGTGAAGAGTTTTAAACATTTTTTGCCTTTAAAAATATATTTATTTGTGAGCCTATAGAATTTAATTTTTAATAACAGCTGTGCTTAACAATCTTATTTGAGAATTTCTTAAAATTTAGCAATCAATTCTGTGAGCCAGTTTGAACCAATTCCAGAACACCCCTGAACTTGACTTCCCTGGTGGCTCAGAGGTTAAAGCGTCTGCCTCCAATGCGGGAGACCTGGGTTCGATCCCTGGGTTGGGAAGATCCCCTGGAGAAGGAAATGGCAACCCACTCCAGTATTCTTGCCTGGAGAATCCCATGGACGGAGGAGCCTGGTAGACTACAGTCCACAGGGTTGCAAAGAGTCGGACACGACTTCACCTTCACCTGAACTTGAGATAATTCATAGTATAATGTAGGGTAGTGGATCCTGACTTTCAATTGTGATCCATAAAAAGGGTCTCTAAGTGATTTTAGATGGTATTCTGAAAACACTAGGTCAATGTTTTATAGTGTCCCAGACGATTAAGGAAATTTTGTCGAGTGTCACCAGCAAAGAATCTCAAAGAAAAGAGAGAATATTATATCTGAATCATTGTGCATTACAAACTAGAACACTTAAAGATCTAATGGGGTGGAGAAGATTTAGAAGAGGACAGGGAAGGGTTCAAGGTAGTCAGTGAAATAGGAGGCAGATTATAACAGGCCAGAGTAAAAAGATGAGGATTTGTAGCCAGGAGTGCTAAGGCAGCATCACCCAAACACATTGCATCAGGAAGGAGCTCATGGTGAACTCAACCTTGTTTTCTAGGGACATTACTGGAAGGGAGTGGAAGATGATTTTTGATAATTGAAAGGAAGCACTAATTATATAACACTGCTGTGGGAGATGAATGGGAATATTTTTGGAAAACACTGAGAGAGGGGCAAGATAGGGAAAGGGGATTAAGAGGTATACACTACTAGGTATAAAAGAAATAAGATAGAAGGATATAATGTACAGCATAGGAAATATAACCAGTTATTTTATAATAATCTTAAATAGAGTATATGTTACAAAATATCAGATTACTGTGTTGTACACCTGAAACTAATATAACATTGTAAATCAATTATGACAAAAACTTCATCAAATAAACAGTCTTCTTCCCCCCCAAAAAAGAAGAGGTTTAAATATATTTATGAATGCCCGATTGCCTGATCTGTAATGGAGTGTAAGCTTTTTTTTTTGTAATGGAATGTAAGCTTTTTGAGGGCAGGAGCCTTTTCCTTCTCCTGACTGTGCCTAGCCCAGTGGTGTCAATTAGCAGTGTTCAGTATATCCTCAGAGAGTTTTAAAAGCTGGAGAAGGATGGGCTCTAATGTTCACAGGAGATCACTGTCTGCTGGGCAGAGAAGAGGGAGCAAGAGTGGGAGAAAGAAGGCCTTAAGGTGGCCATTGTGTGGCTGGAATGATGGTTGGGACTAAGATGGGTGTGACCGAAATTAAGAAGAGGTAGATTGCAAATAGACTGTGGATGCAGGACTGATAGGAATTGCTCATGGCCTGGGTGGGTGTGGGATGGCACCTGAGGCCTCTATTATCTCTTTTGTTTCCTTGTAGTTGTTTACTTTATGTTTTTGCTGGAGCATAGTTACTTTACAATGTGTTAGTTTCTGCTGTACAATGAAGTGAATCAGGTGTGTGTGTGTGTGTGTGTGTGTGTGTGTGTGTGTGTATCTCCACTCTTTAGATTTATTTCCCATTTGGTGGTGATGGTGATTTAGTCACTAAGTCAGGTCCAACTCTTCGTGACCCCATAGACTGTAGCCTACCAGGTTCCTCTGCCCATAGGATTTCCCAGGCAAGAATACTGAAGTGGGTGGCCATTCCCTTCTCCAGGGCATCTTTCTGACCCAGGGATCAAACCCTGGTATCCTACACTGCAGGCAGATTCTTAACCAAGTGAGCCAGCAGGGAACCGTGGAGTATGCCTCTTAATCTATTCTGGGGTCAGTTGTTGGTGCTACCCAGAGGAAAACATTTTGTATGAAGTTCAGCTAATTGTGCAGGAGGCTAGTGATGTAGAATATGCATTTTTGTTAAAATATTTAAAAACAATTCAGTGGCTTTTATTCAGAATTGGGCATCCATCATGACTATCTCATTTTAGAATATTTTTGTTACCCCACAGCCATCACCTACCCCTCTGCCTCTTATCCCCCTAGCCTCTGGCTATCATTAATCTGCTTTCTGTCTTTATGGATTTGCCTATTTTGTCCATTCCGTATAAAAGGAATCATGGTTCTTTGTGGCTGGCTTCTTTTAACTTAGCATACATTTTCAAGGTCCATCTAGGTTGTAGCATGTATCGGTACTCATTCCTTTTTACTGCTGATAACAGTTCTTATATCAAAATACAGTACTTTATCATTAATGGACATTTGGGTTATTTCTACTTTTGGCTGTTATAAATAATGCTTCTGTGAACATTTGTTGATAAGTTTTTGCATAGACTTATATTTTTATTTATTAATACTTTGGGTGTATACCACGGAATGGAATTGTGGGGTCATATGGTCGTTCTGTTTAACCATTTGAGGACCTGCCAAATTATTTTCCAAAGTGGCTGTGCCATTTTACATTCTCATCAGAATATGTTTTTAAAGAGAGCTAGAAATATCTTACAGCATTAAGCAAATAGTGAATAGTTGTAAGAGGCCTGTGTCCAGGATCAACGGGGTTTGGGAGAAAGTAGAGAGTCTGCCCTCCCTGGTGGTTTGTTGGTGCCAAGCTGGACATCACAGATTTGCTCATAATGGCTGGTCTGGCACAGAACATCTAGGCATGTCCCCATCCAAGGTCACATTTGCACCAGATTAGGAAATGGAGCCATGCTGCTTGCATTCCATTCAAGTGCCCTTGACCACATGTCATTGTGTGATGAGTTAAGGATATTGGATATCTTGGTGTAAATTTGTTAGGAGTAAAACATACCATTTGGGTAAATCCTAGATATTCCTGTTGCTAATTTCACCCTTGTAAATTGTTCACCTTATAATTTTCACTCCACTTGCTAAGAGACAGAAATTGTTAAATCTGACTTTTATGCTTGGATTTACAAACTGGATTTAGTTCTTTGCTATCTTGTGTCATTGTTAATACTCCAAATTCCAGGCCAGGACAAATAACTAGACCCAGGGGGAAAGTGCTAGAGTCAGGAGACTAGCATCTTGCTCCCATGGTAACTAAGCTGTTTGAATTTTCTTGACTTAAGTTGTATTTATTAATAAACTTTAAGATTCATTTTACAAAAATATGTATTATTTCTGCATTTGTCTTATAGGTAACAATTGCTTGTGATGCAGTTCTCAGCTCAAAATCTCCATACAGAAAGCAGGACCCAGATACATGGGAGAATGAATTGCCAGTGTCGAAATATGCCAATAACCTCACCCAGTTGGACAATGGAGTCAGAATTCCTCCAAGGTGAGAGGCAGCAAAATGGAACTTTAGCACCTAAAACTGGCCAAAGGATTTTTCTACCTGTCCACTGAATTATCAGTTATATATGTTCTTATCAGTTGCCTTTTATAAAAATAAGCTCAAAAATTCTGTCTGGAATTATCTATACCTTTGTAGTATATGCTGACCGTGGCCAGTCCCCACCCCAGAGCCAAGCCCAGCCCCACCCTAAGGTATCTGATTGATTGCAGACACCTGCAGCTCTTTCTTAGGGGCTTTCTCTACCTGCCAGAGCCAGGTTGGCTGGTGCATGGGACAGTCGGAAATGCTGTGGAGTCATGCTCCCTCCTGTCCTCCTGGAATGGCCCCCAACCAGAGGCTGTGGGGTGGAAGGATGAATACCTAGACCCCCACCCTCAAGTGGGGTAACTGTCTCCTGGAGTTCCACAGCTGGTCTGAGCCCCACTGGCCCAGGGGGTCATCTGCTTGTTGACAGTCTCCGCCCTGGCTGCCTACCCTTTCAGTCTCTCTTCCCTCAACTCCCCTAGGGTGCTTCCTGGGATCACCTCCCTGACAAGCCATTTGCATTCAGATCATGTCTACCTCTAGGAGGATCCAGCTACAAAGACTTACAACAGTCTTTGGTTATCAGCTTTTGGCTGGAATGCTCTTTAGGCTTCATTGGAACCTCCTGTAATCAGAGGCAGGTGTTTTTCCAGAGGCAGGAGCTAGAGGGAAAGAGCAGATGGATTCAGAATGTGTCCTATCTGTTTGGACCCTGGCTGTGCTGCCTTCTGCTCTGTGTGGTCTTAGGGAAGGCTCCGTACCCTCTGTTCTCTTTATTAGTGGGGATGGTAATAATGGTGAAGAGTGTTTATTAGAATTGCATGGTAAGACTTCTGAAAAGCCCTTGCCCCATACCTGGCATTTAACCTTCATTTAAATTGTTAATGCAAAGAAAGAGGAAAACAATAGAAAGGGAAAGACTATAGATCTCTTGAAGAGATTTGGAGAGATCCAGGGTACATTTCACGCAAGGATGGACATGATAAAGGACAGAAACAGTAAGGACCTAACAGAAGTAGAAGAGATTAAGAAGAGATGGCAAGAATACACAGAAGAAGCATACAAAAAAGGTCTTAATGACTCGAGTCATCACAATGATGTGGTCACTCACCTGGAGCCAGACATCCTGGAGTATCAAGTCAAGTGGGCCTTAGGAAGCATTACTAGGAATGAAACTAGTAGAGGTGACAGAATTTCAGCTAAGCTATTTCAAATCCTAAGAGATGCTGCTGTTAAAGTGCTGCACTCAATATGTCAGCAAATTTGGAAAAGTCAGTAGTGGCTGCAGGTCTGGAGAAAGTCAGTTTTCATTCCAATCCCAAAGAAGGGCAATGCCAAAGTACGTTCAAACTACTGTACAGTTGTGCTCATCTCACACGCTAGCAAGGTTATGCTCAAAATCCTTCAAGCTAGGCTTCATTAGTACGTGAACCAAGGACTTCCAGATGTACAAGCTGGGTTTTGAAGAGACAGAGTAACCAGAGATCAAATTGCCAACATCTGTTGGATCATAGAAAAAGAGAATTCCAGAAAAACGTCTGCTTCATTGACTTTGAGGAAGCCTTTAACCTTGTGGATCACAACGAACTGTGGAAAATTCTTAAAGAGATAAGAATATCAGACCACCTTACCTGCCTCCTGAGAAATCTGTATGCAGGTCACAAAGCAACAGTTAGAACTGGACATGGAACAATGGACTGGTTCCCAATCGGGAAAGGAGTACATCAAGGAGTAATATTGTCATCCTACTTATTTAACTTATATGTAGAGTACATCATGCGAAATGCCAGACTGGATGAAGCACAAGCTGGAATCAAGATTGCTGGGAGAAATATCAGTAACCTCAGATATGCAGATGACACCACCCTTATGGCAGAAAGCGAAGAGGAACTTAGCCTCTTGAAGAGGGTGAAAGAGGAGGGTGAAAAAGCTGGCTTGAAACAACATTAAATAAACTAAGATCATGGCATCTGGTCCCATTGCTGCTAAGTCACTTCAGTCGTGTCCGACTCTGTGTGACCCCATAGACGGCAGCCCACCAGGCTCCCCGATCCCTGGGATTCTCCAGGCAAGAATACTGGAGTGGGTTGCCATTTCCTTCTCCAATGCATGAAAGAGAAAAGTGAAAGTGAAGTCGCTCAGTCTGTCTGACTGTTAGCGACCCCATGGACTGCAGCCCACCAGGCTACTCCGTCCATTGGATTTTCCAGGCAAGAGTACTGGGGTGGGGTGCCATTGCCTTCCCCGTCTGGTCCCATTACTTCATGACAAATGGAAGGGGGAAAAGTGGAAACAGTGACATTTTCTTTTCTTGGCCTCCAAAATCTGCAGATGGTGACTGCAGCCATAAAATTAAAAGACACTTGCTCCTTGGAAGAAAAGTTATGACAAGCCTAGACTCCATATTAAAAAGTAAAGACATCATTTTGCCAACAAATGTCCATATAGTCAAAGCTATAATCGTGTAGATGTGAGACTTGGATCATAAAGAAGGCTGAGTGCCAAATAATTGATGCTTTCGACCTGTGGTGCTGGAGAAGATTCTTCAGAGTCCTTTGGACTGCAAGGAGATGAATGCAGTCAATCCTCAAGGAAATTAACCCTGAGTATTCATTGGAAGGACTGATGCTAAAGCTCCAATCTTTGGCCACCTAATGCGAAGAGCTGACTCATTGGAAAAGACCCTGATGCCGGGATAGATTGAAGGCAAAAGGAGAACAGGAGCACAGAGGATGAGATGGTTAGACAGCATCACCAGCTCAATGAACATGAATTTGAGCAAACTCTGGGAGATAGTGGTGGATAAAGGAGCCTGGCGTGCGACACCCATGAGCTCACAAAGCGTTGGACATGACCTAGAGACTGAATAACAAAAACGAAGTGTTTTCCTTTCTACTTAGATTGTCAGTGTAGTAGAGTTTTGTTTACGCTAGTAGTGAAGCATTACTGCTAGTGGTTAATGCTTTAGAACCTCAGTTGTTTATACACATGGGATCTTTCATAATTTAAACTCACTCAGGCTTTGCTGTCTCTCATGTAAGGAGTTTGGAGGAAATGACCTCCTTTCCTACCCGCAGGTTCTGTGTCAGTTTTCTAAGGTAAAAGAGCTCTCTTGGAGGACCTGGCCCCCGTGTGAGTGCTCCTTCCGCTCTGGAATGGGTCTCTGTTATTCCACTGACCGTCTCCTGTGAACCCACTCCCCCCACAACTTGAGACACCCCTTTTTCTTAGATGTTGGTTTTCTCATCATGCCTCGTGCTGTGGTTGTGCTGACTGTCCTCTGATGACTTCACAGTGGTTGGAAGTGTGCCAGGTGCGACCTCCGGGAGAACCTCTGGTTGAACCTGACTGATGGCTCCGTGCTGTGTGGGAAGTGGTTCTTTGACAGCTCCGGGGGCAACGGGCATGCGCTGGAGCATCACAGAGACACAGGCTACCCCCTTGCTGTGAAACTGGGGACCATCACTCCGGATGGGGCTGGTGAGTTTGCCTTTACCAACCCAGGCACCTGCAGTGGCTCCCACTTGGATTGGCCAGTGCCTTCATCTCTGGGACTGGAGGCCATAAGCTCTGGACTAAGGCAGCCCAGGCATGAATCCTGATTCTACCTCTTACTAGCTGTGAGATCTTGGGTCAGCCTCTGGTTCCTCATCTTGAGGATAATCATGGTATCTCCCTCATGGGTTTGCCAAGGTGCATAAGCATTTAGCCTAGTACCCACAGTAGAGTCTTGGTAAAAGTTTTTTGCTTTTGTATCTTTCTGTATATCCCTTGGATAATGGCTCAGCGGGAAAGAATCCACCTGCCAGTGTAGGAAACGCAGGTTCGATCGCTGGGTCAGGAAGATCCCCTGGAGAAGGAAATGGCAACCCACTCCCGTATTCTTGCCTGGGAAATCCCACGGACAGAGGAGTCTGGTGGGCTCCACTCCACGGGGTCACAAAAGAGTTGGACATAACTGCGCGACCAAAAAACAAAGAGGACAGGAGGAGGAATCAGGACTTATGAAGTAAATGTGCGTAATCAGACTCCCCGTTAGAATAGTAGGGGTTCGAAAGCCTAGAGTCCATTGGGGGATTAGTGTCATTATGGAGTAGATGGTTGTTCAGGATACTGGATGTTCAGACCCCTTGACATCAGTGGGCAGTGATTGTGTCCAGTGCAGCAAAGGGTTAGAAGTGGTCCCTACCGATCCTCTTTGTGTTCTCCCACTGTACGTTAGCTTTTAGCCATGTTTGTACAGTTAATTCCTTCTACCATTGGGTGAGGGAACAGAGAACTTATATCAGGATTGATAATGAGAAAATTAAACACTGAGCTGTGGTCATCGGAACCCATCATCTCAGTGTCACTGACAACATTTATGAAGCACCGACCTGGACCCATACTCAGGTCAGTCTTCTCCATCTGTCCAGGTGTGAAGTCTCTATTTCTTCTCTACTTTAAGGTAAGATGATCTTTTTTTATGGACAAATATAGACATTTGTCTTTTCTTCTCTGTTACCTTTCTCTGACTGAATTTTGTTTGTTGTTGTTGTTTTTAGTTGTGTCTCTTAGTTTATCTCTGTTACGTAGATAAAACCAGTTGTGTCTGGACTGTAGCCTGCCAGTTGGATTTGGGGTGACATTGCTCTGTTGGATGACCGATGTACATGGTAATCATCACAGTCCTTGTAGGGGCTCCAGAGAGAAGGGTTCATAACAGAGGCATTCTGTTGGGTACAGTTGTAAGGGGAGGATAATTCAGATGTTTCCTCTTTTGGTGCTATTTTAAAGATGCAGGGCCTTTTTAAAAAATTGAAGTATAGTTGATTTACAGTGTTCGTTTTGGGTATACAGCAAAGTGATTCTTTTTTTTTTCTAGATTCTTTTTCAGATTCTTTTCTACTGTAAGTTATTATAATACATTGAATATAGTTCCCTGCGCTATACAGTGGTCCTTGTTGCTGATCTATTTTATATACAGTAGATTGTATCTGTTAATCCCAAACTTGTATCTGCTAACGAAAGCAAACTTTGGTAACCATAGATTTGTCTTCTATGTCTGTGAGTATGTTTCCGTTTGGAAATAAGTTCATTTGTGTCATCTAATTCCACATGCAATGATATGTGATATTTGTCTTCCTCTTTCTGGCTTGGAATGGTAATCTCTAGGTCCAGCCATGTCGTTGCAGATGGCAATATTTCATTCTTTTCATGGTGAAAATAGATCAGGATTTGATTCCTGTTTATCTTATGCAGAGTTGGTTTTAATGCAAATAATTATTTTCAGTCTAATTATCCTATTAGTTTATTGTTGTTGCTGCTGCTGTTCAGTCGCCAAGTTGTGTCTGACTATTTGCAACCCTGTGGACTGTTGCACGCGAGGCTTCCCTGTCCTCCACTATCTCCTAAAGTTTGCCCAAGATATTAGTTTATGGAATGTATCAATTCTATTTTTGTATCTTTTAAATCTGTTTAATAGATTGCTGCTGCTGCTGCTGCTAGGTCGCTTCAGTCGTGTCCGACTCTGTGTGACCCCATAGACAGCAGCCCACCAGGCTCCCCCATCCCTGGGATTCTCCAGGCAAGAACACTGGAGTGGGTTGCCATTTCCTTCTCCAATGCATGAAAGTGAAAAGTGAAAAGTGAAAATGAAGTTGCTCAGTCGTGCCTGACTCTTAGCTGCGTGTAGCTTAATATTTATTTAAAAACCAAATAAATTAATGAAAACATGAAGTTTCTTTAAATGGGCTTTGTGGATGTTGAGGCCCAGGAGGGCAGGGTTTCCTCTGTCCGGGGCAGGTGGCTGCCTCCTTATGAAGGTACTCCTGTTGACAGCCCATCTTCCATACTCGTTAGGCTCCCTGAGGAGCTAATTCAACTCACAAGAGCCAGAATCTTAAAGTCAGGGAGTTTATTTTTTAGTTTCTAATGAGAACCACAACTGCCTGTAAGTGGGATGTTTACGTCAACTTGACCAGTACATTCCTTCCCTGTGGGAAGCTGAATTATATTTAGACTATTGCTTAGTGAACATGGAATCTAGGCAGGTTGTGAACTCAGATACTTAATGGTGCTATGATCCAGTCATCCTGGTTTCCTTCTCCCCAACAAGGATATACCTGTTCAGTGAGAAACTCCTACTCATCTTGACATCTCAGTCTAGAATTAGTTCTTCCAGGAAGCCGTGATCCCCCAGTCATGGCCATTGTGGTGGCTGGGTAATAAAAGTGGGCCCCCTATCAAATTCCACTCTGGTTCCATGGGTACAGCAGCAAACAAAATAAGAAACAGATCACCATACAAACAAATGAAGCGCTGTCCTCTGTGGGAGGAGACATTCTTTGGCAGATTGAGGTTGAGGTTGGTGGAAGGGAATGAAAAAAGTTGGAGGCAGGCGAGGGTGTTTTTTTTTTTCTCATCATGGAAATTAGTTTACCTAAGAAGAAGCCTCACAACCTTGGTGATTGCAGGAGGGTCTTCTGAGATGGCCACGGTGAAACAAATCAGTGCCATTTGTGGCGGGGGGGGCGGGCGGGGGGCTCTGAAGAGCTCCAGTACCATTGTCCTTTCTGTCTCAGAGCAGACAAGAATTCAGTGAGAGCAAAGTGGTGGATAAGAAGTGATTTATTAGAGTAGGGTACTTGTGAAACTTACAAGTGGGTGGGCAAGAAATGCTGTGTCCTGAGAACTTAGTGGGCTGCAGCTTTATGATCAAAGGAAAAGTGGGGAGGGAGAGAAGACCTTTCTCTTTCTTGAACAGATACCAAGTTTCCATCATCAGTTCCTCCCCCAGGTAGGGCCGGGCAGCTTGCTTGTCCCTCTGTGGTCAGGCCAGGATTGCCATATAGAATTTTGGAAAAATATTTTCAAGTTTTGGTACAATGAGGGTTTTTCATTTTGAAAAGTCACCTTTCCATACATAATTACTTTTGTGTGTGTGTGCACATAACTTGTTCTAGGGATCATTAATTTACTGAGTTCACTGGGTAGGATTTTGGGACTCATGCCACCATTGTTTTATTGTTTTGGGGCATGTCCCTTGCTTCTGTTGCATGGGTTTTTTGGTAAACAAGCCTGCTTGGTTTTGTGGTTAAGCAAACCTGCTTTCTTGAGTAATCATTAACTTACGGGGGTCTCCCATATTTTTTACTTACAATTCCCCAGTGGGACTAACTATTTAACCATCAATTTTGTCCCATCATTCTGTTCCTATCAGTGACAGCTGTGAAGTCACCTATCCCCCTGACTCTGCCCAGTTCGGCAGCATCTCAAGGTGGCTTTTCTTACTTGGTCATCTTTACCCCTGACCTGGGCATCAGTCCAAGGATTTGGAATCAGGATTGACTACTTCATTTTAGTTTTGACCTGGCTTGTACCCCTCTGTGTGCTTCTCTGCTGCTCCACTGTGGCACTTTTCATAAGACAGCAGACCCTGAACAACAGTCTTGTTCACTGTCTTATCTCTAGCATCCAGCAAAGTCCCTCACACATAGTGGGTGTCAGTATTTGTGGAGTAAACAGATGGAGGAAGGCAGACACACCAATAAAATTTGTTCCTCTGATTTACCCTTTTTTCTTATTCTTCGTGTCTCTTTTACTGGCATCTCTTTCCTCTTACTTGCTTTTGTTTCCTGACCACAGTCTAGATTCCGTTTGGTCTGGGATTTATGCTGTCTAAGGTGATAGTACACACCTCTGACCTCATTCATTTTGTGTTTGGCTTTCTAGGTCAATTGCTGGAGCATTCTCTTGCTTCTCTTCTTTTCCTGTCTGTGGAAGGTACTCTGTGGGCTCAAATAGAAACTCATGGTAAAGAGAGACAGTTTGGGTGAACAGATCACACATACTCTGGAGAGACCCTTTCCTCTGTGGCTTATGACTTGGTGTTTGACCAACAGTTCTGTTTTTCTCTCCATTTGAGTTGTGAGAACAGAGCAGTGAAGCCAGCTTCTATGGTTTTATTAGTCTTTCTAAAACACCAGAGCTTTCTGAAGTATATCTTTACCTCTCTCTCCTTCTTCTTTCCTGTGTGGGGATCTGCAGGCAAGATCTGGACTTCTGCCACTTTCTGGGGCTAAGAAAGAGAGCTGAAAGTCACATGAGTAAACCATAGCCAAGAAGACATCTGTGGAGGTCTGTGATACCAAACCAGCATTCTTCTAAGACTATTTGCAATAGTAACATTTCAACTTATGAGGGCAGGGGCCTCGCTTATATTATTTCTTATTGTATCCTCAATATCTGTACACATTTGGTATTCAGTATTTATTTGTTGACTACATTGAATGAATGAATGAGTCAGTGAATCCATATGAGTGAACAAGGATGACCAGTGGTTCAGTTCAGTTCAGTTGCTCAGTTGTGTCTGACTCTTTGCGACCCCATGAATTGCAGCATGCCAGGCATCCCTGTCCATCATCTCCCAGAGTTCACTCAAACTCACGTCCATTTAGTCAGTGATGCCATCCAGCCATCTCATCCTCTGTTGCCCCTTTTCCTCCTGCCCTCAAATCCCTCCCCCCATCAGAGTCTTTTCCAATGAGTCAACTCTTCGCATGAGGTGGCCAAAGTACTGGAGTTTCAGCTTTAGCATCATTCCTTCCAAAGAACACCCAGGGTTGATCTCCTTTAGGATGGACTGGTTGGATCTCCTTGCAGTCCAAGGGACTCTCAAGAGTCTTCTCCAACACCACAGTTCAAAAGCATCAATTCTTCGGTGCTCAGCTTTCTTCACAGTCCAACTCTCACATCCATACATGACCACTGGAAAAACCATAGCCTTGACTAGACAGACCTTAGTCGGCAAAGTAATGTCTCTGCTTTTGAATATACTATCTAGGTTGGTCATAACTTTTCTTCCAAGGATNAAGAGTCTTCTCCAACACCACAGTTCAAAAGCATCAATTCTTCGGTGCTCAGCTTTCTTCACAGTCCAACTCTCACATCCATACATGACCACTGGAAAAACCATAGCCTTGACTAGACAGACCTTAGTCGGCAAAGTAATGTCTCTGCTTTTGAATATACTATCTAGGTTGGTCATAACTTTCCTTCCAAGGAGTAAGCATCTTTTAATTTCATGGCTGCAGTCACCATCTGCAGTGATTTTGGAGCCCAGAAAAGTAAAGTCTTACACTGTTTCCACTGTTTCCCCATCTATTTCCCATGAAGTGATGGGACCAGATGCCATGATCTTTGTTTTCTGAATGTTGAGCTTTAAGCCAACTTTTTCACTCTCTACTTTCACTTTCATCACGAGGCTTTTTAGTTCCTCTTCACTTTCTGCCATAAGCGTGGTGTCATCTGTATATCTGAAGTTATTGATATTTCTTCCGGCAATCTTGATTCCAGCTTGGGCTTCTTCCATTCTAGCGTTTCTCATGATGTACTCTGCATATAAATTAAATAAGCAGGGTGACAATATACAGCCTTGACGTACTCCTTTTCCTATTTGGAACCAGTCTGTTGTTCCATGTCCAGTTCTAACTGTTGCTTCTTGACCTGCATATAGGTTTCTCAAGAGGCAGGTCAGGTGGTCTGGTATTTCCATCTCTCTCAGAATTTTCCACAGTTTATTGTGATCCACACAGTCAAAGGCTTTGGCATAGTCAATAAAGCAGAAATAGATATTTTTCTGGAACTCTCTTGCTTTTTCCATGATCCCAGTTGTACACTACTTCTAATAGCATACTACCCTATAGAAATATTTGTAATATTTGTAATCTTTGGCAATTAGTTGTAAAACATTTTTTTCCATCAAAAGATAATAAATTTGGAAAAATATTACTAGAAAAACAGAAAACAAAAGGAACCTCATTGGAGAGAAGAAATTATCACCACTTTTATATATAATTCCTTACAGATTCTCAGTCTTGGTCTCAGTCTTAGCCTCCATCTTTATAAGTTTTATAAGTTTTCTTTCATTACTTTTGAAACTTAGTACGCATACTATTTTATTTTTAAAAAAAATTTTATTGAAGTATAGTTGATTTACAATGTTGTGTTAATTTCTGCTGTTTAGTAGAATTTTTGATTCAATTGTACATATGTATATTATTTTTTTCCGTTATGGTTTATCACTGGATATTGATTATAGTTTCCTGAATGTACATACTATTTTCTAACATGCTTATCACATCAATTCATGCTGGAAAATTTTTTTTTCCCTTTAAATATTACCTTTATTCGTTCATTGACTCATATGGGTCAAGGCTGGGTTGTAGATTGAAGTAAAAGTTACATATAGTAAGTGGAACCTTTTAAATATTTTAGGTAATGAATTTTAAAAATATATAGCTCCCTAATCATTACCTTCACTATAAAGACTGAACATTTCCATATCCTCACAAAATTCCTTTGTGATCTTTCTTAGTAAAACTTCTTATTCCTAGGCAGCCAGAGATCTTCTTTCTGTCATTTTAATTCAGTAAATTTTTTCTTAAATCTTTTTGCTTCTATGGATCTCTCTACGCTCTCCATGGCTTCATTTGTCATTTAACTTGAAACAATGACTGGTTTACTTCTAAAGTTAAGTGTAGTTACTCATGAAACTCTGCTTAGGCTATTCCTAGGAGGATCTTGCTTGGAGAATCCCATGGATGGGGGAGCCTGGTGGGCTGCTGTCTGTGGGGTCACACAGAGTCAGACATGACTGAAGTGACTTAGCAGGAGGATCTTTCTATGAACTTCCTGTTTCTTAGCTTCTAGTTTTTAAGTCAAGGTTGGAGTTGGGGAGATTAATACTTGTCAGGCTGTGCTTATTTGCTGCAGTAGTTTCTGATTTAAGACTTGAGTTTGCTAAGCTGAAGATGGAGATAAAGTAAATATCCTAATGAAAAATGTGTAAGGATTTTCAGTCCCCAAGTCTTCTTCAAATATTTTTTCTGTGACTACGTGTCACTTATAAATTCTTCATGATTGCCAAGTTTAAGGATCACAGTTCAATTTTAGCTTTCTTGTGTGTTACTCACTAAACTGTTTTTGTCATTGGGGTAAGTAACTGACTAAATCATGTCATATTTTGGGGGCAGTTAATGACCGGAGATAGGAAATGTTAATTTCTCACACAGGCAGGAGGCTAATAGCTTAAGAACCATATAATTTTATGTGATTTTCACTTATTTCAAAATCCTAGACCAGTGCCAATGGTACATTTCTATCAATCTTGTAATTTTCTCTTGGGGCTCTGATAAGTAGAGGCTTAAAGTCTTTAAGTCTTCAAAACTATCTCACTGTTGTTTAGTCACTTAGTTGTGTCTGACTCTTTGTGACCCGATAGACTACAGCCCGCCAGGCTTCCCTGTCCTCCACCATCTCCCAGAGCTCGCTCAAACTCATGTCCGTTGAGTCGGTGATGCCATCCAACCATCTCGTCCTCTGTCGTCCCTTTTTCCTCCTGCCTTCAGTCTTTCCCAGCATCAGGGTCTTTTCTAATGAGTCAGCTCTTTGCATCAGGTGGCCAAAGTATTGGAGCTTCAGCATCAGTCCATTCAGTGAATATTCAGGATTGATTTCCTTTAGGATTGACTGGTTGGATCTCCTTACAAGTCCAAGGGACTCTCAAGAGTCTTCTCCAACACCACAGTTCAAAAGAATTAATACTCTTTGGTGCTCAGCTTTCATTATGGTCCAACTCTTATATCCATACATGATTACTGGAAAAACTATAACTTTGACTATAGAAAGCTTTGTTGGCCAAGTAATATCTCTGCTTTTTAATATGCTGTCTGGGTTTGCCATAGCTTTTCTTCCAAGGAGCAAGCGTTGTTTAATTTTATGGCTGCAGTCACCATCTGCAGTGATTTTGAAGCTCAAGAAAATAAAGTCTGTCACTGTTTCCATTGTTTCCCCATGTTTTTCATGAAATGATGGGACCAGATGCCATGATCTTCATTTTTTGAATGTTGAGTTTTAAGCCAGCTTTTTCACTCTTCTCTTTCAGTTTCATCAAGAGTCTCTTTAGTCTCTTCGCTTTCTGCCATAAGGGTGGTATCATCTGCATATCTGAGGTTATTGATATTTCTCCCGGCAATCTTGATTCCAGCTTGTGCTTCATCCAGCCCAGCATTTCACCTGACGTACTCTGCATAGAAGTTAAATAAGCAGGGTGACAATATACAGCCTTGACGTGCTCCTTTCCCAATTCGGAACCAGTCTGTCCATTTCTGTTGCTTCTTGACCTGCATACAGGTTTCTCAGGAGGCAGGTAAAGTGAAGGTGAAAGCTGCTTAGTTGTGTCCGACTCTTTGTGACCTCATAAACTATACAGTCTATGGAATTCTCCAGGCCCGAATACTGGAGTGGGTAGTGTTTTCCTTCTCCAGGGGATCTTCCCAACCCAGGGATCGAACCCAGGTCTCCCACATCGCAGGTGGATTCTTTACCAACTGAGCTATCAGGGAAGCCCTAGGAGGTAGGTCAAGTGGTCTGATATTCCCATCTCTTGAAGAATTTTCCACAATTTGTTGTGATCTACACTGTCAAAGGCTTTGGCATAGTCAATGAAGCAGAAATAGATGTTTTTCTGGAACTATTTTGCTTTTTCTATGACCAAAAGGATGTTGGAAATTTAATCTCTGGTTCCTCTGCCTTATCTAAATCCAGCTTGAACATCTGGAAATTCTTAGTCTGTCTACTCCTGAAACCTTGCTTGGAGAATTTTGAGCATTACTTTGGTTTCATGTGAGATGAGTGCAGTTGTGCGGTAGTTTGAACATTCTTTGTTCAACTAGAAATTCTCACTAGTTTAAATAATGACCAAATTTAAAGTGCATGGAAAGTGTCATTTCTACCTTCTAGCCAATATTTGAGTGGTACTTTACTGTCATGTGTTGTAGATTGAAGATATAGTTATTGCAGTTGTTTTAAGTTATTAGTTCAAGGAATTTTTTTTTTTTAATAAACATTTGGGAAATTTTTTTCTTAATTGGCCTGGGGATTTTATCTTTTGTATTTACTTTTGAGTGCACTGAATTATATTTAGAAAAGAATATAGATGAAGGCTTCTATCCATAAGTTGAAATGGATGCCTAGGGGAAGAGGTATAGAAGAGAAAGCTATACAATGTTTAATCTGTTAATAATAGAAAGACGACTTTTTTTTGGTGGCAGTGAATCTCCATGTATCTGGCTTTGGGTCAGCGGGTCACCATAGTTCTATATATCACTTTCTTTTCCTCCTCCTGGTATTGTTCCAGAGAGCAGGCAACTCCTTGAACAATCTTATCTTTGGCTGCTGTAAAGAATAATATCTTTATATCTATTTTCACATTTTGTTTTTCCAGTTTTAGAGTGAAGAAATTGTGGGGGTTTTGCTTTTGTTTTTTGGCTGAACCACGTGGGATCCTAGTTTCCCAGCCAGGGATTGGCCCCGTGCCCCCTGCATTGGAAGGGCAGAGTCTTAAACCACCGGACCACCACCAAAGCCCCCAGATTGTGTTTTTTGTCTTTGTCTTCCTGTTCAGGGCCTCGGAGGGTGCCTCACTGAGTCTTGGTCTCCTAAGAGATCTGAATAGAAAGGACTGGGCCAGGAGTCAGACTACTTGGGTTTGTGCCACATGTGGGGTTTGAGACAAATGATTTAACTTTTCTAAGTCTCGTTTCCTCGTGTGCAAAATGGGCCTGAAGACGTTTCCCTCTTCCCTGTCGCACTGCCATGTGAGGACAGATAAGGCGGTGGTTTGGGTAGCTTTTGAAAACGCTACACAGTGCTTCTCAAACTTTACTGTGTGTGCGGGGATCTCGTTAAAATGCAGGTTCTTGTTTAGTACGTCTGGGGGAGTCCGAGATTATGCGTTTCTAATGAGCTTTCAGGCATTGCTGCTGCTTTGAAATCATACCCTACACTTGGAGAAGCTGGGTTCAGTCTGAAGCCTTATGTGGTCAGGTGGCAGATGAGGGTCCTGAGGAGAGAAGTGGCCCCCTTCAGCACACAGCTTCCCAACACCAGAGTCCTGTGAGTTACAGACAAGCCTGTCGACAAGCTGATTTCTCGGATCCTGGGCTCCGTGCAGCCTCCTGAGTTACCCCGCTGTATCAGACGCATCATCGCCTCCCATGTGCTGTGGGGTGGGCACGTTTGGGGAGCACTGCAGTCTTCAGAGACCTCTCACCAGCTCTCTGAGGTGTGGACACTGGGGAGGAGGGGAGGAGGGGGCAGATGGAGGTGCAAGGTCGTGTGGTGGTAGCTCTGAGACTACAGAGGGTTCCACGGGCAGAATTTCGTTTTGTCCTGGACCTCACACCCCAGTCCAGCCATTCGGAGAGCCCGAGGTCCTGTGCTTTCCCTGTTCTTCACTGGTTCCCCCCAGGGTGGCAGGCGGTGTCACCGTCTCCTCCCTCATACTTCCCTCCTCCTGAGCTTATAAACATGCCCCTGGGGTTAGAACAGTCAGTGTTAGGCATTTATATTTGTCTAGTTTTAAGTTATTTTAGCTTTAGACACTGTCTTCTTTTTCTTGTTTCAGAAATCCTTTATAAAATTACTTTCTGAAATGTCAAAAGGATTGATATATAGATATATTTACAAAAATACCCGTTGATTATGCTTATTATCATCTATCTGCCCCCCCCAGTTGAAACTCACAAGTTTTTTGTTTGTTCATTGATGCATCCCAAGCCCAGTGCATAGGAGGAGCTTGGTGGGTGCGTGTTGAATATTGAATAACTTGATTGCAGATCTTAGTGCTTATTTTCTTTTCACCTTCTAGATGTTTATTCTTTCCAAGAAGAGGAAGCTGTTTTGGACCCTCATTTGGCCAAGCACTTAGCACATTTTGGAATTGACATGCTTCATATGCATGGGGTGAGAAAGGTCTCCTTTTGTCTCTATTCCCACCTTGCAGGGAAACTGTTTGGTTTATTTATATAATTCTTATCATATACATCTTCTTTTATAGGTTTTAGATTTTAATGTTTGCATTTACTTCTCAAACTTAATTAGCATTTTCTTTTGGTTATCAGTTTACTTAGAGTTTTAAAATTTTATAATGAACATGGCACTTCATCAAGTACCATTTTGTTTTAGTTGGAGTTTACTTGCAAAATTTTTGTCTCCTTTGATGGAGAGTTGCATGAATCATTTTTTGTTCACTAAAGGCAGAAGGTACGGGGAGATGACCTTTAAAATGATTTGTGACCAACATCACTTTAATTAATTTCAGGAAGGGAAGGAGAGCTTGTTGGGGGTGTGTGGAAAGAGTAAACCAGTAGATTATTTATTGTTGGTGGAAACCCTGTGCCTCATTTTGTATTGTGTTTTCAGGCTGGTGTTGTGAGTGTAATATTTGACCCTATGAGGAGCCGGTTAAACGTGCATGTTTTGCTTTAGCCCAGGCCATCTCCCTTTCCTCACTTTCTCCTTCTAATTCCTCTGTCTCCCTCATGTCACTTTTTAATTTATTTTCTCTGCTCTTCTTTAAACCTCCCTCCTACGTTGAGCTTCTCCCGAGCCCCATGGGTTTATTCCACTTTCCTCTCCAACTGTCTTGCTTTTTGTCTGCTGTGTTGTATTGTATCTGCCTTCTTTTTTTATTGATTCCTGTTTGTCTTCTTCCTCCTCCAGTCCCCTTTCCTCCTGGTCTTTGTCTCTTTTCCTGTTAAATCTTTTAAATGTAGTCATTTATTAAATTATGGAAAGCTACACCTAACATAAAACGTACTATTTTAATGATTTTTAAGCGTACAGTTCGGTGGCACAAAGTCCATTTGCCTTGTGCAACCATCACTATCTCAGTCGCTTTTAATGAGGTTGTTTATTTCTCTGTTTAACTGAGGGGAAAGGCAGAAACCTCTATTGCTGTTAGAAATAATTCGTGGGATGTGATCTTGGAATGACAGTCATCATCAAAGTTGTATTTCTTCCCTGACCTTGCCCCAGACAGAGAATGGGCTCCAGGACAATGACACCAAGCCACGGGTCAGCGAGTGGGAGGTGATCCAGGAGACGGGGACAAAGCTGAAGCCCATGTACGGCCCAGGGTACACGGGTCTCACAAACTTGGGCAATAGCTGCTACCTCAGCTCTGTGATGCAGGCCATCTTCAGCATCCCAGAGTTCCAGAGAGCGTAAGTGTCCCGACCTGGGCATGCAGACCGCCCCACGTCTCCTCTGCCTGCTCAGGCAGTGTGTACCGGGGAAGCCCTTCCTCACCGACGCTGGGACGTTTCGCCACGTTTGTGCTGGGACTTCCCGCATGAAGGCGGGTGAGAACGCTTGAAGTGTTATAGGGATTGCATGAGATAAGGAGAGGTTTGTAAATCGAAAAACATCCGACAGGGATTTGTCACATTAATAATGGCTTCTGTTTTTAACCTGGAGAAGGAAATGGCAACCCACTCCAGTCCTCTTGCCTGGAAAATCCCGTGGACGGAGGATCCTGGTAGGCTACAGTCCATGGGATCGCAAAGAGTTGGGCACGACTGGGCAACTTCACTTTCACTTCACTTTCTGTTTTTAAACCTGCAACCTCTATGCCGAAAACACTAGTCATTAATCTTCATAGCAAACCTGCCTCATCTCTCCCTCTACACGCAATAGGAGAGGTTCGCTGATCTCTTTGGGCAATGGTGAATGAGTGGAGTTTCTTAGAGAATTTAGGTTTTTTGCTGCTCAAACTGTGGTTTGTAGATGGTGCTGGTCCTTGGACTACTGAAAATGGACCTGTAATGGGATAGGTATGGCAATTGAGAGTGGGCATTGAGAAACTGTAGTAATTTGACTTTGCCATTTCTTAATAAGTGGCATTTCGTTTTTCAAATACAGCTGACCCTTGAACAACTTGAGTATGAACTGCACAGGTCCACTTATATGTGGATTTTTTTTCAGTAAATACGTATTACAGTACTGTTGGGTTGACCAAAATGTTCATTCGGGTTTTTCTAAACCATCTTATAGAAAAATCCTAATGAACTTTTTCCAACCCAGTACATGATCGGCTGTTGGTTGAAACCATGGTTGTGAAGGAACTGTGAATTCAAAGGATTGACTATAAAGTTATGCATGGAATTCCAATTGTCTGGAAGGTTGTTGCCTCTAACTCTCGTGTTGTTCGGGGGTGAACTCTAATTTATTTTTATTGTATTTTTAAGGATTTCATCTATATGATTTGAAATCAACAAACAAGCTGGCCCTTCACCATAGGTAACTGGGAGGCATTGACTGAGGGCAACTCCTAACTATGCCTGTACAGGCTGCCTGCTTTCTCCCTCGGCCAGGGAGGGAGAAGGGCTGTGTCTCTGGGCGTTGTCTTCCTTAAACTGTGCTTAGCACAGGGAGCCACAGAGACCAGCAGCTGTAGGTCATGGGCAGCTGCTGTCTAAGTTTAGGAAATAATACGTAGTGTTTCCCAGAGCAGGTAGGTTTCGACCTTGGTTCAAGTACCGAAGAGGACACATGTGTGCTAAGACAAGCTGATGGACAGATAGCATACTAGGAGCAGCACAGGGCGATTTTTTTACCCACAAAGAGTTGGATGCTAATGATTTTAATGGTGGTCGTGTGTTCAGTTGAGTTCAACTCTGGGACCCCATGGGCTGTAGCCCACCAGGTTCCTCTATCCGTGGAGTTCTCCAGGCAAGAATACTGCAATGGGTTGCCATTTCCTCACCCAGGGGATCTTCCTGACCCAGGGACTGAACCTGTATCTTCTGTGTCTCTGGCATTGCAGGTGGATTCTTTACCATTGAGCCATCAGGGAAGAAGCCCTTAATGATAGTTATTAAAAATATATCAAATATTCTTTTCCTTCCTCTTTTGATACTTAAAATCTTACTTCTTCTTACTGTTTCTGGCTTTGGAAATTTCTGGTCAGTTGTCCATGTCAGGTTTTCATTTTTTCATCCAGCCAATAAAGAGTGGGTTCCACTCTGCTCAGCAGGGTGCTGGGTGTGGGGGGTTCAGTGGTAAATAAGACCTGGTGCCCAGCCCCACTTGGGGAAATAGACCTTAAAGAAGTGTAGACAGTCCCTGATTTAAGATGATTCAGCTTAAACTTGACGATGGTGCAGAAGTGCTGTGTATTCAGTAGAAACTGTACTTTGAATTTTGCATTTTGCTTTCGGCTAGTTTTCCTGGGCTAGTGACAGGTGGTACATACGCTCTTGTGATGTTGGGCAGGCAGCAGCCACAGCTCCTGGTCAGGTAGAAGAACCTGAGGGTAAACAACCATCACAACCACTTTGTACCCAGATAGCCTTTCTGTTCTGCACTTTCAGTACAGTATTCAGTAAGCTACAGCAGATAATCAACACTTTATTATCAAGTAGGCTCTAAGTAATTAGATGATTTAGCCAACAGTGGGCTAATGTAAGTGATCTGAGTACATTTAAGGTAGGCTAGGTTAAGCTTCAGTGTTTGTTAGGTTAGGTATTATGAATGCACTTTTTTTTATATTTTAAAAATTTTATTTTATTTTTTAAAATATGAATGAATGTCCATAATACCCTAAGATTTGAAAATTATTGAAAAAGTTTTATTGGAGTACAGTTGATTTACAATGTAGTATTAATTTCATGTGTATGAATCAGTTATACATACACATATATTCTTTTTTTTTTTTTTAGATTCTTATCCCATATAGGCCATTACAGAGTACTGAGTAGAGTTCCCTGTAAGTGCATTTTCAGTTTATATCATCAGTTTATGATGGGGTTATTGGAATGTAACCCCATCCTTTGTTGAGGAGTATCTCTAATTGTAAGAACAACTACATGATTTTAAATATGGTACACTCCATGAAGAAAAAGGAAAGGAGGTAGTAAGGGAGGATTTCTTTGAAGAAAGAACACACAAAGGGATACTCAGTTTGACTGCTGTGCAGAAGTGGAGACAGGGTTTTTGAGAAAAGGAGGAGCAAGTTTGAAGCTCTGAGATGGGAAAGCCTTTTCAAACATATGCATCGTGCATTGCATGATTTTTATAAATTCTTACCCATGTCTCATACTTGTATTATCATTTGATTTGGGAATAATGTAGCTTCATCTTATCTGTCTTATGCTCCAAGATTTTTTTTTTTAAACTATTGAAGAAAAGTTGTTATGGTAGGTGTTGTATAATTATTATTTCTTTTAAACTCGAATGAAAGAAACTTGTATTCTTTTGTCACAAAGCCCAACAACATTTTTTAGTGCTTTACTGTCTATGGTTTTTGAAAATATTTTCTACACATCAAAGTTTGATAAATAATCTTCTGAATTTTTCTTCAATGAAAAAAACATACCTCAAGTCTATATTTTGGATTTAAGAGTTGAATCTCTTACCGAGTCTTGTTTCAAGTGTTTTAGAATTTTGTAGTATCTAATATCTTATATTTTATTTCCTGAACATTTGTTGTGTATATCAGAACATGAGCAACTTACTATTCTTACTTGTCTTTTGGTTCTTTAACAAATATCACTGGGCTGAAATGCTTGCTCGTCAAACTCCTTTTTCCCAGCAGGACTAACTCAGTGGAGCGGTCTCTCCGTTTTGTAAGTAGAAAGAATGACTCACAGAGAGATTAAGTGACTTACACGCAACCACAGTATAATTTGGGAACATCAGCAGGACTCCTTGATACCCTGTGTGCCACTGAACAAATCTAAATAAATTGGTGTACAAATTGAATGACAACAAGGGTGGATTTTTAGATAGCAAACATGTTTTTTTGTTTTGAAAACCACTAGATTACAAATTGAAGATATGAGTACTTTAAAAATTATCCAACATTACTGCTGTCTTTTAATTTTCTTGTAATAGAAGATATTCCTAGTTGATGAGAAAAAGAATATAAATTTGTAGCAAAATGGACTTTTCTGAAATCAAAGATTTATCCCTTTAAACTTTATTCTTCTCCATCAGCCTTGACAGAAAGCCTAAGCTTTTCACTAATGTTTATCTTACCAGTTTTTTTTTTTTTTTTTTTTTTGGTCTTGTTAGGTTTTGAGGTATGCTAAAGACCAGATTTTAAGATAGCTAATATTGATAATGTATGTCAAGTTGTATATTAAGAATTCGCTCTTACACTGAGTATAGTTTGGTTCCAAAGTTTGGTTTATGTATTATTGGATTTTGGTCCTTTGAAAATTTCTAGATGGAATTATTGTCCTTGTGATGTAACCAGAAGCCATTTGAATGGGACTTTTCCAGAGATGTGGTGCTCTGTTAATTTTGATATTGATATATAACCTGGGATACAAATTCTGAGTTTGTTGTCAGCAGTTGCCTGGAAGTTTCTAGTAGCTGAAGGATCTAATTAGAGGTTATTACCAACTACAGTGTATTATGGTTCTCTGCCAAGGCTTTACTGCTTTAATGCCTATTCTCTTGGGTTATTTAGTAGTCGGTTATGGAAATTGGTTATGTGATTATGATATGAATATATTCATTCAACAGATATTTATTGAGTGCCTTTACATGTTAGATATGGTTCTAGTGGTAGGGATGTAATTTAGATAAAGTCTCTGCCTTCATGGAGATTATATTCTAGTATGTTATCTCTAGAAAGAAAATAAATAAGAACATAAATTGTATACTTGCAAATAGTGATACAAGCCAGGAAGAAAGTTAGCCAGGGTCAGGAACTCGAAAGGGTAGGGAGATGGGGAGGTGGCTTTAAATCAGACCTGCAAAAGAACGATGATCTTTAGAGAAAGTGTTCCAGGAAAGAGACAGCAGGATGGCATGACTCTGAAACAAGAGCGAGCTTGGTATGCCCTGGGCAGCAAAAAGGGGAAGTGGCTGGGGTGTTGTGGGGTGGGAGAAAGGGGTGGGAATGAGGTCAGAGAAGCAGGCAAGGCAGGTGCAGGAAGGGGCAGGAAAAGAGATCTGTTTCTGGATTCGTCTTTCTAAAACTTCTAGGCTCAGAGAATCTAAGTTTCAAGAGGGGAAGGTAAAGAGTACAAAGCAGGGAGTGTGAGATAGGAAATGAATTTAAGACGTGAAAGGAGTGATTGTGGGTTGAGATGAGAGATGGATGGTTGCAGTTAGAAAACTGGCCAGAAAGAGGGCTTGTAGATGGGGCAGGTACAGCCAGCAGCATGGTTCTGGGCACGGCTCGTGGATGGGGCAGGTACCGCCAGCAGCATGGTTCTGGGCACGGCTCGTGGATGGGGCAGGTACCGCCAGCAGCATGGTTCTGGGCACGGCTTGGGAGCCAGGCTGCCTGGGTCCACTCTGGGCTTCATCACTCCCTCCTGGGTGGTTTTGGAAGCTACCTAATGAATTTGTATCTTGATTTCTCATCTCTCAAAGGGGTTGATGACAATAATCCCTTTCTCATGTGGTTGTAAATGAAGACTTAGGCAGGCAGTATAGGAAACTCTCCAGAAATGGCAGTTGTTACTGCTGTCGTTATTCATTTTGACATGACCAGAACAAGTCCTTACCTTACCTTTCGGTTTTGAGAAGGTGGTTGCGATGGCCTAACCCAGTGGTACTTGACCCTGGCTACATGTTAGAATCACTGGGAAACTTGTAAAAGATTCCAAATTGGAGAGGATTTTAACTCATATCTGGGGTTAAGGCCTATTGAGAGAAGCATAAACATTTTCAACTTGAGTGTGTGTGTGTGTGCTCAGTTGTGTCTGACTCTTGTAACCCCACGGACTGTAGCTCACCAAGCTTCTCTGTCCGTGGGATTTCCCAGACAAGAATACTGGCCTGGGTTGCCGTTTTCCTCCTCCAGGGGATCTTCCCAACCCAGGGCTTGAACCTGGATTCTTTTACCACTGAGTCACCTGGGAAAGCCACATAGGGAGGCTCATGAATGTGTCTGCAGAAGTAGGAGCTCAGGGAAAAATTCTGATTTAGTTTTGGCAGAAAGGCAAGAAGGTCTTAGCTAGGATGATGGCTTATTTTGGTTCTGTTCATTTCTCAGTTCCTATGTTTTGACTGTTACTTCTCATTTTCTAGGTATGTAGGAAATCTTCCAAGAATATTTGACTACTCTCCTTTAGATCCAACGCAGGATTTCAACACACAGATGTAAGTGACCTGCTGTAGATTTTAAGAAAAGTTTATCTGAAATAGTGTTCATAGTGGTTATCTCTGGGTTGCAGAATTAAAGACGATTCTTTTCTTTATGGTCTGTATTTAAAAGTATTCCAAAATAAGCATGTGTTGCTTTTGTAAAAAGGAAGAAATCAGTAAAATTATAAAGTACTGAGAATTTGAAAATGGAATCAGTATCAAGCAGAATCAAGTAAGTTCTGTTCAGTTCAGTCACTCAGTCGTGTCCGACTCTTTGCGACCCCATGGATCGCAGCACGCCAGGCCTCCCTGTCCATCACCAACTCCCGGAGTTCACTCAGACTCACGTCCATTGAGTCAGTGATGCCATCCAGCCATCTCATCCTCGGTCGTCCCCTTCTCCTCCTGCCCTCAATCCCTTCCAGCATCAGAGTCTTTTCCAATGAGTCAACTCTTCTCATGAGGTGGCCAACGTACTAGAGTTTCAGCTTCAGCATCATTCCTTCCAAAGAAATCCCAGGGCTGATCTCCTTCAGAATGGACTGGGTTATTTGTGAGGAACTGAGATACAGTGTTTCACTAAAAGCAGCTGTAGTTACTGAAATTTGAAGATAATTTTGGTGTCTCTGAGGGGAAGCAACAATGACCTTTTTGTCTGTTTCTCCCTCCTGCCCAGGACTAAGTTAGGACATGGCCTTCTCTCAGGCCAGTATTCAAAACCTCCCGTGAAGTCTGAGCTCATTGAACAGGTGATGAAGGAGGAGCACAAGGTATGTGTCTGGGTGTCTGCCACATTGACGCAGGGGAAAGAGGGACCTCCCTAGTGAGAACGTGGACTACCTATGATTTGGCAAATGGTGGCTGTACATTTCTTGAGCTGTCAACATAGCTTTTTCATTTTAGGGTCTATAGTTTCAGCTTCAGCATCATTCCTTCCAAAGAAATCCCAGGGCTGATCTCCTTCAGAATGGACTGGGTTATTTGTGAGGAACTGAGATACAGTGTTTCACTAAAAGCAGCTGTAGTTACTGAAATTTGAAGATAATTTTGGTGTCTCTGAGGGGAAGCAACAATGACCTTTTTGTCTGTTTCTCCCTCCTGCCCAGGACTAAGTTAGGACATGGCCTTCTCTCAGGCCAGTATTCAAAACCTCCCGTGAAGTCTGAGCTCATTGAACAGGTGATGAAGGAGGAGCACAAGGTATGTGTCTGGGTGTCTGCCACATTGACGCAGGGGAAAGAGGGACCTCCCTAGTGAGAACGTGGACTACCTATGATTTGGCAAATGGTGGCTGTACATTTCTTGAGCTGTCAACATAGCTTTTTCATTTTAGGGTCTAGGGTGTCTGTCTGCTCTTAAAAGTTGTGATAAGGAATGGCCACAAGGTTGTGGTTTCTAGTAAGATTTGCTTCATGGATTGTATGTGATTGCCATCATTACTGGTCTTTACAAATAATATTCTCCGTAACAGAGCTGGAATGGAAGACGTAAACGTATACAAATCTAAACATTTCCCCTTGTTATCCCTGTCTTGGCACTTGTAGTATTTGTCTTCTCCTCAGCTGCAGCTTTGTTTCCTGGGGTTTCTCAAAAGGCTGTTAGAACACAATGCACATATTCCTATCCCCCACCCCCACCTCCTAGCAGAGGATTCTGAATTTCTGGGGAGGGCTGGGCAGTGCTCCTTTTTGGTGGGCTGCTGGGGGTTTGAAAGCATACTTTGGTAAAAAAGAAACCCAGTTGGCCATTCAGTCACTATTAATTGACTGAAAGATGTGCTTCATCTCCTAGTCATCAGACTCACATTTCCCTGTGTCTGCAGGTTGGGCTACTGACCCCTTCCTGGGCTGCTCTATTAATGCAGCTCCGGAGGGCGTCACTTGCAGCCTGGCCTTTTGGAGTGGTGCAGTGGCTTTGGAATTGTGCAGGGCACAGCTCACACAGCTGTATTTGGGGGTCTAGGCCTGCAGACGTCCTGAGTGGAGTGCAGGCCTGCTTCCCCACCCGCCTTGCTCTGCCTCCAGGCTACCTTGTCTTGACTTAGTGAGCAAGTTCTTTCAGTTCTGCTTCTCATGAGTGTGGCCTCTGTGCTCCCGTCGTGACATCAATCATCCTTGACTAATGCCTGCACACTGAGAGCAAGAAGTGAAAGTGAATAGTTCTTTTTCAGAATGAAGCCAATTAGTTGGGGAAGTAGAGCAAACAGGAGAAGAGAGATTAGGAAGGGAAAATACAGAGGCAGTGTTTGGGGGTGGGGAGAGGGAATTAGGTTGTGAGGAGGGTGGAGAGGGATGTACGCCTTCTGGGGCTCAGGCCGAGATCAGAGTATTGTGGGGCAGGAAGTCTTCTGTTGTGTTGTTACCCAGCCTTGTAGCAAGGAGTCCCTTATCCACCAGGGACTGGAAGAGCGTTCCTTGATTAGAATGGAGTTGGAGTGGTTTGGGTGCAGGGCTGGGGTGTCAGGTTATCCGGGCTTCTGCTGGCTCTGAGCTCCTGTGCAACTTTGAAGAGGTGATGGTGAAAACACTCGGTCCACAGTGTTGTGTTATTTATTCATGCGATGCTGGGCCTCTGTCGCTGTTTCGGGGCTTTCTCCAGTTTCGTCATCGGGAGCCACTCTCCATGTGTGGGCCCCTCATTGCGGTGGCTTCTCTTGTTGCGGAGCGTGGCCTCCAGGTGTGCAGGCTTCAGCAGCTGCGCCTTTCGGGTCTAGAGCATGGCTTCGGTAGTAGTGGCACATGGGTTTAGTTTCCCTGAAGCATGTGGGATCTTCCCTGACCAGGGATCAAACCCATGTCCCCTGTCCTGGCAGGCGAGTTCTTAACTATTGAGTCATCAGGAAAGTCCCCAAAATGTTTTGATCACATTTATCCTGGGTTTTCATCCAGGCTGTCACTTCTAGGGGCAGAGGCCGTCTTTCGTGGTGGGGGAGATGGTTGGGTCTCAGGGGCCTGGCGTCCTCTCCTGACTCTGCAAAGATCTGGAGACAGGGCGGGGTTGGGGGGAAAATCCTGTAACCTTTCGATCTCAGCTGTCAAATGGCAGATTGGTCTTGCTGGTGGTTGTGAATATTTCAAGTGTGAAGGGGCCCCTCTCAAAATCTGTGTACGTTACAGGACTGTTGTGTTTTTGGAATCTCCTCATTTGAGAAAATGTAAAATGAAAACTGACCAATTTAGCAATGTTTGGAAGGAAAATTTACTTTTGTTAATGTCACAATATTCTTTTGTGATACGG
Source organism: Oreotragus oreotragus (assembly GCA_006410675.1). Taxonomy (NCBI): domain Eukaryota; kingdom Metazoa; phylum Chordata; class Mammalia; order Artiodactyla; family Bovidae; genus Oreotragus; species Oreotragus oreotragus. Next base: position 362,561 of record SJYX01005105.1, read on the forward strand.
CTGCTGCTAAGTCACTTCAGTCATGTCCAACTCTGTGCGACCCCACAGCCGTTAGCCCACTAGGCTCCGCCATCCCTGGGATTCTCCAGGCAAGAACACTGGAATGGGTTGCCATTTCCTTTGTGATACTAGAAAAAAGTAAATAGTTCTTATATAAGGCATATTCCTTATTTAGTCTGTGAACAGCTGGGCACCCTCGTCTCCTCCTCACCTTGGATTAGTGTGGGAGTTATGTGATCTCCTGGCAGCCCTTGGGCCATGTCTGTCCTGCAGGTGTGTTTTGCTGGGCCATCCCACAGAATCTGAATTTCCAGTTTCTCTTAAACATTCAGAACCTCTGGCAGTCCCAGGCCCCTGACAGCAGTTGGCTGGAGCTGAGTAGCAGCCCTCCCATCACACAGGACATGCAGTCCCCAGCTAGCTCCAGTCCCTTTGTGGTTTGTGACCTGATTGGTACGCTGGGTACTTGGGTGTGACCCTTGGTCTAGATGATTTATAAAGTTCTTCCCCTCACCACCACCCGTACCCCTGAGGTACCAGGATCAATAGGGTCCCTTTGACATTCAGAGTAAGCTTGAATTGACCTCATGATTTTCTTTGTGGCCCCAGAGGTGTCAGTTTCAAGCTATTACTTGAACAGACAAGTAATTCATTGTAAGAGCTCCACTACTCTTGACAGTGGAGGGAATTACTTTGTGAGGCATCAAGATTTTCACTGGCAATTGGTTTCAGAGCAACCAATTTGGGAGAACCTTTCTTTTTTCAGGTCTCAGGAGCCCTGTGGTCAGGTGGTCTTGTCCCTGGTCTCCGCTGTTTGTCTCTTGTCTTGTAGAGGAGCCTGAAATGCTCCAAGAGAGGAAGGAAGATGTGCTGAAACAGAGGATAGATTACGAGAGGAGTGTGTGCCACACAGAGAGCCATGTGGCAGGAATGCCTTTTTCAGGGCCTCCACTACCAGTGATACCAGTGACTAGCACAGGCCCTTCCTGTGTGCTCCCTGATGCAGAAATGGATGCACAGAATCCTTGCCTACAGTTACAAAGTCAGGGAGTGGAGAGCTGGGGTTTCCACCAGAGAATCCGGCCCTGAGTCTGTGCAGTACTGACAGGGTCTACGCTGTCCTGCTTCCCTGACAGTTGTTCCAGTTCTCATTTCAGGCTCCCAGGGCCTCTGTGTGTGGATGCTGCGGATGGGTGATAAAGGGGCTGGGCAGATTTTGCAGAGTTACCAGGTAGCCCAGTAACTTGGACTCTTCATACCTTGGGTCATTTCTAAAATATATACTTCATTGCTCTGCTACAGACCAAGGTGAAATTGAGTTTTTATAGATGCATGCT
>SJYX01005106.1:20613-35919 GCA_006410675.1 Oreotragus oreotragus
CCGAAGAATTGATGCTTTTGAACTGTGGTGTTGGAGAAGACTCTTGAGAGTCCCTTGGACTGCAAGGAGATCCAACCAGTCCATTCTGAAGGAGATCAACCCTGGGATTTCTTTGGAAGGAATGATGCTAAAGCTGAAACTCCAGTACTTTGGCCACCTCATGAGAAGAGTTGATTCATTGGAAAGACTCTGATGCTGGGAGGGATTGGGGGCAGGAGGAGAAGGGGACGACCGAGGATGAGATGGCTGGATGGCATCATGGACTCGATGGATGTGAGTCTGAGTGAACTCTGGGAGTTGGTGATGAACAGGGAGGCCTGGCGTGCTGTGATTCATGGGGTCGCAAAGAGTCAGACACGACTGAGCGACTGAACTGAACTGAACTGAACTGAATTTTCTACCTGCTTAATTTACTTTTATCATAAAGGATGTGCCTGGTGGTTCACTAAGATAATCAACAGCTATTAAGATGATCGTCTTGCCCGTAATTACATCTAAAATGAAGAATTTCCAGAAAGGAGAGCATCCTGCCAGTTTCCTTATTCACGTCACTATCCTGTGAGTTCCTCCGGTGTCATCTCTGTAGGTACTTGGAGTTGAATAAAGTTAAAAATATACTTGTTCAGAAATGAAACAGTGCCATTTGCAAAGATGTGGATGCACCTAGAGATGTCTTACAGAGTAGTCAGAAAGAGAAAAACAAATACTGTATAATATCGCTTTTATGTGTAAAATGGTGCAGATGAACTCATTTGCAAAGCAGACATATAGACAGAGACACAGAGGACAAATGTATCGCCACCAAGAGGGAAAGCGGGGGATGAACTGGGAGATTAAGATCGACACATTTACACTATTGATACCATGGATAAAATAGATAACTAATGAGAACGTACTGTGTAGCACAGGGAACTCTGCTCGGTGCTTTGTGGTGACCTGAATGGGAAGGAAACCCAACAAAGAAGGGGCATGTACATAACACATCCATTATATTAACAGCTGAGTCGCTTTGCTATGCAGCAGAAACTAACTCTACACTGCAAAGCAGCTACACTTCAGTAAAAATTTTTAAAATGTATAAAATACTTGTTCTCACTTATGTAATTAATTCTAAAGAATACTTTTCAAATTACCTGTAAAGAGCAATCAGACTTTATTAAAAATCAGAGAAACAGTTGAATACTTTCTTTAAACACAACTTTGTGAGAAATGTTGCTGATGACTGGCATTTGCCCCAACATAATTAGTATAAACTTAGATGAGATATTTAACCCATGTTTTATTCATCAGTACATCACAGACACACAGACCCCCTAATCTAAAATAAAATGAATGGGCTTAAAATGAACTAGCCAAAGAGAGATCAAGACTTTCGTATAAGATAAAAAGTGAGAAGCGTCACTTTGCTAAAACTGTACTCAGCATCAGAAGGGAGATAAGAATATCATCTTTTCCCTTTGAGATAAACTAAAATCATTCTTACTTTTCTTCTGTCAAGATGATGATGTGTTACATCATTGTAGTTTTCTTTATGAGCTTTTATTTGTCTGTTTTAGACTAATTCTAAAATGGTTTTGAGGCTGCCTAGAAAAATAAGTACAAAGAGAGGCCCCCCCCCCAAAAAAAAGTGATGAAATCAGGGCAAAGAGAAAAATAAATTTGGAATGAAATAAGATGAAACCTGAGGCAAAAAGAGGGCAAAGAATGTAGCTGTCAGATCATGTTCACAAACTAGACGTGTTTCCTTGGGTTGGCTCTACGCTCGCTGGCGGCCAAGTCACAAAGTTATGTACAATCGGCACAAAATTCATGATGCACAAGAGGTAAGCATGAACCAGACACTTAGACAAAGCACGGCTGCTTGCTCTAGAAAGACTGGGTTTCCTTGTGAGGAGAATGTATGTGACAAAAACAACAGCCGCAAAATAACGAAGACAACAGGGTGTGCTAACAGAAAGGCGCCCCTTCTCACACGCGCGTAGCAGGGCTCCTGAGCGCAAGCCAAAGGCCGCGCAGCTGGGTAAATCCCGCGACGGCCCGGAATGATGGCAGAGCCCCACAGTGCTCTGATTTGTTCAAAGCATAAAATGTTTGAGTAGCTTGAAAATGGAATGACCTTGCTCTCTCAGAAACTGAAATCATGCCTGATCCCCACGGGGAGGCGCGTTGTAAGCTTGACTGAGAGCAGACTGACGGTGCCACGCGTGCAAGTTCAGAGTGAGGCAGAGACTGTCCATCCCCCACGCTCCCAGCACACACCAGTTTAATGGTCTATAAGGGTGGTTCTCAGACCTGACCACAAGCAGAATCACTGAGGAGCTTGTTAGACAGAACACACCTGCTAGACCCCGATCCCAAGGTCCTAATTCAGTAGGTGTGAGGTGGGCCTTAGAAAGTGCATTTCTAATATCTCCCCAAGTAACAGTGCTGCTGATTAAAGAACCTTATTTTGACAACACAGATCAATTCCAGGCGTCAGCAAACTTTTTCTGACAAGGGCCAAAAAGTCTGTTCTGTCTACGATGCACGACTCTGCGTGTGTAGTTGCAAAATCAGCCACAGACAATCCTTAAAACACGTGGGCACATGCATATACTCTAGCAATCCCACTCCTGGGCATATACCAGAGAAAACTCCAGTTCAAAAAGGTACATGTACCCCAGTGTTCACTGCAGCACTGTTTACAGCAGCCAGGATGTGGAAACCACCTAAACGTCCATCAGCAGAGGAGTGGATGAGGATGCGGCGCGCGTGTGCAGTACGATACCACTCGGCCCTACGAGAGAATGGAGCAGTGCCCTTTGCAGCAACATGGATGGACCTAGAGGTGATTGTGCCAACTAAAGTGAGTCGGGCAGAGAAAAACAGACACAACAGGGCGCCACTTACATGTGGAATCTAAAATACGACACAGATGAGCTTATCCACCAAAGAGAAACACTCACAAAGAGAATTAACTTATGGCTACCAAAGGGGAGAGGAGGTGGGGGAGGAATAAATCAGGGGTTTGGGATTAACAAGCTACTATATAGAAAGTAGATAAACAAGGACTTATGGTACAGCACAGGGAACTATGTTCTATACATGTGTGTGTGTGTGAGTCACTCAGTCATGTCCAGCTCTTTGCAATCTCATGGACTGTAGTCCGCCAGTCTCCTCTGTCCATAGAATTCTCCCGGCAAGAATACTGAAGTGGGTAGCCATCCTTTCTCCAGGGGATCTTCCAGACCTGGGGATCGAACCTGGGTCTGCTACATTGCAGGCAGAGTCTTTGCCATCTGAGCCACCAGGGGAGCTAGGACCACCACCGGTTTCAGTAAACAGTTTCACACGCCCATGGAAATAGCTGATGCACGACGCTGTATCAGTTTCTGGTGTTCGGCAAATCTGATCCTGATCGACACCAGGTCGCTGGACCTGGAAGCCTGTGCATAGACCAAAAATCTCCCCTTCTCTACCGACCTTGTCGTAGTGCCTGAAGGCTGCCAGCAGAGAGTCAAAGTTCTGGTAGTTAACTTTCTTCAAGTGATGCCGCACTGCCGCTACCAGGGCTCGCTGTCGGTCCTTGCCTCGGAGATACTCCCCTGGAAGCCTTCTGTGGATGAGATCGCCAGCTCCTATTGAAGAGGGAAAGAAAAGTCTTTCATCTGAATTTAAAGTCTGCCACTGTTATTCACATCCTAAAAGAGAGAGAGACCTACCAACTCCTGTGAATGAAAAAACCCAATGCCAAGACTATTGAGCAGCATGACAGAAAACCCATTTGTATTTTTTTAAAAAGTGTACACAGTAATTGATGAAAATGAATACTTCTCCTATTGCCACTTCTCCATTCAAAGAAAAAAATCTGAATAAATGAATTTTATGAGAGAATCACGCGCCCACTCAGCTATCAAGCTATCCTCTCCTAAGATAGCAAAGCTCCTACCTGTCTAAAGAGACAGGCAGACAAATGGAGACATTTGTCTACAAGGCCGAGGATCTGAAAGCTGGGGCTGATCCGTGTGCCGGTCACTCTGTGTGCCTTAGGGCCACTGGACCTCTGGGAAGCCTTGTAAAAGCTGGGCACGAGTTCCCTACTCCCGCTTGGTGTGAGTTTCCATTCTGCCCTCACTCTGCACCTCAAGTCTCCACTTCTCAGCCCTGCTTTCCTACACTGCGAGCAGCACGGGAGACCTGCCCCCATCCACAGCCCATTAACTCAGTCCCGACCCATGACCGCCAGTAACGACCCCTCCAATCCACCAGCCTCGGACCCCCAGACCCCACCCTTCCTTCCACTTTTTGTTGAATGATGACACAAAGTATATGCATACTGCCTCCAAACCCCATTCCTTGGATGTTGATGGTGACCGAGATCAGACCAGAGGTGACCATGTTGCTTCAGATGTGCTGGTTTGGTGGATGCCACCAGGGAGGGAAGAAACCTCTCCCTCTGTCCTCTTCCCCACGGCCTATACCCCGCCCTTCCTGCTTTTACTGGCAGCTGGCTGTGATACCCTGGGTAGGTTGATTTAAACTGCAACACTGATGGATGCAGCCAGTTTATCATACTAAGTGAAGCAAGTCAGAAGGAGGAAGACAAGCCCCATCTGACATCATTTGTACGAGGAATCCAAAATATGACACACATGAGCCTATCCATGCAACAGAATCACAAGCACAGAGAGCAGACTGGCAGCTGCCCACGGGGAGGTGGGGAGGGGTGGATCGGGGCCGGCAGATGCAAACCAGTATATACAGGATGGGCGAGCAACAAGGTCCTGCTGCACAGCACAGGGAAGTGTGGTCAACGCCCTGTGACAAACCATGATGGAGAATTTTAAATATATACACGTATATGTGTATATACACACATAATTGTATCACTGCGCTATACAGCAGAAATTCATACCTTTTAAATCAACTACACTTAAAAGCTTAAAAACTGAAAAAACTGCAAATTTGCCTGCACTGCAAAGCAACTAGTACTTACACCTACTTTGTGCAAAGCTCTCGAGGGCCTCTTTTAACAGGTGTGAGTAGCACCTCTAAGTTCATTATTGTGACGTCAGGAGTCGATCCTGCATATTCTGATAAAAGCCTTTCTAAGGGGAGACCCTTACTCCTACGCGTGGAAAGCCTACCACCAGTGCTGCTTCCAGAAACAGGGCAAGTGCTCAGACCAAGATAATCTGGAATGGAGTCAGCGTCCATCCGACCACCCTAAAGGGGGCAAAACCTGAGTAAGGCTCTTGGAGAGGCGATCGAAGTGGTTGGGCGAGGGGTGATTTCTGACAAACAAGCCTGGCTGCTCTTCCTCTCCACATTTCCTCCCAGGCTGTCAATCCCCTGGGGGCTGTTCTGTACGAGGAAGCCCTGTCCCGCGGCTCTGCCACAAGACAGCCCTTGGTTGAGTGGGTTTTGTTTTTTGTTTTTATCTTGAGAGGCCTTCCGCCTACATTAACATCCAAAAATAACTACTGAATGGTCAGCCTGTGGGTGAGGTGCAGGCTGACACCCTCTTCCAGCCCGGCCCTGGGAGAATACTTATGAAGCGCAGGGCAAATCACTGAAGACTGCTCAAGACCCATCGCTGAAGAGCTGAAATCGGGAGTACAAGCTCTGGCCCTCGAAGAGACTAACGCCCTCACCACCACACCAAGGACGTGAGAGAAGCCGGGCCAGCTTCGCAGCGGCCCCCGGCCCGCCTCCAGCTCCCGCGATGCCCCCGGCCCGCCTCCAGCTCCCGCGATGCCCCCTGCCCGCCACCACCTCCCGCGATGCCCCCTGCCCGCCACCAGCTCCCGCGATGCCCCCTGCCCGCCTCCAGCTCCCGTGATGCCCCCTGCCCGCCTCCAGCTCCCGTGATGCCCCCTGCCCGCCTCCAGCTCCTGATGCCCCCTGCCCGCCTCCAGCTCCTGATGCCCCCGGCCCGCCTCCAGCTCCCTGCTGCCCGCCTGCCCTGGGTGTCCCCCCAGTCACCCCTGCCCGGGTGCATTCTGGGAGCTGCACGCAGCCCGGGCCCTCTTCCCAGAGGCACATTAACAGAACCAACAACCGCAGGCCCGGGGATGAGACGTTCTTTGTGTCGTTGCCTTTATTTCCCCAAGCAAGATCCCTGCTGCCCGCCTGCCCTGGGTGTCCCCCCAGTCACCCCTGCCCGGGTGCATTCTGGGAGCTGCACGCAGCCCGGGCCCTCTTCCCAGAGGCACATTAACAGAACCAACAACCGCAGGCCCGGGGATGAGACGTTCTTTGTGTCGTTGCCTTTATTTCCCCAAGCAAGAGGAAGGGAGTCATCCAGATCCAGTAGAAAAACTATGCGTCCTCAGAAGCAGGCAGAGCCTGAAACTTTCTGCAGAACAGACACTGCGAATTAACACCAACAGTAGTCACAAGGGACAGTCAGGGTTAGCCTGTGCGCATCCCTGAGCTCCGTGGAAAGCCCAGAGAGCGGCCGAGAGCCCCCTTTCCCGGTTACGCCGTGTGCTGCCAAGGCTGCTGCTGACACGCACACACTTTATAAACTATTAATGGCAGTGTTCTTCCTTTTCATAACACTGTCTTGTCACTCAATTTATAACGCAGCTCAACTGCATGAAAATCACCCATAGAGTTTATTTGCTATGCCGGTTTCTGGGACCCATGCCCAGACAGTTCTGATTCGGTAGGCTCTCATGTTTGGAGAAGGAAATGGCAGCCCACTCCAGTGTTCTTGCCTGGAAAATCCCATAGACGGAGGAGCCTGGTAGGCTGCAGTCCATGGGGTCGCGAAGAGTTAGACATGACTGAGTGACATCACTTTCACTTTTCACTTTCATGCACTGGAGAAGGAAACGGCACCCACTCCAGTGCTCTTGCCTGGAGAATCCCAGGGACGGGGGAGCCTGGTGGGCTGCCGTCTAAGGGGTCACACAGAGTCGGACACGCCTGAAGCGGCTGAGCAGCAGCAGCAGGCGCTCGTGTACACTAAATTTTAGGAACTTCCCAGGTGGCTCTAGTGGTAAAGAAGAGACACGGGTTCGATTCCTGGAGGAGGGGATGGCAATCCACCCCATTATTCTTGCCTGGAGAATCCCATGGACAGAGGAGCCTGGCAGGCTCTACAGCTCATAGGGTTGCAAAGAATCAGACACAAGTGAGATGACTTAGAACACACTCTGAAAGGGTGTTAGCTAACGCTTGCTCACTAACAAAGAAAGTAAATGCTTATTTGCTAATGCAGTATGATGTTCTCGAGCATCGTGAGTCACCACGTTAGGAGGTCATACTTTTTTTTAGATCAGCTGTCACGTGTTTAGTGGATGTCCGCCCATCTTAGAGGCTCTGGTAAGGGGTGATTTAGGAAATCCATCAGTTAGTCTGAAAGACAAGTTCCTGCAACTAAAGATCCCGCCCGCCAGAGTGAAGATCCAGAGTGCTCAACCAAGACCCAGCACAGCCAAATAAATATTAAAACATACTTAAAAAAAAAAAAAAGAAATGCATGTAGACTGAAAAAAAAAAAAAGCCCAACCTAAGAGCTGAGATTTATGTTCTATTTGGCCCACTTGCTGAGGACTTGAGCCCAGGAGACAACCTCTCAGATGCTCCCAGGGACTGCTCTGAAGGGGCAAGGGAGGAGCCAGGATATACAAGGGATTTTGCAGGTAGTCAAAATATCAAAAGATTCCTGCTAATTGAAGAAAAGCAGGCCATCTCAAGTTAATCAATTTCGTGCTTCCCTGTGTATGGGAAGAGTCAAGAGTTGGGGCTCATGGAAATGATTCTAAAGAATATGCGCCTCAGCCCTCCAGGCCCCAGTTCCCTGTTCTCCACCCCGAGTCCCCTCAGGGCACAGTCGGGGCAGCTGTGGAGGCTGCTGGCTTGATGGCTGCATCATCCTTTGCTTACTGACAAGGAAGGCGACATTCTTGCACAAGAATGCACATTTATTGTTTTTATTCCACGCTGTCTGTCATAATAATTCTGTTTATAGCTTGCCCACAAATCACCTGGGGTAGCTTGTTAAAATTCCACTGCTGAGACTCCAGAGATTATTGGAGTTGGTCTTGGTCTAAAGGAAGAGCTTGAAACTCTGCCTTGTAAACAAGGCCCTCCTCTTCCCGAGTGATTCCGATATGAGTCGGTGCCAAGACCAGACACCTAGAATCATTATTCTACAGGACTGCCCAGCAGGCTGTCTGTTCCCCATTCCCAGGGTCAAGATAGCCACAGGTCTCAGGCAGCCTCATAAGAATCACAGAGAGGAGAGAAAGAGCTGCCAATTAGAGCTGATGGTGAAGATTTTAGAAACAACTTTCCCTTTTAAAAGCCCTTGTCTCTCAAATGACTTTCTCCCAAATTAGTCATTTGTCTGCCTTAATTACTACTGGCTTTTTCTTTGAGGGCAAAGAAACTTTGAAAAGAGATATGTGTGATTGTGTAGGAACTAAGTTTCAGGGACGTGAAGTCATTTTTCGGTGTATTTATAGCACAGCTGTCCCTATGTCTGTTGGCTTCAAACCTGACATTACAAAAAAACAGGAACTGTAAGAAAGGTAAATGAACACAGCAAACCAAATATTTTCTTCCAACCGGGTAGTGGTTCCCCAATTTCAGCCTGAATACTCAGAAAAAGGATGGTTATTTATTTTTCCAAATAAAAGTAATGGAAAAAATGATTGAAGGTGAAATTAGATTCCTCCTGGCAATGCTATATAAAGGAGGGTTATTGAAAAGGAGAGGCCAGGTGGCTGGCCTCCAGGGTGCGATGCAAATGAGGCTCCTTGCTTGCTGGGGTCTTTCTGGGCAACTTTTAGTTAACTTATCCTGAGACCTGAGATCCTCTGCTAAGGAAAGGAGGTGGCCTGGTGGGTCAGTTTCTGCTCTTCCCCAACCAGAGTGGTTTCATATCAGTTTACCAGGATTCACTGTGTTGTGCTATGCTAAGTCGCTTCCGTCGTGTCTGACTCTTTGCGACCCTATGGACTGTAGCCCACCATCCAGGGGGATTCTCCAGGCAAGAACACTGGAGTGGGTTGCTGTGCCCTCCTCCAGGGGATCTTCCTGACCCAGGGATCGAACCCGCATCTCTAAATCTTCTGCATTGTCAGGCAGGCTCTTTACCACTGGTGCCACTTGGGAGGCCCAGGGTTCTCTGTATTCTAGATTAAAAACATTTGAGCTTTGCTGGATTATGTGGCTTCTAGCATCATTGACCTGAGGTAGCAGCTGGGCTTGTCTGAAGCCATTGCTGGCCCACAGAGGTGCTTTGCTGGGCTTGCACAGTGATTTTGCTTTTTAGATATTTATTTATCTTTGGCTGCGTCGGGCCTTCGTCACTGCGTGCAGGTCTTTCTGTAGCTGTGGTGTGCGGACTTCTCATTGCAATGGCTTCACTTCTTTTGGAGTGTGGGCTCTAGAGGGAGAGGGCCTCAGGAGGTGTCGCTCCTGAGCTCTAGAGCATAGGTTTCACAGCTGTGGCACACAAGCCTAGTTGCCCCTCGGTCTGGGCTCCTCCCAGACCAGGGACTGATTGAACTTGTGTTCTCTACACTGGCGGGTGGCTTCTTAACCACTGGACCATCAGGAAGCCTGTGTACAGTATTTTTGTGTTTCTCAATAACTGCTTTTTTTCCTTAATTGAGAGGGTTCCTATTAAATTCAGATTTCAAGCTTTAAAAAAAAAATACAGGGTTATGACATGTAGATTCCTACATGTTTACAATGAGTAGCCACCACTTTCTTTAAGTTTCTGTACTACTTGCCCTGTGCCTCAGTTTCCTCATAGAAATAGGGTTAATAATTCTGCCTGCCCCACAGAACTGTGGTGAGCAAAGAGCTGATGTATGTAAAATGCTTAGTGCTTGACTGGTAACAAGTGTCATAGTCTCCACTCAGCCTGATTTATTCAAATTCTTATCAGGATTACTTGCCCTGTGCCTCAGTTTCCTCATAGAAATAGGGTTAATAATTCTGCCTGCCCCACAGAACTGTGGTGAGCAAAGAGCTGATGTATGTAAAATGCTTAGTGCTTGACTGGTAACAAGTGTCATAGTCTCCACTCAGCCTGATTTATTCAAATTCTTATCAGGAATTGATATGCACTTGCATTTGTGGCTGTTGCTACAAGCCATGCAAAAGTTAACTGACACAGAAATTTCTGGAAAGCAAAGAAGTTTGAGGGAGTTTGTACCTTCCTGCTAAAAATTGCTGACCACGGCAAATTTACGATCTGAACAGACCAAGACTAGTCTGCTGAGGAAAAGAAATAAAGAGGTCAAATCTGTAATGCATGCTAGACCTCAGAATACTTGCTTGTTAAACCTTGTAGTGTAAATGTGAAGCTTTGGAATGTTCCCTTTTCCGTTTATGTCTTTTCCAGTGTTTAAGGGTAGCAAAAGTCATTAGAAAACAGCACACAATCTTGGAGGTGTTCCAAAGAAAGTAAATAAAACATTCAAGATGAGACTGTGATCCTGAAAAATTCCTAATATGAACAGTCAAGTGGCATCAATATTATGAAAGGAGTTGGGTCTGAGTAACGCAACTGATAACCAAGCGTTATGCGGTGACTTATGAAGAAACGAACTGACCTTGTTTCTATGCTTGTGCTCCTATAGCCACCGTGAGGAGTCCCCAGCACGGCACTGCCTCAGAGAGAGGAGCATCTTCTGGGGGAAGAAAGTAGCTCTTTTGCCTTTTCCAGGACCAGTGAAAACTTGCTGACAAGGGGATGGACCCACAGAGAGACCCTAGACAGAAAGGCCTAGGTCAGAGGTCAGAAACTAACCAGCGACCGGCTGAATTTGGACTATAAACATATTGTCTTTGGCTCCTCCCATGAGCAAAGCTGTCACTCATGAAAAGCTCATGCTCAGCATCTCTTGAAAAATCAGAAGCCTCTGGCTGCAGTGGGCCTGCCTTCCCTCGGGGTGTCAGTCGGTGGGGATGAGGCGTGGCCACGGTCCTTGCCCCTCCTCTGCTGTGCCCTGACAAGCCCACCTTTGTGTGAACTGGAAGTGCCTGGAACAGGCCTTCAGGGCCACTGGTTGGATACTTGGAGAAACCAAGAGGGCACAGAACTTGATCTTTGGGCGTGAAAGGAAATGGGGCTGGGGACTCCACAAGTGTAGGGGAGGCAGGTTGAAGTAAGTAGTCGTGGCCTAGGTCCTGGGGGCAGGGGGGTAGGCTACAGAAGGAACTGGCAATACAGGAACCTCTGTAGAGAGAGGCAGATTGTATAGGCCTGCCCTTCCTGCCTGTCCCAGTGGAGTCTGAGTGACGATTCTAGTCTGCCTGCAAGACAAGGACCCCCACCAGCTGGTGTGCAGGATCCTCTCCCAGCACCGATTCCTTCGCCTTGTAAGCCTCAGGATTCCCGCGCTGGAGAAAGCCTAACCAGCCTGGCAATGGACCTCAGGGAAATAAGTAACTGTGACAGCGGCTGCACTCTGGGTGCCAGAGAGAAGTTGCCATCCGTTAGAGAACCGCTTTGTGGGCATCTACCGTGGGCAGGCTCTGAGGTTACAGAGACAGATGAGACCAACCAGAGGCCTGTGTGCTGTGAGGCTCTCCGCTGAGGACTGCAGACAGGTGTAGAAAGAGAATTAGGACACGCTGGTAAGATCTGTCTCAGGGGGTGAGTCAAACCCTGCAGCAGCCAGAGCGGGGGTAACAGGACTCTGCTTGGGAAAACTGGGGCTCCCCAGAGGAGACAGCCTTCAGCTGGCTTAGAAAACGAGGCAGTGTTTATCAAATGAAGAAAAGAAACAGTTATTAGAAGAATCAGCTTGTGCACAATCAGAGGTTTGCTGAAATGAGCAGCAGTTCAGGGTGGCCAGGACAGGGGTCAGGGGAGAGGGGTGAGTGGGAGAGTAACAGAGCGGTGGGGATCTGAGAAAGGGGCTGGGCACAGAGCTGTCTTCAAGTCAAGGTGTTCCAATCTGAACTTGTACACTGAATGTCTAGTCAACGGGTGACATTCTCAACTCTGCTTCTTTGGAAGTCAAATCTGGTGACATATTAAAGACAGACCAGGTAAGAAGAGCTGGAGATAGAGCGGTCCTGAGGCTGTTTTTAAACCAGAGCTAAGGGGTAAGGCAGTCAGAAGGCATTTTCTAGAAAGTTCAAGTCGTGCATTAAAGGTGGGTGTGTGACAGAATTGACTCAGCTTTCTGACTTGGGAGACGGGGCGGATGATGAAGCTGTCAACAGAAAGTAAAATATAATAAAGAGCTAAAATCATGTTTGGGGTAAGATGCATCAGTAACGAAGGCTTCCCAGGTGGCTCAGTGGGTAAAAAAAAAATCTGCCTACCATGCAGGAGACACAGAAGATGCAGGTTCAGTTCCTGGGTCTGGAAGATCCCCTGGAGGAGGGCATAGCAACCCACTCCAGTATTCTTGCCTGGAGGATCGCCATGGACAGAGTAGCCTGGCAGGCTCCAGTCCATAGGGCTGCACAGAATCAGACATTACTGAAGCGGCTAAGCACATACTCACACATGCATCAGTAATGAATTGTTTGGGATAAACGTGAAACAGCCGTGAGGCCTGCAAACAATGCTTTAAAATAGGGCATTTACAGGAGCGAGAGAACGAGGAGATCCTAGACAAAGATTTCATGGATGGTGGATGAAGACACAGGCAAGACTGATTATCACCAGGAGGAGGAGGAAAGAAAGGCCAGGACAGAACCTCAGATGTCCTGAGGCTGTTTTTAAACCAGAGCTAAGGGGTAAGGCAGTCAGAAGGCATTTTCTAGAAAGTTCAACTCGTGCATTAAAGGTGGGTGTGTGACAGAATTGACTCAGCTTTCTGACTTGGGAGACGGGGCAGATGATGAAGCTGTCAACAGAAAGTAAAATATAATAAAGAGCTAAAATCATGTTTAGGGTAAGATGCATCAGTAATGAAGGCTTCCCAGGTGGCTCAGTGGGTAAAAAAAAAATCTGCCTACCGTGCAGGAGACACAGAAGATGCAGGTTCAGTCCCTGGGTCTGGAAGAGGGCATAGCAACCCACTCCAGTATTCTTGCCTGGAGGATCGCCATGGACAGAGTAGCCTGGCAGGCTCCAGTCCATAGGGCTGCAGAGAATCAGACATTACTGAAGCGGCTAAGCACATACTCACACATGCATCAGTAATGAATTGTTTGGGATAAACGTGAAACAGCCATGAGGCCTGCAAACAATGCTTTAAAATAGGGCATTTACAGGAGCGAGAGAACGAGGAGATCCTAGACAAAGATTTCATGGATGGTGGATGAAGACACAGGCAAGACTGATTATCACCAGGAGGAGGAGGAAAGAAAGGCCAGGACAGAACCTCAGAGAGCCCCCTGGGTGTATGGGGCAAGAGGAGAGGAGGAGGCAGCCACAGGAGAAAGAGAAGATGGTGGAGGAGCGGGGTAGTCAGGTCTAGACGCCAGAAACCACAGTGAGGGGTTGTCAGGAGTAGTCCCCCAGACCTGCTTGCAGAGGCCAAGCCGGAGGACATCCTCACGGGACAGGGTGATGCCGAGGCACCAGACAAAGGCACGTCAAGGGTGGCGGTGGCCAGAGCCAGAACGCAGTGGGCTGAGGAGCGACCCGAGGGTCTGTAGAGGCAGAGATGGTCAAGGTGAACTGGTAACTCAGAAAGCTGGATGTTAGAGAGGAGCAGAGAGTCGGAAGCATGGTGCTGGCGTTTCACCTTTGTTTTGCTTTCAGACTGTAGTGGGAGCGGAGGGACTTGAGCACATTTTCAAGGAGAGGGAAGGATCCGGTGCCAAGAGGCAGCCTGACAGCGCAGGGGAGCCGGTTCTGGGTCGTGCTGCAGTGAGACCACCATCTGGGACTGACAGAGGGACCGGAGGACAGCTGGTTTCAGAGGGGTCGCTGGAGGGAGGCCGACCCAAGGGAATGTTGCTGGAGAACCGCATGTTGGGAGGGGTGGCACTGGGAGCAGGGGAGCTCCTCCCCAGACTTGTGAAGCCCCCAGAGGCAGGTGGCGCTTCCCAAGGATCCACCAAGTCAGAATCTCTGGGAGACGAGCCCAGAACCTACATGTGAAACCAGCACCCCAGGGCTTCCCTGGGGCTCAGATGGTGAAGAATCCGCCTATAGTGCAGGAGACGCTAAAAAGCCCCTGGAGAAGAGAATGCCACCCACATCAGTATTCTTGCCTGGAGAATCCCATGGGCAGAGGAGGCCTGGCGGGCTGCAGTCCGTGGGGTCACAAAGAGTCAGAGACAGCTGAGCAACTAACGCTTCCATCCTGGGGCCCCAGGGTGAGGAAGGCCATGGAGTGAAGGTGGAAAGAGGGGTCTCTGAGCCAAAGTGCCTGAGTCCAGTTCTCAGCTCTGCCCCTAACCAGCTGTGTGATCCCAGGAAATTTATGAAGGGTCTCTGTGCCTCCGCTTCCTGCCCTGGAAAGTGAGGATGACAGTGCCTACTTCACAGGGGACTGCGGGGGAGTATGAGATGGCCTCTGGAAAGCATTTACAGTCATGTCTAACACGTAAGAAATGCATGTCAGGGGACTTCCCTGGTGGGCCAGCCGTTAAAACTCCATGCTCCCAATGCAGGGGGCCTGGTCTGGGAACTACGTCCATGTCCTGCAACTAAAGATCCCGCCCGCCAGAGTGAAGATCCAGAGTGCTCAACCAAGACCCAGCACAGCCAAATAAATATTAAAACATACTTAAAAAAAAAAAAATACATGTAGACTGAAAAAAAAAAAAAAAGCCCAACCTAAGAGCTGAGAATTATGTTCTATTTGGCCCACTTGCTGAGGACTTGAGCCCAGGAGACAACCTCTCAGATGCTCCCAGGGACTGCTCTGAAGGGGCAAGGGAGGAGCCAGGATATACAAGGGATTTTGCAGGTAGTCAAAATATCAAAAGATTCCTGCTAATTGAAGAAAAGCAGGCCATCTCAAGTTAATCAATTTCGTGCTTCCCTGTGTATGGGAAGAGTCAAGAGTTGGGGCTCATGGAAATGATTCTAAAGAATATGCGCCTCAGCCCTCCAGGCCCCAGTTCCCTGTTCTCCACCCCGAGTCCCCTCAGGGCACAGTCGGGGCAGCTGTGGAGGCTGCTGGCTTGATGGCTGCATCATCCTTTGCTTACTGACAAGGAAGGCGACATTCTTGCACAAGAATGCACATTTATTGTTTTTATTCCACGCTGTCTGTCATAATAATTCTGTTTATAGCTTGCCCACAAATCACCTGGGGTAGCTTGTTAAAATTCCACTGCTGAGACTCCAGAGATTATTGGAGTTGGTCTTGGTCTAAAGGAAGAGCTTGAAACTCTGCCTTGTAAACAAGGCCCTCCTCTTCCCGAGTGATTCCGATATGA